>CM044010.1:55471930-55803703 GCA_024085815.1 Flaveria linearis | reverse complement strand
TTTGTTATATTATGTTTCAACTTATTTCATGTTTGAGACTTATGTTGTAATTCCTTCGAGAACTTATAAATTGAATATTTACATTAAATAGCGTTTTGTGGCTGTGAACAATCTTAACCCCCACATCTCGACGATTCCACCATCAAGGTTGGGGTTGTGACAGATTGGTATCAGAGCCCTAAATATAGGATTTAGGTTATTAGAAATGGTAACCTATACTATAGCTATGCATGAACCTTATAGAATGATATTCATATTCTTGTAATATACATATGGTTTGCATGCCTACATAATGCTATGCCTTCCTATGGCTACTTGATGCCTTAGCTTAGGATTGCCTGTAAATATTTAAACTTTGTTACTTGTCCCCTGAACTCATCTTTGACTCTTGATTCTCCCAGACAATGAAACTTCCTAAACTTATTCTCCGACGACATGTGAAATTACACTATTTATCGTGAGTTAATTCCTTAGACACTATGTCAATCTATGAAAATCTCATCAAGGTTTTGATTTCATGAACCTAAGAAATTTGTGTGGCACATAGACACCTGTATTCTGGATTCCTGGCAAAAGGTCTCAGGCTAAAGCAAGCATATCGTATAAATCTCATTGCGAGACCAGTTTTGCTTTCCTGGGGATTTCTGGGATGATGATAAACTATGGTCAACATACACAAGTTTCTAAGGTAAATGGGTCAATTACCTTGACGTGTCAACGTTTCCAAATGGTGATGCGTTACCAAATGGAACCATCCGGTTTATATTTAAAATATCAAAAATCCTTGATTCCTTGGACTGGTTTATCATCGAAACTCTAATATCTTTCTCATCCTATCTTACAGAATGTCCCGTTAATATTGAACTCGTTATACTCCTCAATTCATACGTTTAAACATCGTTATACGTTGTGCGCCATATGTAACTACCTTTATACTTGACCAACGTGTACATGGATCTTATACATCCAAAGATATAGGTCGTCTAAACCGAATGGTTTCAAAACTTAAATTGTTACTTAGGGTTTTCAAATGTCCTTAAAGGTGTGTCCCATAACTGAAATCATGCAATGCCGAAGGGTGGAATACTCGCATCTTGGGATACCTTGTCTAGGCAGGTATACACATAAATCTGATTTGACCGTTGGATCTGTTTATCTGACCTGGAACTCATGAGATGGTGTTCTCTTATAGGTACGCGTGTCTTCCGTAAGTTATGGATGACGTAACACTTTGAGAAGTCAACGCATTTCCCTTTTATTTACCGGACGTTTACATCTCATTGTTGTGTTGAATCATTTCCGTCATTGATCTTGTTTTCCTGATTAAACCTTCAATTTGAGAACCTATCACGATTGACTCTGTTATATCCCGAACTTCAACCTTAATCCTAGTAAGCATGATTTTTCTTTTCCTGTTAATATTACGTTAATGTAACTTGAAGTTTCTGAATTTCTAATCGATATTCTCCTGTTGCTAAGTCGAGCTTGTAAAATCTTTAATCGTCTCCTCGCCCGTAGGTAATGCAAGAGTCTGCAAGTCAACTTATGACTAAGGACACTCATGTCTCCTAAAGAATTCTATCTCATCAAACAGGGGTGACTCCCTTACTTTGGTGATGGCTTTCTTTCGCTATTATTGTGTAACACCCGTATTTTTTTTTTTAGCAAGAAATAAAAGAAAAAGGAAGAAAAGAAAAGAAAATAAAAAACTAAAAGGAGGGACCAAAGTGCCAAATGGGCAAAGTTATTATTATTTTTTATGCAAAAGGAAGGCATGGTCGCCCATTACCCCTGCACATTTCTTTGCATCGTTTTTAGAGGAGAGAAAGCAGCAGGAGCAGAAAACCATCGGGATTTTTGAAGAAGAACCTGAGAAATTCGAAGTTTTTGGGTAAGAAATCTCGAATTATGATATTTAGGACGATTCTAGAACCATATATGAGCTTATAAATGTGACTAGTGTGTTCGGGTTGCACTGTGTGTGTGTGTTTTAGGTGTATAAACACTGAGAAGTTCAAGGAAAGGGCATCCAAAACCCGAAGACAAATTAAGGTGAGTTCTAGACCCCTTTTTATGATTTTTTAAACGTTTTGGGGCTGAAATGCATATATATGTTTTTTTTTATAAAATTTATGCTTTATACCCGTATGAACTGAATGTATGCATGTTTATGTTTATGCTAGATTTATGCCTAGAATCATGTGTATATGTTTAGATTAGGCATTATGTGTTGTGGGACTTGGATTATGGATTAGACTCATTAACAGGTTGCAAATATGTCTGAAAATGGGACTTAGAATAATTAATTACAGGTTGATGAGTCCACCAGTGCTCATACGACCAACATGTGTCGTATGACTAGGAGATGTATTTTTTTTCTAAGTGCTAATGAGTCTAACAGGACTCATACGACCAACAGGTGGTCATATGACCAAGTAATTTGTCTGTGTTGAGCCCAATAGGACTCATACGACCAACAGTATGGTCGTATGACTAAGTAAATTTTCTAAGTATGTTGAAGAGTCCAACAGGACTCATACGACCAACAGTAGTCGTATGATCAGAACATGTTTTTCTTAGGGAATGGTACGACCAATAGTGCCATACGACCAACAGTGTGGTCGTATGACCAGATGAAAATGTCTAAGTATAAGATGGAAAGTCGGCAGTGCTCATACGGC
This sequence comes from Flaveria linearis, assembly GCA_024085815.1. NCBI lineage: Eukaryota > Viridiplantae > Streptophyta > Magnoliopsida > Asterales > Asteraceae > Flaveria > Flaveria linearis. The sequence goes on along the minus strand of CM044010.1, from coordinate 55,801,022 downwards.
TGACAGGGCTCATACGCCAGAGGGCTTATACGCCCAACAGGGCTAAAACGCCCAGAATACTTGGAATTTTTCAGAAATTCCTGCATACCGAAGTTCGAGGTTTTGACCAGGGCTGACTAGGGTTAACAAATGATGAGTTTCATGCATGTATGATGATTATGGTTACCCTTATTGTTTCTGATGTTATTAGCAGTGTATTATAGTTAACAATTTATTAAATATTGTTAAATGTGGTATGATGCTACGTATGATGATGAATGTATGATGATGTACGTATGGTGATGAATGTATGATGAGTATGTATGATGATGTGTGGTTTCCTTGTATTGTGTGCTTATCTTTCTAAAACTTTACGAATAACGAGAATGAACTAATGAAGTATTATGTATCGTAAAGTGAAAGATAATGAAAGAGGAACATGATGACGAATGCATGTATTAACGAACGAACAAAAAGAAATGATGATAATACATGCATTAACGAACGAACGAATTATGTCTTGCAAGCATTGAATAACGCGATTGGTCCTTCTATGTGATTGACCATGGTCATGGTACCTCTACCGCTTACCTCTAGTACCGTGGCATACGATTTTCCATCATACGTTGACTACGGCCCGGTAGCTAATAACGATCGGGTGTAGCATATGGTATTGGTACAATTCACCTTTCAATGCGTGCAAGTAAGTATGAACGGGATTCTTGTCATTCGACCACAGTAATCATAGCCAAGTGCTATGAAGTGGGTAAAGCCTGACAGAATCCATACGAGAAGTTAAAGATAACGATGAATAACGAATGATGAAGATAATAACGAATATTATCTCTGTGTACGTATGATGTGAACGCACGCACGAAAGGATACTTTTAAATAAGTAAAAGTATGTTTTATTATAAAACTAGAACTCACTCAGCAACGCTGACTTTATGTATTTTCCAGTTGGCAGGTAGTGTTGCTGAGGATGGCACGAGGTGGCTACTCAGCTCTTTTGGGAGGCATTCTTTTGTTAATGTTTTTGTATTGTAATGCAAACAAATGATATTTTGTAACGGGTGTTGTATTACTTTGCAAAAGCATTTATAGTAAATTTAAAGTTTCCGCTGCATGGTTTTTATTAGTTGTATAAATGTATGTTTTATGGGTGATGACGACCAACTGTGAGGTGCCCGGGAACGGGGCCTTACAAGTTGGTATCAGAGCCAAGTTTAAGTGAAATGGGTAAATTTTTTTAAATAAACCTAAACTTAAACTGAAATGGGACAGAAAGAAGAGAGAATGCCATCTGAGTAGCTGCGTGCCATCAGGTATTTTATTAAAATTAATCATGATTACGTGCGCATGTTATGTGTTTATGTGTACTGTTAGACTTAGATACTAATGTAGTCAGGACAGGTAATGCTCGAGGTGTGAAGAGTAGAGTAAGTGGCTAATCACAACTGGCCACTGTAATTAGGGACTTACTATACTTGACATAAACTGAGCTATTTCCTTGAATGACCGTGTTGGTGTTTAAATCTTTCAGTGTAATAGAAGATGGTCGGTGATAGATCATCTAAAGCCCCAATTGGTGGAGGCAGTGGCGGAAGTGGTGCGGAACCACGAGCCACAAGAGGTAGGTCTAGACAAGAGAAGAAGGTTCCCGAAGAACCTAATACTACTCCCTCGGGGGGAGTGGATGAGAGTGATAATGTGAGAGCCTCGGTGAAAGAGACGGTGATCGAGGAGGTGCACCAAGTCATGCAGACGATCTTACCGTCTGTAGTGACTGAAGTGATAAAGGCAGTACGTGAAGACGATAGACGAGGGAGGAATCGTCCTCAGGTAGACAACAACAGGCGGAAGCAGAAACGGTACTATCTGATGATGAAGAGGAAGAGGAAGAAGAACAGTTACGGGAGACCGCCCGGGGTTGTAACTACGGGCATTCATGAGGTGCAAACCCCCAACTTTTGATGGGTCTGGTACTACTACTGATGCTCACCAATGGTGATGGAAATGGAAGCTGTCCTCGATATTAGTGATTGCCAGGAGGACAAGAAGGTGAAGTTTGCTACCCACTCTTTTACAGGGTCGGCTTTATGCTGGTGGAAAAATATAGTCCAAGCCGAGGGTAGCAGGGCTATAGGGAAGATGAAGTGGGCTGAGTTGAAAAGGCTGGTGATCGAGGAATTCAGTCCTCGTCGGGAAATGGATAGAATAGAGAAGAGTTCCTGCAGTTGGAGGCGGGGACGATGACCCCCAACAATATACCCCAAGTTTAACGAATTGGCGCTGTTGGTGCCGGAGCAAGTGACGCCGGTGTCTCGAAAGATCACCGGTATATTCAGGGGCTGCCAGCTGAAATTCGTTGGCACTTGATTTCTGCCCGACCAAGCACTTTCAGGTTGGCAGTGGATTTGGCGGGAAGGTTATTCGATGAACATGCTGCTTTGGTAAAGGCTGAGGGAAGCAAGAAAGGAAGTGGAGAGAAGAACTGGCGTGGAAGAGATTTGGTCGGGGTGATACTTCGACAAACAACAAGAAAGCAAGGGTGGATGACCGCCGAGTGTCGTGTCTGGAGCTGGGGTGAGGAAGTGTGGTAAGTGTGGAAAGGAGCACTCAGGGGAGTGCAAGTGGGGATCTAACCTCTGCTTTAAGTGCGGGAAGACAGGGCACATATCAAAAGATTGCCGTATGGGCAGTGCTTTAACTGTGGAGAAAGTGGCCATATGAGCAGGGACTGTAAGAAGCCGAGGGCTGAGGCTTCAGGGGTAAAGAAGACGGGAAGGAAGGTCCGAGAGCAAACGCCAGGGCTTTCACCATGACGCAGGAAGAGGCTAGGAGGACCCCGATGTGGTGTCAGGTACGTTTCTAGCAACCAAACTCTTGCTTCTGTGTTATTTGACTCTGGTGCTAGTAAGAGTTTCATTTCTACTACTTTCTGTGCTAAATTGCCTGTTAGAAGTAAATGCCTTGACAAGTCTTTGACGTAGAAACCGCTATTGGTAAATCCACTAGGGTTACGGATGTGATAGAAGGCTGTGCCATAGAATTAGAGGGCCATAGGTTTGCTGCCAAGTTACATGTGATGCCTCTAGGAGGATTTGATGTAGTGTTAGGGATGGACTGGTTAGCAACCTACGAAGCGAATATCGTGTGCCGAAAGAAGATGATTAGACTGACGGCGACCGACGGGATTCCGGTGACAATTTATGGCGATCGAGTTACGATGATCCGAAGGTGATCTCGATGGCGGTGGCAGGAAAGTGTATGAGGCGCGGATGTAGCGCTACTTATGTTATGTAAAGAATGTAAGACGCCAACACACCACAGCTATGCGATGTGCCAGTGGTGTGTGACTTTCCAGACGTGTTTCCCGAAGACTTATCGGGATTGCCACCTGACCGAGAGATCGAGTTCCAGATCGACCTGATACCGGGTGCCCAACCTGTCGCAAAAGCACCGTATCGCTTGCTCCGACGAGAGATGAAAGAGTTGATGGAACAGTTGCAGGAGCTGCTGGATAAGGGGTTTATCCGACCGGAGTATCTCACCTTGGGGTGCTCCGGTCTGTTCGTAAAGAAGAAGGATGGTAGTATGAGGATGTGCATCGACTACCGCGAGCTGAATAAGCTGACGGTAAAGAACAGATACCCTTACCAAGAATCGATGACTGTTTGATCAACTTCAGGGTGCCAGTTGGTTTTCAAGGATAGATCTTCGATCAGGGTACCATCAACTGAAGGTGAAGGAGCAGGATATCCCTAAAACAGCCTTTCGTACGTGCTATGGTCACTACGAGTTTCTTGTCATGTCTTTTGGGTTGACTAATGCGCCGGCTGCTTTTATGGATTTGATGAACCGAGTGTGTCGGCCAATGTTAGATAAATCAGTGATTGTGTTCATCGATGATATCCTGATTTATTCGAGAAGCGAAGAAGAGCATGCCGGTCACATTCGGGAAGTATTGGAAATGTTGAGAAGGGAGAAATTGTACGCCAAGTTCTCCAAGTGCGCCTTTTGGTTACGCGAGGTGCAATTTCTGGGTCACGTAGTGAATGCAGAAGGAATAATGGTGGACCCAGCAAAGGTTGAGGCTGTGATGCAATGGAAATCACCAAAGACGCCATCCGAGATTCGTAGCTTCTTGGGATTGGCGGGCTATTATAGAAGATTTATTCAAGACTTTTCTAAGATAGCCTCACCTTTGACAAAATTGACTCGTAAGGACGTGAAATTCGTGTGGGGTCGAGAACAGGAGACGGCTTTTGAGGAGTTGAAGGCAAGACTAACACAAGCTCCTGTCTTGACTTTGCCTGAGGGAAGTGAAGACTTAGTGGTCTATTCGGATGCATCTTATTCTGGGCTAGGTTGTGTGTTGATGCAACGTGGAAAGGTGATAGCCTACGCATCTCGACAGCTGAAGACCCACGAAGTCAACTATCCCACACACGATCTAGAATTAGCCGCGGTGGTTTTTGCGTTGAAGATTTGGCGGCACTATCTATACGGGACGAAGTGCACAATCTTCACTTACCCAAAAGCTTGAAGTACTTCTTTGAGCAGAAGGATCTAAACATGAGGCAGAGGCGGCGTGGGTTGGAGCTGATAAAAGATTATGATTGTGAGATCCATTACCACCCGGGCAAAGCCAATGTGGTGGCCGATGCCCTTAGCCGAAAAGAAAGGCCTGAACCGATTCGAGTGAAGGCTTATCAGCTGATCATGACCCCCGATGTGATGACACATGTTAAGGAGTTTCAAGACGAGGCTTTGAAAGAAGATCGTCTTAACTCCGAAAGGATGAGAGGCCTAGTTACGGAATTGGGGAGAACACTCTTGGTGTTAAGACCCGATTTGGGCGAATGTGGATTCCTCGATACGGGGATCTACGTGGAAGAATCATGGACGAGGCCCATAAACTCGATACTCCATTCACCCCGGTGCTACCAAAATGTACCACGATATGAAGAAGGATTACTGGTGGCCGGGTATGAAATGCGACGTAGTGGAGTACGTAAGTAAGTGCCTGACTTGTTTACAAGTGAAGGCGGAACACCAGAAGCCCTACGGAAGATCCAACCGTTGGATATACCCGAGTGGAAGTGGGAGCATATCACCATGGATTTCATCACGAAGTTACCACGTACCCCTAAAGGGTATGATGCAATATGGGTGATAGTTGACCGCCTGACGAAGAGTGCCCACTTCCTACCGATCCGCGATACGTACTCATCTGAAAGATTGGCGGATCTGTTCATCAAGGAAATTGTAGCTCGTCACGGTGTACCGGTGTCTATTGTGTCTGATCGTGACACCCGGTTTACCTCCAAGTTTTGGAAGAGATTTCACGATGCAATGGGGACGAGGCTACACATTAGTACAGCATATCACCCTCAGACGGACGGTTAGTCTGAGAGGACGATCCAAACACTCGAAGACATGCTTCGGCGTGCGTGATCGATTTTGGAGGAAGTTGGGATGATCACTTGCCGTTAGCAGAATTCTCGTACAACAATAGCTATCATGCCAGTATTGGCATGCCACCCTACGAGATGCTATACGGTAGGAGATGTAGGACGCCGTATGTTGGGGAGACATTGGGCAAAAAGAGTTAGGAGGTGTTGAGGTGGTCGAAGCTACGACTGAGAAATTAGAAAAGATCAAAGCCTTCATGAAGGCGGCGAAAGATAGGCAAAAGTCGTATGCTGACAAGAGGCGGAGACCGATAGAGTTCAAGGTTGGTGACCGAGTTATGTTGAAGGTCTCACCTTGGAAAGGAATCATTAGATTCAGGAAAAGAGGTAAGCTAAGCCCGAGGTACATAGAACCTTTCCGAATTATCGCACGAGTAGGAGAGGTGGCCTATCGACTTGAACTGCCGGATGAGTTAAGTGGAATTCATCCCACATTCCATGTATCCCATCTGAGGAAATGCTTAGCTGATGATGACCTGGTTGTACCACTGGAGGATATTGAGGTGGATGAGAGGCTCAACTACGTGGAGCAACCAGTGGCAATCATGATCGTAAGGAAAAGAGGTTAAGGAATAAAGTGATTCCTCTTGTGCGTGTACAGTGGAAGCACAGGAAGGGATCCGAGTCTACGTGGGAGACTGAAGAAGAGATGAGACAACACTACCCACATCTGTTTTAGGAATGACAGGTTTCGGGGACGAAACCTATATAAGGGGGGTGGACTTGTAACACCCGTATTTTTTTTTAGCAAGAAATAAAAGAAAAAGGAAGAAAAGAAAAGAAAATAAAAGAAACTAAAAAGGAGGGACCAAAGGTGTCAAATGGGCAAAGTTATTATTTATTTTGTGCAAAAGGAAGGCATGGTCGCCCATTACCTCCTGCACATTTCTTTGCATCGGTTTTTAGAGAGAGAAAGCAGCAGGAGCAGAAAACCATCGGGATTTTTGAAGAAGAATCTGAGAAATTCGAAGTTTTTGGGTAAGAAATCTCGAATTATGATATTTAGGACGATTCTAGAACCATATATGAGCTTATAAATGTGACTAGTGTGTTCGGGTTGCACTGTGTGTGTGTTTTAGGTGTATAAACGACTGAGAAGTTCAAGGAAAGGGCATCCAAAACCCGAAGACAAATTAAGGTGAGTTCTAGACCCCTTTTTACTGATTTTTTAAACGTTTTGGGGCTGGAAATGCATATATATGTTTTTTTTTTATAAAATTTATGCTTATACCCGTATGAACTGAATGTATGCATGTTTATGTTTATGCTAGATTTATGCCTAGAATCATGTGTATATGTTTAGAATTAGGCATTATGATGTTTGGGACTTGGATTATGGATTAGACTCATTAACAGGTTGCAAATATGTCTGAAAATGGGACTTAGAATAATTAATTACAGGTTGATGAGTCCACCAGTGCTCATACGACCAACAGTGTGGTCGTATGACTAGGATATGTATTTTTTCTAAGTGCTAATGAGTCTAACAGGACTCATACGACCAACAGTGTGGTCGTATGACCAAGTAATTTGTCTGTGTTGAGCCCAATAGGACTCATACGACCAACAGTATGGTCGTATGACTAAGTAAATTTTCTAAGTATGTTGAAGAGTCCAACAGGACTCATACGACCAACAGTAGTCGTATGATCAGAACATGTTTCTTAGGGAATGGTACGACCAATAGTGCTCATACGACCAACAGTGTGGTCGTATGACCAGATGAAAATGTCTAAGTATAAGATGGAAAGTCCGGCAGTGCTCATACGGCTGACAGGGCTCATACGGCCAGAGGGCTTATACGCCCAACAGGGCTAAACGCCCAGAATACTTGGAATTTTTCAGAAATTTCCTGCAATACCGAAGTTCGAGGTTTTGACCAGGGCTGACTAGGTTAACAAATGATGATGTTTCATGCATGTAATGATGATTATGGTTAACCCTTATTGTTTCTGATGTTATTAGCAGTGTATTATAGTTAACAATATTATTAAAATATTGTTAAATGTGGTATGATGCTACGTATGATGATGAATGTATGATGATGTACGTATGGTGATGAATGTATGATGAGTATGTATGATGAATGTGTGTGTTCCTTGTAATTGTGTGCTTATCTTTCTGAAACTTTACGAATAACGAGAATGAACTAATGAAGTATTATGTATCGTAAAGTGAAAGATAATGAAAGAGGAACATGATGACGAATGCATGTATTAACGAACGAACGAAAAGAAGAATGATGATGAATACATGCATTAACGAACGAACGAATTATGTCTTGCAAGCATTGAATAACGCGATTGGTCCTTCTATGTGATTGACCATGGTCATGGTACCTCTACCGCTTACCTCTAGTACCGTGGCATACGATTTTCCGTCATACGTTGACTACGGCCCGGTAGCTAATAACGATCGGGGTGTAGCATATGGTATTGGTACAATTCACCTTTCAATGCGTGCAAGTAAGTATGAACGGGATTCTTGTCATTCGACCACAGTAATCATAGCCAAGTGCTATGAAGTGGGTAAAGCCTGACAGAATCCATACGAGAAGTTAAAGATAACGATGAATAACGAATGATGAAGATAATAACGAATATTATCTCTGTGTACGTATGATGTATGAACGCACGCACGAAAGGATACTTTTAAATAAGTAAAAGTATGTTTTATTACAAAACTAGAACTCACTCAGCAACGCTGACTTTTATGTATTTTCCAGTTGGCAGGTAGTGTTGCTGAGGATGGCACGAGGTGGCTACTCAGCTCTTTAGGATGGCATTCTTTTGTTAATGTTTTTGTATTGTAATGCAAACAAACGATATTTTGTAACGGGTGTTGTATTACTTTGCAAAAGCATTTATAGTAAATTTAAAGTTTCCGCTGCATGTTTTTATTAAGTTGTATTAAATGTATGTTTTATGGGTGATGACGACCAACTGTGAGGTGCCCGGGAACGGGGCCTTACATATTGTTCTTATGAAATTTTATCATCAAGACAGAAGTGAACCTCTTACTTTGATGACCATTTCTCCTCCTTGTTCTTGCGAATTCGTATTTTTTCAGTGGAATTACCTCCTTGAAATAGGAGTCAAATTTCGTATCTCGATGATGGTTTTCAATTTTTCTATTGTGTGTTTTATGAAATCTTGTTCTCTGAATCGGGGTGATTTCCTTGTTCTGAGGACAGATTTCAATCATTTCCCTTTGGAACTCGTATTTCACGAATGAAATGACTTCACCAAAATAGGATTGAATCCCGTACTTTGGTGACAAAGATAAATTCTTGATTGTTTTACTGTTATTATGAAATTCAATCATCAAGATAAGCGTGAAATCCATACCTTGATGATAATTTCACCCGTTTAAAAAGTTTATAGATGGTATTTTCCTCAAATGAAATGACCTCATCAAAGTAGGAGTGAATTCTGTATTTTGATGAAGTTTTTCATTTTACTGTATTTTGTTTCTATAAAACTTTACCGTTAAGATAGGGGTGATTTCCCTTACCTTAATGGTGAGTTACCTCATCTTATTTCTATGGATCCTTAACAATGAGTTAGGATCAAACTTTTGATTTGGTAGTTAAGAGTCATACTTTGGGAAATACATCACCAAGCTAGGAGTGATAACCACATCTTGGTGACTAATCCCATTTCTTGATCTCAAATCTACCAAGGCTTCCAAGACTTCAATTGACAAGAAACATGTAATAACTTGAAGGGTGAACACCGTTATCTGAGTTGTCGACGATAATGTTCCAGCCAATCAAGCTTAAGCATGAATCTTGAACTCAAAAGAGGTATTTGTCACTTTAAGGTAACCCTATTTCCAAGCCTGGAACATTGAAGTTTTAAATTGATTTCTCTTCTCATGTTGTTATGTTTCAACTTATCATTTGATCTAGCCTTATGGAACCTTTTATTTCTTGCGTATCGATTTTCCTTCGAGTTATCATCAGCACCTAATTGCACGATGATAACACTCCTAAAACAATCTTTCGTACAAGATAAAGTCATTATAAATTTATGCCACGCCTTTCTGGTTATAGCAATGTACGGTTGTGTTCATGGGTTTGATGAACCGCGTGTACAAGCCGTACTTGGAAAGCTATTTGTGATTGCCTTTATCGTGATATTCTGAATTATTTAAATTCCAATCTGATCATGAACAACATCTTTGTTTCACTCTTTACCCAAAATAAGAATGCAATTCCCATTATTTTGGATAACCTTTGAACTCCTAATCTTGAAAATCTCTAAACCTCTAACTTGACTGCGGCTCATAAGACTTGTTATTACATTTATTCCGATGTGGACAAAAAGGATCATGAATTTCCGCGATTGGTATTCATGGTTTGGTACAAAGGAAAAGTGGACATAGCTTGGTGTAGATACAAATCGCCTCGTATTTCTTGATGGCATAATGTCATTTAGTGCATTATTGACCAACTGTCTAGTTTTGTGCCTTTCATATTGACTCATGTGAGATAACAGGTCGAGAAATTGACCCGCACTTACTCCAAATAGCCGTTTATCGTGGTGTGTCGTTAACATTGATCGCTAATTTTGATGACCGATTCACCTTCTGTTATTAGCGATAACTCTAAACATCTTTGGGAACTCAGCTCAAAATCTTAGCATATCTTATCATCCTTAATCTGACGGTTTGATCGAAGGAGTAATACATGTTTATGAGATACGCGTTAAGCTTGTGTCGTTTATATAGTGACACTTGAGATTCTTAAATTCTGTCGGTCAACCTTTCATACAAATACGAGACTTTCTCATTGGCTTCAAGACGTCACCTTATTACATAACCTATTCTAGATGTTGAGAGTAGTGTGACTTATAAGTCTAATATACCTCAGGAACTCATCATTGTTTTCCAACGTTTCACGTGTCAAATCTCAAAGAGTTAGTTTGTCAGTGATAAATTTCGCATTATTTGCATGCATTGTGTAAAATTCCATAATTCGCAAAGTGACACATCCCACCCGTAATCAAACGCCAATCACTGTCCGTTTGTACACTTATCTTTCATCATAAGTCTCCTGTTCGTTTAAGTTTTATTCTTAATTTTGGGACGAAATTCTTTTAAGTTGGGGAGACTGTAACATCTTGTAATTGTGGGTTAATTTAAAGTTAGTTTTTGTAAGGGCCTTTATTGCTATACATAAAACTTATGGGTTGCTTATGCGTATTGCTTTAATTTGTCTTTTAATCCTTTAATGATTATAATGATTATTATTATATAATAAATAATAATAATAATAATAATAATAATAATAATAATAATAATAATAATAATAATAATAATAATAATAATAATAATAACATAATAAAAATAATAATAATAATGATGATAATAATAATCATATTACGGGTAAACTTATAAGTAAATAAAAATATAACAAGTTGTATTAGTTTTAAAACTTATATTTAACTAATTTTAACATGAAATAATAACAATTCAAAATCTTAGGGGTAAAACTGTAATTTAATTAAAACTAAAACTAATGTTTTGGAACTAATGAAACTAAAACTAAACTGCAGGGACTAAAGGTGTAATTTGCTTAAACCAAACCTCCCCCCCCCCCCCCCCGTTTTCCCGACATCTCGCCGACCAAACTCCAGCGGCCCTCCGGCCAACCCGCAACCACCAAACCAAGTCGTTTCGTGTTGCCAAAACGCACCAAAACGCTCATGAGTCAATTTCCAACAATAATAAACGAAAAAATTGAACTTTAAAGCGGGTTATTAACACCCACGAGTTCGAAACCGAAACCCGTCGAACACCACAATCGTTTTCACACTTAAATCGTAGTAAATATACAATTAAACATGCATAACCGTTCGTTTAATCATTTAGAAGCTAATGATATACTTAATTTCACCAGAAATCATTCCTTTAACCAAATCAACGCTCGTGAACATTCCGAACCTACAACACTGTCGAACACCGACTTTGGCGCATTGTAAACCCAAATTGATAAAGGGCTTTTGATTCTAAACATGTTTCTAAGCTTCTGGTGCAAGGAATTAGATTATCATCGTCAATTGCACCTGCACCCCTTTCTTCTCGGTCGCAACATGGGTTCTTATGATTTTTCATTGTAAAACCTTTGACGTGTTATTATAAAATTTATTTACAAATGTTATAACTAAATATATTTATTTACAAAAAATGATTTATAAACTTATTAAAATTTTAAGACATCATATTATTTTCTGTAAATTTATTTAATAAATATTTCAATATTTTTATTAAATAGTTTAAATAAACAATATATTTAGTTTATTTTCTTATAAAATAGAATTTAAATGGTGGTTTAAATCACTAAAATATTTGTTCAACAATATCTATATATATTTATTTATAAATGATGATTATTTTAGAAGTTATGAAAGCTTATTCTAACTTATAACTAAATTTGATTACAAATAATTTTCCCTTTGCATTTCTATATACAAAAATATGTACAATTAGTATATTTTATTTGCTTTATATTAAAACACATAAGTGGTAAATTCTTTCTTAAAATATTTAACATACTTATAAAAATCCTCAAATTCCACCTAAAACCCTAGTTCACGTTAAACATTAAACTTATTATTAAAACTTTAACCTTGTGAATATGTATACATATTTAGGTGCATTGTGACGATACACGTTGAAACAACGCCTATTATTATTCTTATTAGTCATCAAACTTATACAAATTTTCCATGTGAGTTTCCTTGCCCCTTTATTTATGATTTTCACACTATTTTGGGGTAAAGCATGATACTTATACATCATACACTTATAAACGTTTGAGACTTGTAAAGCACCTGCAATTCATCTTTATATTTTGTCATGGTTATTTGTGTGTTGTAAGTGATTATATGAGATACATAGTTTGTTTACAATCATTAACTATTGCTAGCCTGGCGACGTCTTAGATCTTTGGGCCTGACAAGCCTATTTGGTGCTAAAGCCGAGGTATTGTCGGCTCCTAATGACGTATGTTTGTTCATCATGGGAACCAAATACACTTAGCCAATCTTATATACTTGTAATCCAGTTGAGGTTTGGTTGTAACGATATGTGTTATATAACCTTACTAACTTATAACCAATGACATGAATTGCTACTTGCAACCTTGTCATATTATGTATGAAAACCTTGGAAACTCACCAACTATTTTTAGTTGACCTTTTATTTTTATCATGTTTCAGGTAATCCTCAAGTTTAAAGTGAACTTTTGAAGCTTGCACAACAGTGGTAACCATGTAAAAGTGTCTGTGCAATACTAGTGTTGTGTCTAAGGCTATAGTCTAGATGCAATGCAATCCTAGTTCTCTATAACCTGTGGCTCTGATACCAATCTGTCACACCCTCAATTTCCACGAACGGGGTTTTACCTTTAGGCGTGTGACATACCAGGATCTCAGACACAGTCATATCGAACGATACTATATGAATTTAAAATAAACATTTGACTTCATTCAAAAGAACATAAACAAAGTTTACAATAGTGCGGAAGCGAGTACATAATTAGTAAATCCATTACAATACAGTTACAATAGCCATGTTTAGACAAAATGTTCAATGCTGAAAATATAATAGATGAATGCATGTCCTGAGTGCGTTTCCTTAGCGTGCATCTTGAGCTTATGCATTCCTGTTTTCTGAGAAAACATGCTAAAGTGTGTCAACATAAAGTTGGTGAGTTCACAGGTTTGTTCAACAATAAATGTGTTCGTAAGCGTTCAGTAGTTTGCGTTTCAATGGTTTAGTATATAGAGCATATCGTTAGGTAGCTAGCCTATGTTCTTGTTACTTAGCGTTTCGAACCAAAGCTGACTGTTTACGTCCTATATAAGTTTGTTGTATCCCCGTCGCGTCTCGCAAGACCGTGACAAATGTTAGGTCAATCAAGCACCCGTTTGACCTCCAATCAAGCTAGCGCGACTAGCCCGGGCGGGGTTTGTCAGACCCAGTAGTACTAATCAAAATTACCTCGCTAATCCCATTACTAACAGTTCGAGTGTGTCAGGACATGTTGTGTTTTTGCACTAACGTAACAAGCGATATCAATAATACTACAACCATTTAAGTAAATCTGTTTTGCATGTTTTCTCCCCCAAAAGGAAAGAGAGTAAAATAGGGGTCGTGAACTCACAGATGATGTAAAAAGTACGTAGGATGAAAGTCTTCCAAGTGTTGTTTACAATGCGCTGTCAAACACCTATTGACAGTTATGTTAAGCGTTAATGTTGTGTTCAGCGTTAATAGACATGTTTAGTCGGGTCGGGTCGCATGGGTTCGGTCGTGGGTGACACACACACACACATGCAGGCATACGCATATCAGACCTTATGTCGATCCCAAACGGGTTGTCGTTAGTTGTAAACAGTTAGGTTGTTTTAGATCGTAAAAGTATGTGCTTGTTGATTGCGTTGACTTTAATCCTTGTGGTCAAGAAATGACATTTTATTGATGTTAACTTATTATCACACGATAGACACTTCGCACACCAGAAGAATTCGCTGACGATGACTCAAATCGCATAACAAGGCTAGACGCACGACTGGACACTTCATTCGCACGAATGGGCCTTCAATCGTACGAATCAATCTCATTCGTACGATTGAACCCTCATTCGTACGACTTAGCATTCAATCGTACCACACATCACCCATTCACCCGACTCAACATCCAATCGTACGAATGAGCCTTCATTCGTGCGGTTGAACCTTCAGTCGGGTGATACTCAATCGCACACATTCATTCGGTTGACTCAGTCGCACGCATTCTCAATTGCATGCATTCATTCGCACGTTACGCACATACGTATGGACTCAATCGCACGATCCAACCCAGTCGCACCACTTAGTCGTACGATGGACCCAGTCGCATGGCTGGCCCAGTCGCGTACTGCAGCAGGTCGCGACTGCTGGACGGGCTGGACAGCCTTCGGCTGTCCCGTGCTCAATTTTCACACAATCAGGACTTCCAGGAACACTTTCCTAACATGCCTAAGTGGAAAGCACACGCTGATTGACCTCACACGCACCCCCACGACCACATGCATTCGGGTTGAACCCTAACACCCGAACCCCATACTTGCAGCAGTGAAACGAGCAATAAAACGGATGAACGAGGTCGCCTACCTGCTGGGAACGTGATTTCTCAGCTGTTGTGTGGTCTAATCTAACAAAAACGAGCTCAATCGGGTGGAATTTGGTGCTAGAATGAAGAAATGGAGAGGAAGAGAGCGTAAGAGAGAAAGAGCAGAGTGTGGGGGTGTTTGGGCTGGTGGGTGGGTATTTATACCCAGCCCCAGTTTGCCAATTGACAAGTTTAGTCCCTTCACTTAGGTACCGAGTTCCCAAATTTGTTTCAGTTGATAACAACGTAGATGAGCGAGCTATGTTAATTAAGAGAATTCTTTAGGAAATCTTGTTTATGTGAATCCTCTACAAACACCCGTGTTAGTATTTTATCATAATTTATTTAACGATGTCGGTGGCGGTGTTTGTATACATTTCGTGTATTAACGTGTATGTGGCAATGATAACAACAACGTTTCGAATAGTGTTAGCCTGAAATTACGGGGTGTCACATCATCCCCTTGTTGCAGGAATTTTGTCCCGAAAATTAGTACATCATGTTACGTTGTTTTACGGGGAAGTACAAGGCTCAACGGCTTGTGACGCATGTTGAATAGAGTACCTGCGTATCTAGGAGGTAGATGCCTGATTTTGGAACAGTTGCGGGTATTTCTTCTTCATCTGATCTTCGCGTTCCCAGGTAAACTCTGGTCCACGCGTTGAGTTCCAACGAACTTTGGTGATAGGGATACGACTATGTTTGAGCGTCTTGACCTCTCGATCCATGACTTCCACTAGTTCCTCGACGAAGTGTAGTTGTTCGTCCACATGTATCTCGTCTAACGGAACGATAAGAGTCTCGTCTGCAAGGCATTTCCTCAAGTTGGAGACGTGGAACACATCGTGTACTCCATGGAGTTCTTCGGGTAGGTTCAATTGGTAGGCCACGGGGCCAACCCATTTGACAACCTCAAACGGTCCCACGTACCTAGGGCTTAGTTTCTCGCGTTTCCTGAAACGAATCACACCCTTCCAAGGTGACACTTTCAAAAGCACCTTGTCACCTATTTGGAATTCCAACGGTCGGCGACGCTTATCAGCGTAACTTTTCTGTCGGTCACGGGCTGCTGCCATACGGTTACGGATCTGCACGATCTTCTCAGTCGTCTCATGCACAAGTTCAGGGCTGGTGAGTTGACTTTCTCCAACTTCCACCCAACAGATAGGTGATCGGCACTTACGCCCATACAGTGCCTCAAATGGGGCAGCTTTGATCGACGTGTGATAGCTATTGTTGTAAGAAAACTCAACTAGCGGTAAGTGAGTTTCCCAACTGCTGCCGAAATCTATGACGCAGGCACGTAACATGTCTTCTAGAGTCTGGATCATACGCTCACTTTGGCCATCAGTTTGGGGTGGTAAGCGGTGCTCATGTCCAACCGCGTCCCCAATGCTCGTTGCAAGGACTGCCAGAAGTGGGGAGTGAACCGAACGTCACGATCAGAGATAATGGAAATTGGCACACCGTGCCGAGAGACTACCTCCCTTAGGTAGATACGAGTTAACTTTTCCATACGATCAGTCTCCCGGATTGCCAGGAAGTGTGCGGATTTCGTCAAGCGATCCACGATCACCCAAATGGTGTCGCATCCGCTGGGAGTTCGAGAAAGTTTTGTGATGAAGTCCATAGATATCTGCTCCCACTTCCATACTGGTATTTCTGGCTATTGGAGTAAACCAGACGGTCGTTGATACTCCACTTTAACCTTAGAACAGGTCAAACATCTGCTCACGTAGGTAGCGATATCTGCTTTCATGTTTGGCCACCAGTAAATAACCTTCAGGTCGTGGTACATCTTGTCTGAACCTGGGTGGATTGAGTACCGCGATTTGTGAGCTTCGTCCATTACCAGTTCTCGTAAGTTTCCATACGAGGGAATCCACGTTCGATTCATGTAGTAGCGGATTCCGTCTGACTTGGTTTCCAGTTGCTTCTCCATACCTCGTAGCGATTCGGCTTTCAAATTCTCGTCTTTTAACGCCTCAAGTTGAGCATTGCGGATCTGGTCGGGTAAACCGGTATGAATGGTGAGTTGCAATGCTCGAACTCGTCTTGGCTTGGGTGTTTCCTTTCGACTCAGGGCGTCTGCTACTACATTGGCCTTGCCCGGATGATACTTGATCGTACAGTCATAGTCATTTAACAACTCGACCCAACGACGTTGTCTCATATTTAGCTCCTTCTATTCAAAGATGTGCTGGAGACTCTTGTGATCGGTGTAAATGGTGCACTTGGTACCGTACAAGTAGTGTCTCCATATCTTTAGTGCAAACACGACTGCTCCAAGCTCTAGGTCATGTGTCGTGTAGATTTTCTCATGTATCTTCAGTTGTCGTGATGCATAGGCAATCACCTTATTGCGTTGCATTAGTACGCAACCGAGGCCTTGTATGGAAGCATCACAGTAAACTACAAAATCATCGGTTCCCTCAGGCAGGGATAGAATCGGTGCTGTATAGAGTTTTTGCTTCAGAATCTGGAATGCAGATTCTTGTTTATCACCCTAATAGTACGTAGTGCCTTTATGAGTCAATGCGGTGAGAGGTTGGGCAATCTTTGAGAACCCTTCGATGAACCGTCGATAATAGCCAGCCAACCCGAGAAACTGTCGTACCTCGGTCGGAGTCTTAGGCGTAGCCCAGTTCTTGATAGCTGCTATCTTTGCCGGGTCAACGTGTATCCCATTCTCATTGACCACATGACCCAAGAAATGGACATCTCGTATCCAGAAGTCGCACTTTGAAAATTTTGCATACAATTGTTCTCGTCTCAACAGCTCCAGAATCAGTCTAAGGTGCTCTTCGTGTTCTTCCTTATTTCTTGAGTAAATAAGGATGTCATCGATAAAGACAATGACGAACTTGTCTAGATAGGGTTTGCACACTCGGTTCATTAGGTCCATGAAAACCGCTGGTGCATTGGTCAACCCTAATGGCATAACCAAGAACTCGTAGTGACCATACCTCGTTCTGAAAGCAGTCTTTAAAATGTCTTCCTCTCGTATCCTTAGTTGATGATAACCCGATCTTAGGTCTATCTTGGAATAATAACTCGACCCTTGTAGTTGATCGAACAGATCGTCAATGCGCGGGAGAGAATAACGATTCTTTATTGTTGCTTTGTTCAATTCCCTGTAATCGATACACATGTGGAAAGTTCCGTCCTTCTTCTTAACAAACAGAACTGGGGCTCCCCACGGTGATGAGCTAGGTCTGATAAAACCCTTATCCAATAGTTCCTGCAATTGCGTAGACAGCTCTTGCAGTTCCCTTGGAGCTAGTCTGTACGGTGCTCTCGCGATAGGGGCAGCTTCCGGTACCAAATCGATTTGGAACTCGACTTGGCGATGCGGTGGGAGACCGGGTAGGTCTTCAGGGAAAACCTCAGGATAATCGCGTACAATAGGGATGTCTTCAATTTTCTTTTCCTCGGTTTCATTTTCAGTGACCATGGCTAGGAAAGCGGTATGACCCTTACGCAAACACTTCTGAGCTTTCATGTAGGAGATGATTCCAGAGACCATGCCACTCCTTTCGCCCTGAACTGATAGAATTTCACCACTAGGAAGTGGTATGCGAACGATTTTCTCCCCACAGATGATCTCAGCTTGATTCTTAGATAGCCAGTCCATACCCACAACTACGTCGAAACTACCAAGTGTGACAGGCATCAGGTCTATATCTATCTCATGACCACATAATCCTAGTCGGCACCCCTTAACAATATGAGTCGCCTCAATTAGTTTTCCGTCAGCTAATTCTACAACATAACTAGGTTCCATGACAGCTAGGGTTACATCTAAGAACTTAATAACTGGTTGGAAACGAAGCTCCTATCAGCTCCAGTATCAAATAGTATAGAAGCGAAACAACCATTCAGGGGAAACGTACCAGTAACCACATTCTGGTCATCCCTTGCCTCGCCGGAACCGATCACGAATGCACGACCCTTGGCATTGCCCCCATTATTACCCTTGTTTCCTCCCTTCAGCTGTGGGCAATCCTTCCTATAGTGACCCTCCATACCACATTCATAACAGGCTCTAGTCACTCCACCCTGGCGTTGTTGTTGAGGTTGTTATTGCTGAGTCATTATATCACCCCTGCAGTCTTTGGCTGCGTGACCCATCTTTCCATATCTCTGACAACGGAGTCGATCACACGGGCCATGATGGTGGAAGTTGCACCAGTTACACTTAGGATTCTTGCCCGCGTAGCTACTCGATCCCTGGCCATAGTTGTTGTTGTTCTGATTGTTGAAGCTTCTTGAAGGGTCAAACTTTTTGGCCTGTTGTTGCTGGGTGTTGTTTGAGCTTGAAGACTTGTTGTTGTTATTGCCGTCCCATTTCCTTTTATGATCAGAAGAACCAGAAGCAGCGCCACGTTTGGGCAAGGTGCCCTGTGCCACTGCCTGGTCAGTGAGTTTATGAGCCAGTCGGATGGCCTGCTGAATAGTGACAGGATCAGCAGCCATCACACTAGCCTGGATCTGAGGAGCTAGACCATCAATGTATTTTTCGATCCGTTTGTAGGCCGGAGTCACCACCTGAGGACATAATGCAGCCAACTCGTGCGAACGAGTCGTGTACTCCTCAATGTCAGAGCCAACCATCTTTAAATTCCAAAATTCTGCCTCCAGTTTCTGGACTTCGCTCCTGGGACAGTACTCTTCTTTCATCATAACCTTGAAGTCATCCTATGGCGTACCATTAGCAGCACCAAGCCCTAAGGTTTGGACTTGTGAGTTCCACCACGTCAGGGCTGGTCCCTCCAATGTGCCGGAGGCGTACTTGACGCGATTTCCATCAGGACAGTTGCACATGGCAAACACTGACTCGAGTTTCTCTAGCCAGCGAAGCAATGTGACAGCACCCTCAGAACTGCTGAAAGAATGAGGCTTGCAATCCATAAACATCTTGAAGGTACAGACTGTGGGACCTCCTTGATTTGAATTCTGGTCGTTCTGGTCCTGATTTCGGGCCTGCTCATAGGCTGCCAGCGCGTCAGCCACGCGCTCATTGATGATAGCATTCAGCTCGGCTTGAGTCAGGGTGATATTTCCTTGTCCACCCGCGCGTCCCGCTCTTCTTCCAGACATGATTTCTTCAATTCACAACACATATTAATCAATAACTGGATAATAATTATTGGCAATAATAAATTGTATCATGCTAGTAAGAATGATGGGTTTGTCTGCATATCGATAGTGAAGCTATATGAGGATCCGAGGCCTTATGCCTCCAAATATGAAATTGAGGATTTGTACTGACCATAACCGTTATCACCAAATAGAGTTTCCAGAATTCTCATGCACGACAAATTACAATTACGTGTGCACCCGTGATTCTAATTTGCTTTGCATGGTCACACATGGTTCCCCCTATTCGAGATAGCGTACCTTGTTCAGTACCGAGTGTTATCAATGATAGAAGTATCAAAGAGATATTTGTTACACCAAGAGTCGAATAACTAAAGTTGTACTAAGGTTGTACAAGTGATTTGGTTAGGATAACAATGGGAATCAAGACAAGTGTGAGAGAGTTGGGAGAGTGAGGTATTATTCTTTTTGTTTGTCATCGTTAAGCTTATCGTGTGTGCTAGGAAAGAGTTTCGTGTCCCAATCGTGGAGATGTTTGGTTCAATTCGTTGTTGCTTCCACTCCGAGAGTGAAGGATCAAGTGTAAATATTAGTAGTGAGCGAGTGGGATTCTCCACCCCTCTATCAGCCGGTAATGACACACATGTCATACGCATAATGTTACGTTTGCTCAGCAGCGTACTGTTAGTACACCAGAAGGTTGTTTGCACAACAGTGGTAACCATGTAAAAGTGTCTGTGCAATACTAGTGTTGTGTCTAAGGCTATAGTCTAGATGCAATGCAATCCTAGTTCTCTATAACCTGTGGCTCTGATACCAATCTGTCACACCCTCAATTTCCACGAACGGGGTTTTACCGTTAGGCGTGTGACATACCAGGATCTCAGACACAGTCATATCGAACGACACTATATGAATTTAAAATAAACATTTGACTTCATTCAAAAGAACATAAACAAAGTTTACAATAGTGCGGAAGCGAGTACATAATTAGTAAATCCATTACAATACAGTTACAATAGCCATGTTTAGACAAAATGTTCAATGCTGAAAATATAATAGATGAATGCATGTCCTGAGTGCGTTTCCTTAGTGTGCATCTTGAGCTTATGCATTCCTGTGACCTGAGAAAACATGCTAAAGTGTGTCAACATAAAGTTGGTGAGTTCACAGGTTTGTTCAACAATAAATGTGTTCGTAAGCGTTCAGTAGTTTGCGTTTCAATGGTTTAGTATATAGAGCATATCGTTAGGTAGCTAGCCTATGTTCTTGTTACTTAGCGTTTCGAACCAAAGCTGACTGTTTACGTCCTATATAAGTTTGTTGTATCCCCGTCGCGTCTCGCAAGACCGTGACAAATGTTAGGTCAATCAAGCACCCGTTTGACCTCCAATCAAGCTAGCGCGACTAGCCCGGGCGGGGTTTGTCAGACCCAGTAGTACTACTCAAAATTACCTCGCTAATCCCATTACTAACGGTTCGAGTGTATCAGGACATGTTGTGTGTTTGCACTAACATAACAAGCGATATCAATAATACTACGACCATTTAAGTAAATCTGTTTTGCATGTTTTCTCCCCCAAAAGGAAAGAGAGTAAAATAGGGGCCGTGAACTCACAGATGATGTAAAAAGTATGTAGGATGAAAGTCTCCCAAGTGTTGTTTACAATGCGCTGTCAAACACCTATTGACAGTTATGTTAAGCGTTAAGGTTGTGTTCAGCGTTAATAGACATGTTTAGTCGGGTCGGATCGCATGGGTTCGGTCGTGGGTGACACACACACACACATGCAGGCATACGCATATCAGACCTTATGTAGATCCCAAACGGGTTGTCGTTAGTTGTAAACAGTTAGGTTGTTTTAGATCGTAAAAGTATGTGCTTGTTGATTGCGTTGACTTTAATCCTTGTGGTCAAGAAATGAAATTTTATTGATGTTAACTTATTATCACACGATGGACACTTCGCACACCAGAAGAATTCGCTGACGATGACTCAAATCGCATAACAAGGCTAGACGTACGACTGGACACTTCATTCGCACGAATGGGCCTTCAATCATACGAATCAATCTCATTCGTACGATTGAACCTCATTCGTACGACTTAGCATTCAATCGTACCACACCTCACCCATTCACCCGACTCAACATCCAATCGTACGAATGAGCCTTCATTCGTGCGGTTGAACCTTCAGTCGGGTGATACTCAGTCGCACACATTCATTCGGTTGACTCAGTCGCACGCATTCTCAATCGCATGCATTCATTCGCACGTTACGCACATACGTATGGACTCAATCGCACGATCCAACCCAGTCGCACCACTTAGTCGTACGATGGACCCAGTCGCATGGCTCAGTCGCATGGCTGGCCCAGTCGCGTACTGCAGCAGGTCGCGACTGCTGGACGGGCTGGACAGCCTTCGGCTGTCCCGTGCTCAATTTTCACACAATCAGGACTTCCAGGAACACTTTCCTAACATGCCTAAGTGGTAAGCACACGTTGATTGACCTCACACGCACCCCCACGACCACATGCATTCTGGTTGAACCCTAACACCCGAACCCCATACTTGCAACAGTGAAACGAGCAATAAAACAGATGAACGAGGTCGCCTACCTACTGGGAACGTGATTTCTCAGCTATTGTGTGGTCTAATCCGACGAAAACGAGCTCAATCGGGTGGAATTTGGTGCTAGAATGAAGAAATGGAGAGGAAGAGAGCGTAAGAGAGAAAGAGCAGAGTGTGGGGGTGTTTGGGCTGGTGGGTGGGTATTTATACCCAGCCCCTTGCCAATTGACAAGTTTAGTCCTTGCACTTAGGTACCGAGTTCCCGAATTTGTTTCAGTTGATAACAACGTAGATGAGCGAGCTATGTTAATTAAGAGAATTCTTTAGGAAATCTCGTTTATGTGAATCCTCTACAAACACCCGTGTTAGTATTTTATCATAATTTATTTAACGATGTCGGTGGCGGTGTTTGTATACATTTCGTGTATTAACGTGTATGTGGCAATGATAACAACAACGTTTCGAATAGTGTTAGCCTGAAATTACGGGGTGTCACAGTGCAAGTCTTTGAAAAGTACACCGAGTCAAGGCCAAACTTTAATCGGAAACGATGGTGGTTTATGGAACTTCAGCGTAGATATGGTTTGAGATAGAATGACAAAGTTTGTAATTCAAGAAGGATTATGATTCGATCACTTCGACAACCCTCGGTTAACAAGATTGATTCAAGAAACTCTTCAACCATGCTACACTCACGTAAGTCGCACCACTCTTAGACGTGATTGTTTAAATCTTTGGAAACAAGCAAAAAATGATTTAAAGGTTTTATTTAAAAATTTAAAAACCGGTGTGAACTTAAATACCGACGTTTGGTCCGCCCCATACGGTTTACCGGAATCATACCTTTGCATCACCGCCCATTGGATAGATCCAAATTCGTGGCAAATGATGAAACATACGATTGCGTTTGAATTATTTGGATATCCGCATACCGGTGATAAACTATTTCAAATTTTAGACTTTGTAATCAAAACATATAAATTAGAAAACAAATTTTTTTCAATGTCATTTGATAACGCCTCGAACAACACATCCGCCATTGATAAATTAAAAATAAAATATAAACCGATTTGTGACAGCGTATTTTTTCATTCAAGATGTGTTGTACATAATATTAATTTAGTTGTGCAAGATGGTCTTGGTGTTCCTGAAGTTGAAGATTTTAAAACGTCTTTCAAAAATATGTTACGTGACGTTTTTAAAACTAGTAGAAAAAGATATGTTAATTATAGAAAAATGTGTCACGATACGAATTCCATTTGTTTAGGACCAAATTGGGATGTCCCGATTAGATTAAATTCTACTTGTAAAATGTTTAATAGTGCTTTGCGATAAAAAGAAACACTTCATGTTTTTCATGATGGTCTTGCGATGCGGGGTTGGGTTGTTCCGTTTCCGTTAGAGGGTTGGGAATATATTCAAGAAATAACTCAATTTTTAGAGCTTTTTAAAAACGCAACTACAAAATTATCGGGGGTTTATTATCCGACAAGTTGTCTAACACTTCATCAAATGTATTTAATGACATATAAATTAAGTGAATATGAAAAAAAAACGAAATGTTTTCAGCAATGATGGCGCCGATGAAAAGAAAAGTTTAAAAAATATTTCATCGAACTACCCCCCGTTTTTACGTGTTCCGCCGCACTAGACCCGTGCTTAAATGCTTCGGGGGTAGAAACTTTAATTGATGAGATAACTTATGATTTAGATTTACATGAAAAAGATCCATTTTTAATGTTAATGCAAAACAACAATTTAATGATATTTTTAAAAAATTGTTTAATGTTTATGTTGAAAAATATGGTATAACATAAAACATCCACCGGTCATCGAACGTGAAATCGAGTTCGTCGAGCTCAAGTATAGACCCGATGATTAGTTTATATAATACTTTGAGAAAGGAAAACAGTAAACGTCAGAGGGGTAACACCCCAAGTAGCGAACTCAGTAGGTATATGGGAACCGATTTTTTATCTACTATGACTCCTGAAGATTTTTTATGGTTTGATATTCTGACATGGTGGAAAGGAAAGGAATCACAATTTCCAGTCCTAGCCGCTATGGCCCGTGATTTACTAACCGTCCAAGCTTCCACGGTAGATTCGGAGTCTTCATTTTCTGTTAGTGACAGGGTTTTATCAATAAGAAGAACAAGGCTAACTCCAACATCGCTAGAGATGTGTATTTGTTTAAAAGACCACTTAGATGCGGCTGAACGAAGATAAGATAAATCAAACCTTGAAGAAGAAATACCAATTGAAGAAGAAATACACGAACAAGAAGTACAAACCGGACGATCGTCACCGTTCTCCGACGAAAAACTCGCTTATGATTTGTCTCAATGAATTGGCACACAAACCGACGAAGACGATTAAATTAAAAAAACTTGTATTTGTAATATGGATCTTTTGTTTTCTTTAGTTTAATTTTAACGTAATTTTTAATGTTTATTTTTCGTAATGATTTAAGTGTTTAGTTTTAAGTTTATTTTTAACGTAATTTTTAAAAAAACACCACTCAATAAAATATATTTGTAGTTGTTTTTATTAATCTACTTTACTATTGTTTTAATTAATTTACTCTACTATTTTTTAATTAATCAACTTTACTAATTTTTAATTAAATTGTATATACTTTAAATAGTATTAAAATATATTTGTAGTTGTTTTAATTAATCTACTTTACTATTGTTTTAATTAATCTACTCTACTATTTTTTAATTAATCAATTTTACTAATTCTTAATTAAATTGTATATAATTTAAATAGTATTAAAATTAAAAAAATAACCGGTTTATTCCAAACCGGTTCTGGAACCCGACCCGGTTTGGTTCCAACCCGGACCGGTTCCAACCGGGTTGGGTTTTCCACCCTCAAAACCGGTTCCAACCCGAACCGGTTCATGGTCAAAAACCGGTCTCAAAATCGTTGACCTGGAACCGGTTCGGTTCGGACGTGAACCGGTTCAAAAAAAAACCAGTTTGTGCACCTCTAAACCAGGGTACAATGATCTTGGTCTATTGCTTGCTTGACTCGATCACATCCATCTATTACAACAGCAACTATGATCAACCCTGAAACCCTAATCCGACGAACATGTCGGCTCTTCTCACAATGTTGGAGCTAACTCAAGCTCAACAAATCTGTAACGTTTGTCTATATTATACAAATTCGACAAAGATGAGCGTCAAGGATGTTTAACGAGGGAGGCAACAAGAAACAAGAAGAAAGGGCGAATAACAATAAGGTGAATGGGGTGGGTTCTTTAATTGTTATTTTTAAAATTTGTTTTTACAAAATTTGGTTTTTAATTTGTTGAAATTGAGATGATAAAAATGTCCACACGTTAACCGCCTAATTTATTGCTATTAAATCCATGAACCTTTGATGAAAACAAACATGATAGTTGGGGGTTGCATTCAACAAATTTAAAGTTCAAGACCAAATCCATAATTTGCTACAAATCATAAGGACCCTCCTTCTAATTAAACTAAAAATCAGTATTTTCTCTCTCTTCTTTTTAATGAAATAATATTTTTTTATATCTTTATCATTAACTTTTCTCTTTCGTCCACTCACAACCACTTTTAAAAATATTAAAAAAATATATGTGGGTTGTACCGTATTTCCTTAAATATAGAGAAACACGGTACAATCCCTATAAATTTTTCACATTTTTACTCACAATCATTCACCACCATTCCTTATAATATATGACATCCAATCACATAAAAATAGAAAACGGGCTGCAAATGTTATAATACCCACCCAGCAGAGGAGTATAACACTAGATGTATCCAATCATGAAACTCTATACACAAATATGTTTAATGATTGAAGGATAAAGACAGCTTATCTTCAAGGAAAAGCACTAGATTTCAATTGTTTCATTTACTTGTGTTATTATTTTAGAGCCTCAAAAGCAGAGGAGAGTGGGGAGGCATAGCTTATTGGTTTATAGGACGTAGACATACGAAAGACATCGACAGTTTTATGTAAATGATGAAAATATAACAGAACACTATATTGGCAATGCCAATAACACACATAAATTGTCCATAAAAAACAATGATCAATATTTGGACACCCCGTCAACTTAATTTCACAAGAATAGCCAACATTACGATGTTAGCAGGATCTTCATTTTCTTCAAACTCGTTTATTTTCTGTCTTTCGTGTACCAATAGCCTTAGATTGTGGTCTCCAAAAATGGATAATCCGTATACCCAATAACCGGATCAGGTGTATAAAACGTTTCCCTGTTATATTTGTTAAGAGGAGCATTAAGGGCAAATCTTTTTGGCAAATCAGGATTAGCCAAAAACACACGGCCATAAGCAACAAGATCGGTTCGGCCTTCAGCCACAGCATTATTACCATCTTCCCTATCATACCCACCAGCAGAAATAAAAGTCCCATTAAACGCTTTTCTCATGGGAACAAGACTATGAGGGCAATCAACCTTTTCACCTAAAGACTTCATCCTTGGTTCCACCATATGGCAGTAAAGAATCTGATATTTATTCAAAGATTCAGCCATGTAAAGACCTAAAGCTTTTGAATTTGAGTCACCTGATTGCATGTAGTCTGCGTATGGGGATAATCTTATGCCAACTTTATCTGCTCCTATCTCATTCACAACTGCATCAACTATTTCTAGAGCAAATCTGCAACGGTTCTCTAGAGAACCACCATACTCGTCTGTTCTGTTATTGATTTCATCTTTCATAAACTGGTCGATTAGATAGCCATGAGCCCCGTGAATCTCAACTCCATCAAAGCCTTTAATTTCATAAATTGGTCCATTAGATATCAAAAAGATATTATAGATTGATCAGAAAATTATGAGGAGGTAACTGTTACCAGCTTCAATTGCATTTCTTGCAGCAACTCTAAAATCATTAACAACAATAGGAATCTCTTGTGTTGTTAGCTTCCTTGGAGGTGTAAATCTTGCAACATCAATGCCATTGGCTCGCACTTGATTTGCCAGTCCTTTGTCTGTAGAAGATATCGGGGCTTGCCCGTTTGGCTGAAAACCTGATTTCAAAACATATGTTATAAAACATAATTGAATATATATGATAGAAATGATATCTTCTCTTAAACAACAACGCTGATTAACAAATGAAGGTTTGATCGATTTTGGGGTACGATTTTGAACAAACTAGGAGTGTTTTTCGAGCTGTGATTTCTTGCTGTAATGTCAGTTACATGGGCTCTAGGAATTTGATATCTGATTGGGGGGGGTGTGTGTGTGTGTTGGGATATATACATGATGATGAAGAAAACGTGTACCAGCATTTGACACCCTTCCAACATGCCAAATTTGACAGAAAAAGATCCTCCTTTCGCATGAACAGCATCCACAATTGGTTTCCAAGCCTCTACTTGTTCTTTGGTCCATATACCAGGCGTCTCTGGATACCCTTGGGCAGTGTCTGAAACACCAGTGGCTTCAGAAATCAGAAACCCCCCTTTGGTTGCCCTTTGTGAATAGTATAAGATGGCATGTGGCTGAGGGACATTGCCGAAGGATCTTTGCCTTGTGAGTGGTGCCAAAACAACTCTGCATAAAGTTCATGAAATCAGAAAAGGAAAAAAAAAAAAAAAAAAGGATGTTCTCTTTGACATTTAATCAAACAGTTGATGGGCGAATCGTGATCAGTGAAACCAAAGAGGTAATTCGAAAGGGGAGATACATGAGTGGGAGAAGATGAGAAGTGGTACCTGTGAGAAAGCTCAAAATTCCCCATTTTGTAGGGGGTGAGAAGAGGGATTTGAGTGTAAGCCATTGTTAAAAAAAAAAAAGTTAAAACCTCCTGATGTTGATGCAAAGATTTGTCTTGAGATCAGAAGCAGCAAGCAATGAAGTGGGGGGTTCTTCTTGATTCTTATAGATGAATGGTTCCGTAAGCACGAGGCCATTACTTACGTCACGTTTAGTTTACAAAACCAACTACCATTCCTCATCCTCCTTGTCGACCACTAATTAAGACTTTAGCATTCAAAATTTTGAGTTGACTGTACCATGGTCCCTGTTAAATCATCTTATTGCATTTATGATATTGAACTTTAAGAAATTAAAGTAATGTTCTTAGTTTTAAGAGTCAAAAAAGTAAAAATTAAAATTAAAACAATTAAAATTATTTGTATATATACACACAAACAAGTAAAATAAGGCCACGTTTTGCTGGAGCTTTTTAAGACATCACACAAAATAAACTCACACAATTATCTAGATAACTATGAACAACATAAGTTTTAAAATCCCACTTAAATACAACTTTTTAATACTTATACAATCATAAATATGGGGTTTTAAGTAAGGATACCAAATGGTGTCTATATATACAGATTAGTGTTTGATAGAGTTTGAAGGGCGTTTTTAATCTCTTGTTTGATTACACATGCAACAAACGCAAAACCTCTACGCCTCCTAGACCTTGTTGGAAGCCTAAAACTATTTACATGTAAATACAAAAAGTTGTGTAAAGTTAAATTTACAACATTGAACAACCTATAAATAGTTTATTATGACATAATCCAAAAAAGGAACAAAAGAAATTTTATAGAGCAAAAGAAATTTAAGATCTTAGCTTGTATCATTATGCACGAAAGCTTGTTTTAATAGGTGTAACTAAATATAAAGCAATGTTGCATTTTAAAATCTAACCCAAAGCGCTAAACGATTAGTGCAACTTTTTCACTGTAACTTCGAACGCTACATTTCTCATAATTAACTGTGAACTGTGATCCTCACCCACCTTCTCTCTTTCTCTTTCGTCATTCATAACATGACATTATTGTGATATAAAAACATGTACATTCAACATCGTTTGTTCAGATAGAAATATGTGAATATTACATCCATTCAATATAACATGACACATTATACCTATAGATCCCTATAAACATGCATAGTTGTTTTTAGAATAGTAAAATCTCCAAACCCAAAATCCACTAAATCTATTTACCATTGTGTTCTTTTTTCTACCAAAAGGAAAAAAAATATTAGCAATTTAAAGTAAGTTCAACACAGGAGCGTAAAGCCTGAAACTATACCTAAACACTTGGTAGTTTCCCTTGCTTTATGAGCTCATTGAAATATTTCTTTTAACTCTCATCAATAGTTTTAAATTTTAGAGTTTTGACAAAAAGTGATCATGATTAATAAGATCATGAAGAACAAAATCAACCTAGAGAAGATGTTTTCTTCCGAACCAGGTCAAGTGGTCCAAAACATTTAGGTTGGCCTTCCAGAGAAAACAAAGCACACCAGACAAATTATGAACGATTGTGAGTGACTTCTTCAACAACTATAACACTTTAAAAATTAAGGTAAAGTTATAGTTACAAAGTTCAAGTGGTAAACATGCACATAAAGCAACTTAAGGGCCAAGGGTGTCGAAATGAAGAAATTAACCTTAATGCTCTTCTATAAAAAGGGAATTAGTCGCCCATGCTCCTCCCCTTTCTTACAACTCAAGCCTTTTAAAGAGAAAGAGAGAGAGAAAGATAGAGAGAGAGAGAAGGAGAGAGAGAGAGAGAAAGGGAAATAGGTCACGCCCAGCTGGTAAGAAGTAGAAAAGATATGATTTTTGATATCATTATACATAGATCTAAGCATATGTTATGCTTAGAAGTCAAACAGAGCAAACTCTACTATAAAGATGACACCTTTATGTGTATATATTTAGATCATGGCATGAAATCCATTCCAGGGTTTGTTCAAGAAAAGCATCAAATGTTAGACATGTATTGAGCATCACATCTAAGATCAACCTAACTATAACTTAAACATATTCTTTTACAATCTAAAATTTGCTTGGTGGTGTTATAGACAGTCAAATGTCTTGAATTAATAATCAATAACAATTACCTAAGAAGTGTGATCTTGCACGCTATTTGGGTGGTATTTTTGACAACCACGCATGCACATCACTATCGAACCTCTTCAACTCATTCATTTTCTTTTAAAATCTAACAATTGTTGTAGCTATGGCAATTTTCCATAGGATATCCTTGTACACATATCATCGATATGTGTGAGACAATATTCGTGTTTAGCAAGTGGTAATAACTTAGCCAATGCAAGAATAATGCCTTATTAATTGAAAAGAAAACACATATAAAACCATGTCACTTATAAAAGTTTGAATTGAAAGTTTTAGTTATAATTGTAAAACATGTAATGCATATGGGAATACCTTTTGCCTATCACTAAGAAATGTAAACTTTGAGTTGCTCCTTATGCCCAAATCATCACTAAGGCATTGAAGAAATAATGTTCGAGAATTGAAAGTTTCAGGTTCTACTTTAGCATAGGAAAAAGGATAAATATTGGTGTAGTAAGAAAGTGGCCTGCAAAGAGACCTTTCTCGAATGCCCCATATAGGACTAGAAGATATTTCCTAATTTCTTTAAATCCTAGTTTAAAGAATCTAAACACAGTCATACCCTTTTGAATCTCATGTGTTCGCTTGTTGGGTCTGTTGATTGTATAATCTCTAACTTAACTATTGTACTGTCCATAAGTTCATCGAAATAATTCCTAAACATCCCATACTAAAAGATGTATTCATTATGGATCTGGACCAAAGCTATGTGCTTGGCCCTGAAAGCCTTCATCTGAGAAACTCCAACTTCATACCTTCTCTGGAATTGTTATTGAACTAATTTTACAAGAAAATTAGGATTTTTTTCTAGTTGGTCCACAAGTTGATTAGAAAGAAAAGTAGTTTTATGTTCTTTAATATTCGATCTTTGAAGGCATTTATGCTCATATACTAAAGTTTTCCCCAAGACTTAGATCTAGATTCCATAGAAAGCAAAAGCACCCAAGGTCATAAATACTATTTTGGATTTTTCCTTTTTTCCATACCTTTAAAATTTTCCTTTTTTGGTCCTTGAAGTTTATCAGAACTACTAGACCCATAAAAAGCTTTACTTTCCTTGTGGATACGAGTTGCAGACTCAAATATAGGAATATTACCCTAACAAATTGCTTTATCTCTTTCCTATCATCCTTTACGATTCGTAATTGCTATCTTGTTTCAACAAGATATTCTCTAATCAACTTTTTCTTCCTCTTTAGTTCTAAACGTTTGACCAAGGTAGAACCTTTATTTGTTTTCATTCTCCTTCATAATATTTCATAATCATCTTTTTCTGATGCTACTACCATTCTAATTATATACTAACCTATTATACAATTGCTCATTATCAACTTCATCCTTTTCTATCTCATGATCATCTACATTATCATTTACATTAGCTTATATTTCAACATCACCATTAATATTAACCCTAAAATCTACCATATTAACCTCAATATCAATAGTCTTATTCCTATCGTCTGCATTGAAATCACTATCATCCTTATTAGCTTCATCCTTAATTTCATCCTCAGTTTCATCCTTATTAAAATCACTTTCAACATGCTCCCCTTCATTCTCATATACAGTATTAACATGAACATTAAAGCGCACTTCACACTTTACATGCACTCATTCAATCTCATCTATATTATTATTTTCAACATACTCGCCTTAATTCCCATATACATTATCAACTGGATCATTATAATCTTCATCATTTTCAACATACATTCCTTCATTCCTATTAATATTTTGAACTTGGACAATAAAATTTATATTTATCCATCATTACTAGTACCAAAGAAAGGATCAAAGTGTGCACATGTGTTGTTGCATATTTACCATAAACATTAATGAGCTTATGTACAAACATATATTTGGAAAACCCTAATATAATTTCACCACTCTCTAAAGTCCTAAGTGTAAGGATTACTTTGGAAGATTTGATACAACTCAATGAATTATGCTAAGTATAAAATCTTCCGAAGCCAAAAGACCAAATCTTCTGAAGCTAAAGATGAAGTCTTTTGAAATTTCAAAGACAAAGTCTTCCGAAACCAAAGACTGATTCCCTCTAAAGACAGAGAAGACATGCTTTTCCTAAATCATATTTTAACAAAAGCCGAACCACTTTTCCCTGCCACTTCTGATAGACTCACCAACTTATATGAGTTAGTGAAAAGTCCATACTTTTGTCAAACTATAGATTAAGGTCTTTTATTTATAACTTTCTACTTTTGTACTTTTATCCTTTTTATAATAGATAAGGATGTGACCTATGACATGTCGTAGTCACAAGTCAAAAAGGCAATCTGCCTTTTGACTCTACATTATCTTGTTATCTAGATTAGTGTTTCCAGCTGGCCTTCAAGTATGGCCAGCTGTAGGATGTAGTATAAAGTATCTCAAGTACTTGTATTTCTATCATGCTTTGTAACATTTTGTAAGAACTTGAGAGCAATATACATCATTCTTGAAATCCATATTATCTTGTTCTTGTTGTTTTCTTTACTTGTGTTCTTAGTATCATCATTATTCGGTTCCCTATTTGATTTGCTAAGTGTTCTAAGTCTCTCCTTATTATGAAACTATTGCATTGACCCACTTTAACGGTCCCGCAATTGGTCTCAGAGCTCATTTTAGGCTCTTGATTGTAAGATCTCACAATCTTAAATCCTTTTAGTTTCATAAAACACTTAACAACTCAAACGATAGCTCTCACCAAGGCTTATTTGGAAACCGGTACCATGAGAAAATAGCCACTGATCATTCCTGATGACTTGAATACTTGGTTCCAAAGAATGGAAGGATCAAGTCTCAAGACAATAGGATGTGGAAATCTGTTATCTCTAGACCCCATGTTCCAAGCACCATTTCAACCGTTGGTGGTGGTGGTATGATTCCAAAAGAAATGGCTGACTACTCAAAGGAAGACTGGAAGAAAATTGATGTAGATTAAAAGGCCATGACCGCTCTCCAAACTAATCTACTTAACTCCATCTACAGAGGCTTCAAGAAGTGGAAAACAGCAAAGCAACTCTAGGATGCACTTAAGCTTATGTATGAGGGGTCTGAGGAAGCCAAAGAAAACAAGAAAGACCTTATTAAGCAGTAGTTTGAGAACTTCTCCTACAAGATAGGTGAAACCATGACTCAACAATACTTTAGGTATGTTGAGATTGTGGATACTCTAATGAATGTTAGAGTAAAACTTGAAAATAGGGACATTGTAAGGATGTTCATGTTCTCTCTTCTTAGAAAATGGACTCACTATTGTGTGGCCATCAAAAGAACTGAAAATATTTCAACCTTTACCCTATAGAGTTGTATGGTATCCATAGTGGATATCAAATGGAGATGAACATGCAAAATCCATCAGGCAGTTCTTCCAATAATCAGTAGAGTTCAGCCCTTCATATGGTTGAAAAGGACTGCAGAGGACCATAACATCATCTTATCTGCTACCCTGATAACTCACAAAGGGTCCTTTCATCACCTTCCTAGAGATACCAAGGAAGAGCTACAACCAAGGAAGCCCATTCTAAGAGACAAGCTCTGCTTAAGCCTTTGTGTCTGCTGATGAAAGTTGTGGCAACTTTCTCTTCACTCTTAAAGACTTGGAATGCATCCATCTGGATGATCTGGAGTACATGGAGATAGTCCAGCAAATGATTCTTCTTACTAACAGGGCCAGAATGTTCTACAAGAGGATAGGTAGAAAGTTTCCCAGCAATGCTTCAAGTGAAAAGTTTGGACTGGATAAAAACAAGGTGAAGTGTTACAACTTTAATCAAATGGGATACTTTCCTAGAGAGTTCAAGGCACTAAGGACAAATGGTGGCAAGCATAAACCAGACCAAACTACACTGAGGGTGCACCCAGACCTGAGAAGCCTAGCCAACCAAAACAACATGTTACTGTTGTTATTGAAGAATGAGGTTTTGACTTGAGCTTTCAGGTAGAAGATGTTTCTCCCACCAAAGCACTGATGGCTGATCATGAAGAAGCCAAGGTATTAGAAAATCTCCACTCCCCTGAATGTATTGCTAAAGTAAATAGATACATGTTGATGAAATCAAAAACAACAATCAGCAAATGACAAGATAACACTTTTATTGATGAAGATTGATTTCCCCAACGATCTTTTCTAATCTCTCACATGATATAACAACAAATTGTTATATCAATGTTCAACAAACATTAATCATGGTGTGGAAACCCATGATCAATGCTTATGATATTATTGTGTGATTGTGAGTGAGTGTGTGTGATTGCTAGTGATTGAATGGTAAAATAACTGCTTGATTGTATTGATTGTTCAAAAGCTTACAAAGGATCAGGGTATTGTGTTATTTATAGAATATACGGATAGCTATATACAATTACAAAAATACCTTTATGTAAAAAAATTCTAAGTCTAAAAGTTGTCCGCTGTGAATGATTAGCTATCCGCTGTGGATGTTAAGATGTCCGATGTGGAGTAAGATAACTTATCCGCTATGTCTTGGATGCTGTCCGCTATGAACACTTAGTGCTTTGTATGTTGTCCGCTGTGGAATGTTCATCCGCTGTGGATGAACATCCGCTATGGATAGTTCATCAGCTTTGGACTTTGCATCCGCTGTGTCTGTTGTTCATCCACTGTGGGATGTCTTCATCCGCTATGGACACTTGGACTTGATCTTCATCCGCTGCATTATCTTGTTCATCCGCTATGAGCAGTTCTTTATCCGCTGTAGACACTTGTCAAAATTTCTTTTATCTACAATCCTGAAAATGAAATTAAACAATAATTAGTGTATGTTATGAATGTTAATGATGCTAATATGTTAGTTAATGATTGTTTTGATTGTTAGAACACATTATGTTTGATTATGGAAAGCATTATCTTTTATATGCATTATTCTTTTAATGCACTTGGTGAGTCCAACAATACTCCCCCTAAGGATGATGTTGCCATCTATTTAAATAATAAACAAATTAATCCGACATAATCCGACCTAATCCATCATATATCCATTTCTAATCGATTACAGCTCTCAATTCCATCTGAAACACACTCAAACA
This sequence comes from Flaveria linearis, assembly GCA_024085815.1. NCBI lineage: Eukaryota > Viridiplantae > Streptophyta > Magnoliopsida > Asterales > Asteraceae > Flaveria > Flaveria linearis. The sequence goes on along the minus strand of CM044010.1, from coordinate 55,765,784 downwards.
CTCTGTCCAATTCCATCTTTCATTGCGACCTGCAACTATTCGAATACCATCTTCAGTACTTCAAAACTTGAATTAAACAGAGGGCTTTTCATCCTTGAGTTCATTAAAAACTTCCTGTGCACGGAATTTGATTACCATCAACAATTGCAGCCCGAACCGATTTCATCTAGTCGCGATTGGCCTCCTTACTTGTTTAGCATCCATTCGATTGAATTAGGTAAATTAAACTCATCTATGTACTCGTTTATACATGGGGAACAAAAGCCCCATGGTTATCAGCTTTCACATGATCGTTTGGTGTTTCAATTTGGATCCAAATGAACCTAGGGTTCTTAGGATTTGGGGAAAATTGTTTAAAGCTTGTTTTTAAGATTTAAAAACTGAATCATATTGCGGCAAATGCCTTGGTTCATTGGTTAAGACACTATTGCCCCTAACATGAGGTCCCGGGTTCGAACCCGGGCACCCCCATATTTTTTTTAAAAGGCTTTTTAGCCTTAAATAAATTACAGAAAATATTTTTATAAATATACAAACTATTTTGTAAACTTCAAATATTTTTAAAGGTCACTAAATATCTTCTATATTTTTCTAAGTTTAATTAAATAAATATCTTTGTAATAAAACATTTTAACAAAGAATGTTTTTGAATAATTCTTTAAAAAAATAGATTTCTAAATAATATTTAATAAATTATTATTGGTCTAAACATTTCTTTTCACTTAATATTGTTTAGATCGTGATTATTTTAAATAATTACAAATATTACACCATCAAAACGTTAGCTAAGCAACAAGTAAGTTCAACTAATTAAGGTTCTGAAAAGTAACGTGAGATGGTTATAAACGTATAATGTAGGTGCTAGTGAAACTTGAGGATTACTCGATTTTGTTTGCTTTTGCTCTTTGACTAAGGTACGGATTCTGTTTCTTTGTTATCATAGTATTCACTTTTGTTTCTGTTACTTTGTAGTACGGATTCTTGGTTATTTGATCTTAGTATAAATCTTATTCTTTTCCGTTACTTTGTAGTACGGATTTTGATACCTTGTTTCCGTTAATATGACTTCTTTAGCCTGTATTAGTCGTAAATCATTATTTATTTAGTTATGCTCCGACTCGTTCGATTCATTAGTGTTACTTATTGAGACCTGTAGCATGCAATATATATTTTATAAATTTGTGCTCATTATTGCATGTTTCCATAAATATTTTATTGATACGTTATATGTTGGTAGCTGTACTACCATTTGATTTAGCACTCTGTTACCCGAGCTTGTCCGACATGTTATTATGGCGTCAATGACATGACACTTTTCGTGACAGTGTTTATAATAGTTCACGGCGTCTCCGTTAACATGTTAGTACTCAAGTAGTACTTTGGCCATAATTATTTGGGAGGCGGATGAATCGATCCTTGTTCAGTTTAGATCAGTTTAGTTCCGGGGGATGGAATCATGTGTGTACGTCTCACACACCATCTCATTTGTGAATAGTCTAGCTAGCTATGTACTTATCAGTTCAGTTTCGGCTCTGGGTACTTCTTATATTACACGACTTAATTTGTTTGTATATACGCGTCGTGTAGATCAGTTCAGTTTCAGTATTGCATGTTTAGTTCAGGATCAGATATCAGTATTTTATGCTTCGAATCACTACCATTGTTCTTTCCATCACTGAGCAACTTTTGGCTCAGCCGTATTTTCTTTCGTGGTGTTTTCTTATTTTATTATAGGTAATCAGGGTAATCCGGGAAACCAGTGAAAAGTGAATTGAAGACCAAGATTATCTTTTACTTTAATGATGTATTGAACATTTTAATTAGCTTCTTTCAGATCATTTGGTTTGTTTGAAGTTATTTCTTCTGATCGTTTCTTTAATATCATGGATTTGGTTTTTGATTTGATATCTGTAATAGTGACACGTCAGCCTCTCCGGGTTGGGGTGTTACAGTTTGTGTGTTTGCCTTATGATGTTTGATTGCATGTTTGTATGTCATGCGTGATTGTCTGTTTGTCTGATTACATAGTTAATTGTATGTTGGCATGTGTGGTTGTATGATAATTTGTATGTTTTGTGTGAAAGCATGTATGTTTATATAATAACATATATGTTTTGCTAATTATATATATGTTTGTATGATAATTTGTATGTTTTGTGTGATAGCATGTATGTTTGTATAATAACATGTATGTTTTGCTAATTACATGTATGTTTGTATGATTACATGTATGATTGACTAATTACACAAGTGTAACCAGATTTACTTGACTGTTTGCTCAGTATGTTTGCTTGACTGATTTGTCATGCTTGTTTGTTATGTTAGACATATTTTTTTGTTTATTTTGTCTGCTTGTATGTTAGAAACCTCTTAAGAATGAGAAGGTCCAGCTTCTTCTACATTCTTCTAAATTTCTTCAGATGCTTTCAGATACTCTTCAACATCCTTTCTGTTGCTTTATCTTGTTGAGCTTCTTTGACTTGCTCGGACAGAGGAGAGATTTTTAAAGCATTCCTGTAGTTGACTATGTGCTTAATAAAATAGTCAATTCTGATCATCATACTTTCTCTCTACTTTCAGATGAACAAGCTGTTCCAGAGTAGATTTATCCAAGCTTTGCACATCAGTGTTGCTAACCAGTATGGTTACGACATGATTGCCCTTCAAGATCTCAAGATTGTTGTTCTCAGAGATTCTCATGCCTGTAATTCCTTCTATGTGTGTCAAGGGTTGCTCATTTGTTTCTAATCTTTGTTTGAGAGCAACATTTACATACACAGTGCCCAAAATCTGTAACACCCGGTTATTTTTCACAAAAAGAATAAAGTAAAGAAAAAGAAAGAAAAAGATACTTTACCCAAGTTGAGGGGTAAAAAGTGTCAAAAGGACAAAGAAAATAAAAAGTGGGTGCATAAAGGAGATATGGCAGCCCATAATCTCCATCACATTTCATTTCATTCGATTCTAGAGAGAGAAAGAGCAGAATTCGGGTTTTTGAAGGAAGAACAAGAAGAAGTCGAAATTCGAGGTAAGAAATTCATGGTTTTAAGTGTTCTTAACTGATCTTGCCTCGGTTGTATGCGTATGTGTGTAGTGTGTGTTCAGGTGTGTGTTCTAGTGGGTTTCTAGGCGGTTGAACTCAACTACAAACGAGTTTGGGAGAAGCCATACTCAAGAGCTGCAAAGGTGAGTTCTAAGACCCCTATTTTACATGTATTTGAATGATTTTGGGCTGGAACACATCTACAAACTATTTTCGGGTATTTGGGTGAAAAACCCATTCATGTATGTATGTGTATGTAGATGATTCGTTTGGAGCTGTTATGGACATAAGGTTTCTAAGGCAAATATGAATTTTAGTATGATGTTTATGATGTTTAGTTTGTTCTAAGTGTGTAGTATGGTAGATCTGTGCTAAGGATGTGTTAAGATGATGATTGAGATTTGAAAAAAAAAGCACAAGTTAAGTTGCAGGTCCATTTACTCAGCCATATTAACTAATGCGGATAGCTAAATAAATGCGGCTAAGGCATTTACTCAGCCGCATTAACTAATGCGGACAGATAATGAAATGTGGCTAAGGAATTTACTCAGCCGCATTAACTAATGCGGAACGATAATGAAATGCGGCTAAGGCATTTACTCAGCCGCATTAACTAATGCGGACAGTCAAAGAAATGCGACATTTGCTCACCCGCATTAACCAGTGCGGACAGAGAAAGGAAATGTGCATAAAAACTTAGAATAAATTCTGACTTTTAGGAAAATGAGTGATGTAGGCTTTGACCTAGGAGATTTCCGGGGGTTATGAAAGTTGACTTTTGGGGTCATAGATGGTATGATGGGCAGGTAATGATATGTGCTTGATGTTTATGCATAATGATGATGATGATGATGATGATGCTGCATGGTTATACATGATGTATGTTATGTATGTATGATGCCTTACATGATGATGTGTGAATGATATGTGTATGTTCCTTATGATAATGTATGTTTATCTTTCCCATAACTTTATGTGTCATGATAATGAATGAACGAAGTATTATGTAACGTAAAGCGAAAGATAATGAAAGAGGAATATAATGAATGAATGCATGCATTAATGAACGAATGAACATAAGAAACGCTTGCAAGCAAATGTATGGAGGTGCACACCCATTGAAGGTGTTAGCTCAACGGTGTGCGGGTTAGCTACCCCGAAGGATGCACATTGGGGTCCAGTCTTTGTGACTGACCATATGTATGGGATCCTTGCTGTTGGAGCATATATTGTCATATATAGTGTGCCCGTCGCTTGATGAATAGTCTAGGCATAATGTTATACACCTTGTAAACACATGAAACTAGGTCATTCGCAGGAGCATATGCGAATGTGTAAGGCCCCGTTCCCGGGCACCTCACAGTTGGTCGTCATCACCCTTAAAACATACATTTAATACATGATCATAAAATACGCAGCGGAATTGACAGAATATACATTCTCATTCATTCACAAAAGCTTTTACATCATTGTCTTGATTACAAAATACAAGCTTTCTTTACATTGCCTAACTTTACTATGATTGCTGCTGAAGCATATGAAACCTTTGATTTCGTAAGTAATCTCGTTTATACGAATCCTCAGCAACCATAGGGTCATATAGCGACCTCTATAGAAAGAAAATAATAAAAAGAAAATATATTTTTCGTCATAAAGAAGATATTAAGTTCAAACATATCTTCTTTATCTTAAAGGAGATTCCTTAAGTAATCCCGTTTATTCTGAGTTCTTAAGGAATCTCACACTTGCATGCAACATGATGTGTTGCGTGCATTACGGGCCCACAACACATGATGTGGCAGCATAATCAAAAAGTGAATGCCATCCCAAAAGAGCTGAGTAGCCACCTCGTGCCATCCTCAGCAACACTACCTGCCAACTGGAAAACACATAAAAGTCAGCGTCGCTGAGTGAGTTCTAGTTTTATAATAAAACATACTTTTACTTATTTAAAAGTATCCTTTCATACACGCGTTCATACATCATACGTACACAGAGATAATATTCATTATTATCTTCATCATTCGTTATACATCGTTATCTTTAACTTCTCGTATGGATTCTGTCAGGCTTTACCCACTTCATAGCACTCGGCTATGATTACTGTGGTCGAATGACAAGAATCCCGTTTCATACTTACTTGCACATTGAAAGGTGATTGTACCAATACCATATGCTACACCCCGATCGTTATTAGCTACCGGGCCAAAGTCAACATATGAACAACAAAACGTATGCCACGGTACTAGAGGTAAGCGGTAGAGGTACCATGACCATGGTCGATCACAGAGAAGGACCAATCGCGTTATTCAATGCTGCAAGACTTAGTTCGTTCGTTCGTTAATGCATGTATTCATCATCATTCTTCTTTTCGTTCATTCGTTAATACATGCATTCATCATCATGTTCCTCTTTCATTATCTTTCACTTTACGTTACATAATACTTCATTCATTCATTCTCGTTATTCGTAAAGTTTCGGAAAGAATATCATACACCATCACAAGGAACATACACACCCATCATACATTCATCATCATACATAGCATCATACATACGTAATCATACATAGCATCATCATTCACATCAGCCCTTCATGGGCGACTGAACCTATCCCAGTCGCATGTCCTCCATGCGACTGGATCATGCGATTGGGCTGTCATACGAATGGGCAAACAATCGTGCGACTGGACTTCCTTCCATACGACTAGACACTATGCGACAGGGTTATATGCGACTAACTCTTAACCGTACGACTGAACTACCCTGCGATTGGATCTATGTGACCGAAACCCCCATTCGCATAGCCCATCGTGCGACTGAGGCTCAATCGTGCGTCTGAGCCTCAATCGTGCGATTGGACATCAGCAAATCCTCATTTGGCCGAATGGCCCTTCAGTCGCATAACCCTAACTGGGCAGCGACTGGAGTTCTTCATGAACAGCAGTCGCGAACTCACGCACCCACACTCATCATAAACCCATTTTCAGCCCAATTCGACCCTCCCAAGCCTCAGGGATTCATACTAGGACATCATACAAGCATATACAAGTCCTAATTCTTACTATAAACATATTACTCAAGATTTTCCCAAATGGGTCAAACTTACACTATTTCAAAAATAGGGTTTCTATGTGATTCCAGGCCCAAAATCGTTAGAAAACATGTAAATGAGGGGTCCTAGAACTTACATTAACAGGTAGAAGTTGATGAGCTTCGATTTGGCTAGCCTCACGACAAATCCGGAGCTTGGTCAGCACTTTCCCTCTTTTCTTCTCTGCTCCCGTTCGCTCTCTGCTCTTCTCCCGACTGAAATATGAAAGTGTTGGGAGGAGAATGAGAGCTGCTCCCCTTTTATACCCATAGCTCATTCGCATCTGGTCCAGGGGCGACTGGACCTTCAGTCGCATGAACACCATGCGATTGGACCCCAGTCGCATGTGTTCCATGCGGTTCGTCCTTCATTCGGGCGGTTGAACTCCAATCGTACGGTTGAGCTTCAATCGGCCGAATAGCATGCGGTTGAACCTCCAGTCACATAGATCCCAGGCGACTGAGGCTCAGTCGCACAACCTATCAAAAGGTCAAACTTTCGGGTGTTACAAGTCCACCCCCCTTATTTTAGGTTTCGTCCCCGAAACCTGTCATTCTTCGAACAACCGTGGGTAATGCTGCCTCATTTCGTCTTCAGTTTCCCACGTTGACTCGGATCCCTTCCTGTGCCGCCACTGTACACGCACAAGGGGAACCACTTTATTCCTTAACCTCTTCTCTTTGCGATCGATGATCGCCACTGGTTGCTCTACATAGTTGAGCCGTTCGTCTACCTCGATATCCCCCAGTGGAACGACCATGTCCTCGTCCGCCAAACATTTCCTCAGATGAGACACGTGGAAGGTCGGGTGGATTCCACTTAGTTCATCTGGTAGATACAACTTATAGGCCACCTCTCCTACTCGAGCAACGATTCGGAAAGGGCCTATATAACGCGGACTCAACTTGCCTCGCTTCCAGAACCGAATGATACCCTTCCAGGGTGAGACCTTCAACATAACCTGATCTCCCACCTGGAACTCAATCGGCCTGCGTCGTTTGTCGGCGTACGACTTCTGTCTATCCTTGGCTGCTTTCATATAAGCTTTGATCTTCTCAAGCTTCTCAGTCGTGGCCTCAATCACCTCGACGCTTCCCAGTTCTTTCGGGCCAATATCACCCCAACAGATGGGTGTCCTGCATCTCCTACCGTATAGCATCTCATAGGGTGGCATGCCGATACCGGCATGATAACTGTTGTTGTACGAGAATTCAGCTAACGGCAGGTGGTCATCCCAACTTCCACTGAAGTCAATAACACATGCCTGGAGCATGTCCTCCAAAGTCTGAATGGTCCTTTCCGACTGACCATCAGTTTGAGGATGATAAGCCGTGCTAATATGCAACCTCGTCCCCATAGCATCGTGGAATTTCTTCCAAAATTTAGATGTAAACCGGGTGTCGCGATCAGACACAATCGACACCGGTACACCATGACGAGTCACAATCTCTTTGATGAAAAGATCGGCCAACCTTTCGGACGAATATGTCTCGCGCATCGGTAAGAAGTGAGCACTCTTCGTCAATCGATCCACAATCACCCAGATCGTATCATACCCTTTTGGGGTACGTGGCAGCTTTGTGATAAAATCCATGGTGATGTGCTCCCACTTCCATTCTGGTATGTCCAGCGGTTGAATCTTTCCATACGGCTTCTGGTGCTCTGCCTTCACTTGCAAACACGTGAGGTATTTACTCACATACTCCACCACATCACGTTTCATACCCGGCCACCAATAATCTTTCTTCATATCTTGGTACATCTTGGTGGCACCGGGATGAATGGAGTATCGAGACTTATGAGCTTCATCCATAATCCTCATTCGCAGATCCCCAAGACGAGGAATCCACATACGTCCCAACCGGGTTCTAACACCCGTTGCGTTCTCACCGAACTCCGCGACCAGACCTCTCATTCGTTCAGAGTTAAGATGTTCGTCTTTCAAAGCTTCATCTTGGAACTCTTTGACCTGTTTCATCACGTCGGAGGTCATGATTAGCTGGTACGCCTTCACCCGAATTGGCTCGGGCCTCTCCTTTCGGCTAAGGGCATCTGCCACCACGTTGGCTTTGCCCGGATGGTAATGGATCTCACAATCATAGTCTTTTATAAGCTCCAACCATCGCCGTTGCCTCATATTCAGATCTTTTTGCTCGAAGAAGTACTTCAAGCTTTTGTGGTCGGTAAAGATGGTGCACTTCGTTCCGTAGAGATAGTGCCTCCAAATCTTTAACGCGAAAACCACAGCTGCGAGCTCCAAGTCATGAGTAGGGTAATTAACCTCATGAACTTTCAGCTGTCGGGATGCATAGGCTATCACTTTTCCCCTTTGCATCAATACACATCCCAACCCCGAGTAGGAAGCATCAGAATAAACCACCAAATCTTCGCTCCCCTCGGGTAACGCCAATACTGGAGCTTGGGTCAATCTCGTCTTCAGTTCTTCAAACGCCTTCTCTTGAGCTTGACCCCATACAAATTTCACATCCTTCCGGGTCAACTTTGTCAGTGGAGAATCAATTTTGGAAAAGTCTTGGATGAACCTTCGGTAGTAACCCGCCAAACCCAAGAAACTGCGGATCTCGGATGGCGTCTTTGGAGACTTCCATTGCATCACCGCTTCCATTGCATCACCGCTTCGCCGGATCAACCATAATTCCATCCGGATTTACCACGTGACCCAAGAATTGGACCTCACGCAACCAGAATGCGCACTTGGAGAATTTTGCATACAATTTCTCCCTTCTCAACGTCTCCAGAACTTCGCGAATGTGATCGGCATGCTCAGTCTCGTTCTTCGAATAAATCAAGATGTCATCAATGAATACAATCACCGATTTATCCAACATCGGCCGGCACACCCTATTCATCAGGTCCATAAAAGCAGCTGGCGCATTGGTCAACCCAAACGACATGACGAGGAACTCGTAGTGACCGTAGCGCGTACGAAAAGCTGTTTTAGGGATATCCTGCTCCTTCACCTTCAGTTGATGGTAGCCTGATCGAAGATCTATTCGCGAAAACCAACTAGCACCCTGGAGTTGGTCAAACAAGTCGTCGATCCTCGGCAAGGGGTATCTGTTTTTTACCGTCAACTTATTCAGCTCGCGGTAGTCGATGCACATCCTCATACTACCGTCCTTCTTCTTTACAAACAGGACCGGAGCACCCCAAGGTGAGATACTCGGTCGAATAAACCCCTTTTCCAGCAGCTCTTGTAACTGCTCCATCAACTCTTTCATCTCTGTCGGGGCCAATCGGTATGGTGCTTTGGCAACGGGTTGGGCGCCTGGTATCAGATCAATCTGGAACTCGATCTCTCTGTCAGGTGGCAATCCCGATAAGTCTTCCGGGAACACGTCTGGGAACTCACACACAACCGGAACATCAGATAGTTGTGGTGTTGGCTTTTCTACATCCTTTACATAACATAAAAAGGCGTTACATCCATGCCTCATACATTTCCCCGCCACTGCCATCGAGATCACCTTCGGAATCGTAGTAACCCGATCCCCATAAACTGTCACTGAACTACCGTCGGGCGCTGTCAAACTGATCATCTTCTTTCGACACACAATGTTCGCCTCGAAATCTGCCAACCAATCCATCCCAAGCACCAAATCGAAACCGCCTAACGTCATTGCAAATGGTTTAACTGGGAATTTGTGACCCTCCAGTTCTACCTCGCAACCCTCAATTACCTCAGAAATCCTGGTGGTTTTTCCTATAGCAGTCTCTACATCAAATGGCACGTCCACACGCCTACTACTAACGGGTAATTTGGCACAGAAAACAGCAGAAATAAAACTCCTACTGGCACCCGAATCAAATAATACTGAGGCTAAAGTTTGGTTCACCAGAAACGTACCGGACACTACATCGGGGTCCGTCCTAGCCTCATCCTGCATCATTGTGAATGCCCTGGCGCTTGCTCTCGGACCTTCACTTCCCGTCTTCTTTACCCCTGAAGCCTCAGCCCTCGGCTTCTTACAGTCCCTACTCATATGACCACTTTCCCCACAGTTGAAACACTTGCCCATCCGGCAATCCTTTGATATATGTCCCGTCTTCCCACACTTAAAGCAGATGTTGGATCCCCATTTGCACTCCCCTGAGTGCTCCTTCCCACACTTACCACACTTCCTCACCCCAGCTCCAGTCACAACCACCCGGTGGTCATCCACCCTCGCCTTCTTGTTGCTCGTCGAAGTATCACCCTCACCAAATCTCTTCCCCTGCCAGTTCTTCTCCCCACTTCCCTTCTTGCTGCCCTCAGCCTTTACCAACGCAGCCCGTTCATCGAATAACCTTCCCGCCAAATCCACTGCCGACCTGAAAGTGCTTGGTCGGGCAGAAATCAAGTGCCAACGAATTTCAGCTGGTAGCCCCTGAATATACCGGTTGATCTTTCGAGACACCGGCGTCACCTGCTCTGGCACCAACAGCGCCAACTCGTTAAACTTGGTGGTGTATTGTTGGTGGGTCATTGTCCCCGCCTCCAACTGCAGGAACTCTCTCTCAACTCTGTCCATTTCCCGACGAGAACAAAATTCCTCAATCACCAGCCTTTTCAACTCGGCCCCCTTCATCTTCCCTATAGCCCTGCTACCCTCGGCTTGGACTATATTGTTCCACCAGCACAAAGCTGACCCTGTGAAAGAGTGGGTAGCAAACTTCACCTTCTTGTCCTCCTGGCAATCACTAATATCGAGGACAGCCTCCATTTCCATCAACCATTGGTGAGCATCAGTAGCAGTACCAGAACCATCAAAAGTCGGGGGCTTGCACCTCATGAACGCCCCGTAGTTACAACCCCTGGCTGTCTCCCGTACCTGCTCTTCTTCCTCTTCCTCCTCATCATCGTATATTACTGTTTCTGCTTCTGCCTGTTGCCGTCTACCTGAGGACCGATTCCTCCCTCGTCTATCATCTTCACGTACCGCCTTTATCACTTCGGTCAATACAGACGGTAAGATCGTCTGCATGACCTGGTGCACTTCCTCGACCACTGCCTCTTTTACCGAGGCCCTCAAATTTGCGCTTTCGTCTGCCTCCTCCTGATGAGGAGTCTCGTCTTCCTCATGAACTACTTTCTCTGTCCTATGCCTCCCTCACGTGTTACGCGGTTCAGCACCACGTCCACCGCCACGGGAAGCTTTAGATGATCTACCACCGACCATCTTCTATCACACTGAAAGATTCAAACACCAACACAGTCATTCAAGGAAATAGCTCAGTTTATGTTAAGTATAGTAAGTCCCTAATTACAGTGGCCAGTTGTGATTAGCCACTTACTTTACTCTTCGCACCCCGAGCATTACCTGTCCTGACTACATTAGTATCTAAGTCTAACAGTACACATAAACACATAACACGCGCACGTAATCATAATTAACTTTAATAAAAATACCTGATGGCACGCGACTACTCAGATGGCATTCTCATTCTCCCTGTCCCATTCTTAGTTTAAGTTTAGGTTTATTTAAAAAAATTTACCCGTTTCACTTAAACTTTGGCTCTGATACCAACTTGTAAGGCCCCGTACCCGGGCACCTCACAGTTGGTCGTCATCACCCTTAAAACATACATTTAATACATGATCATAAAATACGCAGCGGAATTGACAGAATATACATTCTCATTCATTCACAAAAGCTTTTACATCATTGTCTTGATTACAAAATACAAGCTTTCTTTACATTGCCTAACTTTACTATGATTGCTGCTGAAGCATATGAAACCTTTGATTTCGTAAGTAATCTCGTTTATACGAATCCTCAGCAACCATAGGGTCATACAACGACCTCTATAGAAAGAAAATAATAAAAAGAAAATATATTTTTCTTCATAAAGAAGATATTAAGTTCAAACATATCTTCTTTATCTTAAAGGAGATTCCTTAAGTAATCCCGTTTATTCGGAGTTCTTAAGGAATCTCACACTTGCATGCGACATGATGTGTTGCGTGCATTACGGGCCCACAACACATGATGTGGAAGCATAATCAAAAAGTGAATGCCATCCCAAAAGAGCTGAGTAGCCACCTCGTGCCATCCTCAGCAACACTACCTGCCAACTGGAAAACACATAAAAGTCAGCGTCGCTAAGTGAGTTCTAGTTTTATAATAAAACATACTTTTACTTATTTAAAAGTATCCTTTCATACACGCGTTCATACATCATACGTACACAGAGATAATATTCATTATTATCTTCATCATTCGTTATACATCGTTATCTTTAACTTCTCGTATGGATTCTGTCAGGCTTTACCCACTTCATAGCACTCGGCTATGATTACTGTGGTCGAATGACAAGAATCCCGTTTCATACTTACTTGCACATTGAAAGGTGATTGTACCAATACCATATGCTACACCCCGATCGTTATTAGCTACCGGGCCAAAGTCAACATATGAACAACAAAACGTATGCCACGGTACTAGAGGTAAGCGGTAGAGGTACCATGACCATGGTCGATCACAGAGAAGGACCAATCGCGTTATTCAATGCTGCAAGACTTAGTTCGTTCGTTCGTTAATGCATGTATTCATCATCATTCTTCTTTTCGTTCATTTGTTAATACATGCATTCATCATCATGTTCCTCTTTCATTATCTTTCACTTTACGTTACATAATACTTCATTCATTCATTCTCGTTATTCGTAAAGTTTCGGAAAGAATATCATACACCATCACAAGGAACATACACACCCATCATAAATTCATCATCATACATAGCATCATACATACGTAATCATACATAGCATCATCATTCACATCATCCCTTCATGGGCGACGGAACCTATCCCAGTCGCATGTCCTCCATGCGACTGGACCGTGCGATTGGGCTGTCATACGAATGGGCATACAATCGTGCGACTGGACTTCCTTCCGTACGACTAGACACTATGCGACAGGGTTATATGAGACTAACTCATAACCGTACGACTGAACTACCCTGCGATTGGAACTATGCGACCGAAACCCCCAATCGCATAGCCCATCGTGCGACTGAGGCTCAATCGTGCGTCTGAGCCTCAATCGTGCGATTGGACATCAGCAAATCCTCATTCGGCCGAATGGCCCTTCAGTCGCATAACCCTAACTGGGCAGCGACTGGAGTTCTTCATGAACAGCAGTCACGAACTCACGCACCCACACTCATCATAAACCCATTTTCAGCGCAATTCGACCCTCCCAAGCCTCAGGGATTCATACTAGGACATCATACAAGCATATACAAGTCCTAATTCTTACTATAAACATATTACTCAAGATTTACCCAAATGGGTCAAACTTACACTATTTCAAAAATAGGGTTTCTATGTGATTCCAGCCCTAAAATCGTTAGAAAACATGTAAATGAGGGGTCCTAGAACTCACATTAACAGGTAGAAGTTGATGAGCTTCGATTTGGCTAGCCTCACAACAAATCCGGAGCTCGGTCAGCACTTTCCCTCTTTTCTTCTCTGCTCCCGTTCGCTCTCTGCTCTTCTCCCGACTGAAATATGAAAGTGTTGGGAGGAGAATGAGAGCTGCTCCCCTTTTATACCCATAGCTCATTCGCATCTGGTCCAGGGGCGACTGGACCTTCAGTCGCATGAACACCATGCGATTGGACCCCAGTCGCATGTGTTCCATGCGGTTCGTCCTTCATTCGGGCGGTTGAACTCCAATCGTACGGTTGAGCTTCAATCGGCCGAATAGCATGCGGTTGAACCTCCAGTCGCATAGATCCCAGGCGACTGAGGCTCAGTCGCACAACCTATCAAAAGGTCAAACTTTCGGGTGTTACAGAATGAGACTCAGTCGTACGACTGAGCCATGCTAATGGACCAGTCGTGCGACTGAGAGATGCGATTGGGGCATTCGTAAGACTAAACCATAAGAATGGTCCAGTCGTACGATTGAACCATACGCATGGTCCAGTCGTACGATTGAACCATACGCATGGTCCAATCACATGAATGGGCCCAGTCGCATCTAATATGGGCCGAAGCCTATATATACCAGTTTCATTATGTAGAAACCTAAGGGTTTTGCGAGGGAGTCTGCCTGGGGCGTAGGTGCTGCCGGATGAGAGGTGAAATCATGCTCGATCTCCCCTTGCTAGGAGTCTTGATTCTTAAGTTGTAACGAGCTTAAAATCATTATGTTTTATCAATGAAATCATTCGATTATTGTTCGTGTTATTGATTGACTTTTGGTTTATGCTGTTATTTATCCTTCCGTCAAGAACATGCTCGGATGTTTACCGATCTAGCGTCATCACACTTGCCGCTTACCCTAGTTGACTGGATCAGCTTCGTGCACAATGTTAATGGTTAACTACCACAGGTCCAGCATCAGCTTCGTGCACAATGTTCGGGGTATAGCGCATGGCACTGATCCACAATGAAAGAGGAAAGATAAGTGGTGCATGTACTTGCCCTAGGTGACTGGATCAGTTTTGTGCACAATGTTCATGGTTAATTACCACAGGTCCAGCATCAGCTTCGTGCACAATGTTCGGGACATTGTACATGTCACCAAAAGTATTGAACGTACGAATGAATGTAATGAACGTATGAAAGAATGTGAATGTTAACAATGAACGGTACACGAACGCAAGCTAATGAATGAATGATGAAGATATTAATAATATTATCTATATGTACGTATGTTGTATGATTGCATGTATGTAAGAACAGTTTTAACGAAAAGTATGTTTTACTATAAAACTAGAACTCACTCAGCAACGCTGACTTTTTATGTGTTTCCAGTTGGCAGGTAGTGTTGCTGAGGATGGCACGAGGCGGCTACTCAGCTCTTTTGGAATGGCATTCTTTGTTAATATTTTTGCAATGTATTATGTTGCATGTATTATTAAAACAAAATGGTGTTTGTAGAGGATTCGGATAAACGGGATTACTTAAGGAATCCTCTTACTACTAAAGGTCACTGTTTATGACTATTTTGTAATTGGTTAACAATGTATTACTTTGCAAAAGTTTTTATGATGAAATGAGATGCCACTTTTGAATGTTTCCGCTGCAATGTTTATTAAAATATCTGTAAATGTATGTTTTATGTGCAATGGTTGACCAGCTGTAAGCGTCCCGGGAACGGGGCCTTACAAGTTGGTATCAGAGCCAAAGTTTAAGTGAAATGGGTAAATTTTCAAAATAAACCTTAACTTAAACTGAAAATGGGACGAAAAGGGAAGGGATGCCAAACTGAGTAGCCGTGTGCCATCAGGTATTTTTCTTAAAGACAACCGGTATTATGTACGCATGTTATGTGTTTATGTGTTACTATTAGATTTAGATACTAATGTAGTCAGGACAGGTAATGCTCGAGGTATGAAGAGTAAAGTAAGTGGCTAATCACAACTGGCCACTATAATTAGAGACTTACACAACCAGTCTTGCAACAACTCCTAAATCAATAGGGCCATAAAGACTAGTCCTACTTATGTCTAAGGAAGAGGAGAATCGTCCTAAATAGCCTGCCTAGTCCTTCTCGAATCTTGAGAGTTCTGTTCCATTTCGTAAGCACTTGACATAAACTGAGCTTTTCGGTTAAATGACCATGTTGGTGATTAAATCTTTCAGTGAGTGTTAGGGGATTGCCGGCGGTAGATCATCCAAAGCCTCACGTGGTGGAGGTGGTGGCGAACGTGGTGCTGAACCACGGGCCACAAGAGAAAGGCCAAGGGTGGAGAAAGTGGTTCCTGAAGAACCCGAGACCCCTCATCAGGAGGATGTAGACGAGAGCGCCAATTTGAGAGCCTCGGTAAAAGAGGCAGTGGTTGAAGAGGTGCATCAGGTCATGTAGACAATCTTACCGTCTGTGGTGACCGAATTGATAAAGGCTGTCCGGGAAGGAGAAAGAAAAGAGAGGAATAG
This sequence comes from Flaveria linearis, assembly GCA_024085815.1. Lineage (NCBI taxonomy): Eukaryota > Viridiplantae > Streptophyta > Magnoliopsida > Asterales > Asteraceae > Flaveria > Flaveria linearis. Next base: position 55,749,757 of record CM044010.1, on the reverse strand, counting down.
GTCCTCAGGAAGACAGGAGCAACCAAAGCCGGAAACGGTTCTTTCTGATGATGAAGAGGAAGAGGAGGAGGAGCCTGTGCATGAGTCGGCACGAGGCTGTAATTACGGGGCGTTTATGAGGTGCAAGCCCCCTACCTTTGACGGTTATGGCACTACTACTGCTGCTCATCGATGGGTGAGAGAAATGGAGGTTGTCCTCGATATCAGCAAGTGCCGGGAGGACCAAAAGGTGAAGTTCGCTCCCACTCTTTCACGGATTCGGCTCTATGCTGGTGGGACAACATAGTCCATGCCGAGGGTAGCAGGGCCATCGGGAGAATGAAGTGGCCGGAGCTGAAAAGGTTGGTGATCGAGGAGTTCTGTCCTCATCGAGAGTTGGATAAAGTTGAGAGAGAGTTCCTGCAGCTGGAGGCGGGAACGATGACCCACCAACAGTACACCACAAAGTTCAACAAAATGGCACGTCTGGTGCCGGATCAGGTGACACCTCTGTCGCGAAAGATCAAGAGGTATATTCAGGGTTTGCCGGTGGATATTCGAAGGCATATGATCGCCGCCCGACCGAGCACCTTTAGGTCGGCGGTGGACTTGGCGGGGAGACTGTACGATGAAAGGGCAGTGGTGGTGGTGGCTGAAGGTAGTAGGAAGGGTGGTGGTGATAGGAATTGGAATGGAAAGAGGTTTGGTCGGGGTAATGCCTCGACGAGCAACAAGAAGGCATGGGTGGATGACCGTTGTGTAGCCACACTGGGTACGGGACTGAAAAGGTGTGGTAAATGTGGGAAGGAGCATAGCGGGGAATGTAGACTGGGGTTGAACGTCTGTTTCAAGTGTGGGAAGCCTGGTCATATGGCTAGAGACTGTGGGGGTGTGAAGTGTTTCAACTGTGGGAAAGTGGTCATATGAGTAGGGATTGCAAGAAGCCGAGGGCCGAGGGTTCAGGAGTGAAAAGAACTGGAGGTGAAGGACCAAGGGCAAGCGCTAGGGCATTCATGATGACGCAGGAGGAGGCTAGGACGGACCCTGATGTTGTGTCCGGTACGTTTCTGGTGAACCAAACTTTGGCCTCTGTATTATTTGATTCAGGTGCCAGTAGGAGTTTTATTTCTGCTGCTTTCTGTGCCAAACTGCCTACTAGTAGTAGACGTGTTAACGTACCGTTTGATGTAGAAACTACGATAGGTAAGTCTACCAGGATTTCTGAGGTGATAGAGGGTTGTGATGTGGAATTAGAGGGCCACAAATTTCCGGTTAGACCATTTGCGATGACCTTAGGTGGTTTCGACTTGGTACTTGGGATGGATTGGTTGGCGGACTTCGAGGCGAATATAACATGTCAAAAGAAGATGATTTGATTGATAGCGCCTGACGGGAGTTCGGTAATGGTTTATGGAGATCGGGTCACGATGATCCCGAAGGTGATCTCAATAGTGGTGGCGGGAAAATGTACGAGGCGTGGATGTAGCACCTACTTATGTTATGTAAAGGATGTGGAAACACCGACACCACAACTATCTGATGTTCCGGTTGTGTGTGACTTTCCAGACGTGTTTCCCGAAGACTTATCGGGAGTGCCACCTGACCGAGAGATTGAGTTTCAGATTGATCTGATACCAGGCGCCCAACCTGTTGCTAAAGCACCGTATCGATTGGCTCCGACAGAGATGAAAGAGTTGATGGAGCAGTTGCAAGAGCTGCTGGATAAAGGATTCATTAGATTGAGTATCTTTCCTTGTGGTGCTCCGGTCTTATTTGTAAAGAAGAAGGATGGTAGCATGAGGATGTGTATAGACTACCGCGAGCTGAACAAATTGACGGTGAAGAATCGGTATCCGTTACCGAGGATTGACGATTTATTCGATCAGCTTCAAAGTGCCAGTTGGTTCTCATGGATCGACCTTCGATCTGGCTACCATCAGCTAAAGGTGAAGGAGCAGGATATCCCTAAAACAGCTTTTCGCACGCGCTACGGTCACTACGAGTTTCTTGTCATGTCTTTCGGTTTGACCAATGCGCCAGCTACTTTTATGGATTTGATGAACCGAGTGTGTCGGCCGATGCTGGATAAATTAGTGATTGTGTTTGTTGATGATATCCTGATTTATTCGAGGAGCGAGATAGAGCATGACGGTCACATTCGTGAAGTGTTTGAGACGTTGAGAAGGGAGAAACTGTACGCCAAGTTCTCCAAGTGCGCGTTCTGGTTGCGCGAAGTTCAATTCTTGGGTCACGTGGTGAATCTGGAGGGGATTATGGTGGATCCAGCAAAGGTGGAAGCGGTGATGCAATGGAAGTCTCCAAAGATGCCATCCGAGATCCGCAGTTTCTTAGGTTTTGGCGGGCTATTACAGAAGATTCATTCAAGACTTCTCCAAAATCGCTTCTCCACTAACCAAGTTGACCCGGAAAGATGTAAAGTTTGTATGGGGTCAAGCTCAAAAGAAGGCGTTTGAAGAATTGAAGGCGAGGTTGACCCAAGCTCCTGTATTGTCATTACCCGATGGAAGCGAAGATCTGGTGGTTTATTCTGATGCTTCCTATTCGGGATTGGGGTGCGTGTTAATGCAGAGGGGAGAAGTAATAGCCTATGCATCCTGACAGTTGAAAGTTCATGAGGTTAACTATCCTACTCATGACTTGGAGCTAGCAGCTGTGGTCTTTGCATTAAAGATTTGGAGGCACTATCTCTACGGGACGAATTGCACCATCTTCACCGACCACAAGAGCTTGAAGTACTTCTTCGAGCAGAAGGATTTGAATATGAGGCAAAGGCGATGGATGGGGCTTATAAAGGATTATGATTGTGAGATCCATTACCATCCGGGCAAAGCCAATGTGGTGGCGGATGCCCTTAGCCGAAAGGAAAGGCCCGAGCCAATTCGGGTGAAGGCGTACCAGCTGATTATGACCTCGGATGTGATGAAGCAAGTCAAAGAGTTTCAAGATGAGGCACTAAAGGAAGATCATCTTAACTCTGAAAGAATGAGAGGTCTGGTCGCAGAGTTGGGTGAAAACACATTTGGTGTTAGAACCCAGTTTGGACGAATATGGATTCCTCGTTTTAGGGATCTACGTATGAAGATTATGGACGAAGCTTATAAGACTCGATACTTTATTCATCCCGGTGCTACAAAGATGTATGAAGACATGAAGAAAGGGTATTGGTGGCCGGGTATGAAGCGTGATGTGGTGGAGTATGTGAGTAAGTGCCTTACTTGTCTGCAAGTGAAGGCCGAGCATCAGAAGCCGTATGGGAAGATTCAACCTTTGGATATACCGGAATGGAAGTAGGAGCACATCACCATGGATTTCATTACGAAGTTGCCGCGTACTCCGAAAGGGTATGATGCTATATGGGTGATCGTTGACCGCTTGACGAAGAGTGCTCACTTCCTACCGATGCGCGAGGCGTATTCATCCGAGAGGTTGGCCGATCTTTTCATCAAGGAGATTGTGACCCGTCATGGTGTGCTGGTGTCGATTGTGTCTGATCATGACACCCGGTTTACCTCCAAATTCTGGAAGAAATTCCACGACGCCATGGGGATAAGGTTACACATTAGCACGGCTTATCATCTCCAAACTGATGGTCAGTCAGAAAGGACCATTCAGACACTGGAAGACATGCTTCGGGCATGCGTGATTGATTTCGGGGGAAGTTGGGATGACCACTTGCCGTTAGCTATAACTACAGCTATCATGCCAGCATTGGTATGCCACCTTATGAGATGCTATATGGTAGGAGATGCAGGACACCCGTATGTTGGGGTGATATTGATCATAAAGAGTTAGGGAGCATTGAGGTGATTGAGGCTACAACTGAAAAGCTCGAAAAGATCAAGGCCTACATGAAGGCAGCTAAAGACAGACAGAAGTCGTATGCTGATAAACGACGTAGACTGATTGAATTCCAGGTGGGTGATAGAGTTATGTTGAAAGTCTCACCTTGGAAGGGTATCCTTCGGTTAAGAAAGCGGGGCAAGTTGAGCCCGAGGTATATATGCCCTTTCCGAACCATTCCTCGAGTAGGAGAAGTGGCCTATAGGTTGGAGTTACCAGATGAGTTAAGTGGAATTCAACCGACCTTTCACGTATCTCATCTGAGAAAGTGTTTGGCAGATGAGGATATGGTTGTACCACTGGAAGACATCGAGGTGGATGAACGACTCAATTATATGGAGCAACCAGTGGCAATCATTGATCGAAAAGAGAAGAGGCTGAGGAATAAAGTGGTCCCACTTGTGCGTGTACAGTGGAAGCACAGGAAGGGATCTGAGTCTATGTGAGAAACTGAAGAAGAAATGAGACAGCATTACCCACGTTTGTTCGAGGAATAACAGGTTTCGGGGACGAAACCTATTTAAGGGGGGTGGACTTGTAACACCCGGTTATTTTTAACAAAAAGAATAAAGAAAAAGAAAGAAAAAGATATTTTACCCAAGTTGAGGGGTAAATGTTGGTCCCAGGCAACACTTGAATCATAAATTTGATGAAGATTTTAGATCAAACACACAAAATAAGATGAACAATGAAGAAAATCTCAAGAACACACTCAAAACCCTTTGTTTGATCCAAAAATGTGATTACAAAATAATTTGAAAGTGGAAACCCTAATCACTAGCTCCTCCAAGCTTAAAACCCTAATCGTCATACTTTACTATTTATAGTAAATGACAATTTACTAATGACATATAGGACCCTAAACTATGACAATTAAAAATTACAATTAAAACCCAAAATGTCTAAAAACAAGATTAAATATATTTTGTCGACACATATAAAACCATGTCACTTATAAAAGAAAACACATATAAAACCATGTCACTTATAAAAGTTTGAATTGAAAGTTTTAGTTATAATTGTAAAACATGTAATGCATATGGGAATACCTTTTGCCTATCACTAAGAAATGTAAACTTTGAGTTGCTCCTTATGCCCAAATCATCACTAAGGCATTGAAGAAATAATGTTCGAGAATTGAAAGTTTCAGGTTCTACTTTAGCATAGGAAAAAGGATAAATATTGGTGTAGTAAGAAAGTGGCCTGCAAAGAGACCTTTCTCGAATGCCCCATATAGGACTAGAAGATATTTCCTAATTTCTTTAAATCCTAGTTTAAAGAATCTAAACACAGTCATACCCTTTTGAATCTCATGTGTTCGCTTGTTAGGTCTGTTGATTGTAGAATCTCTAACTTAACTATTGTACTGTCCATAAGTTCATCGAAATAATTCCTAAACATCCCATACTAAAAGATGTATTCATTATGGATCTGGACCAAAGCTATGTGCTTGGCCCTGAAAGCCTTCATCTGAGAAACTCCAAGTTCATACCTTCTCTGGAATTGTTATTGAACTAATTTTACAAGAAAATTAGGATTTTTTTCTAGTTGGTCCACAAGTTGATTAGAAAGAAAAGTAGTTTTATGTTCTTTAATATTCGATCTTTGAAGGCATTTATGCTCATATACTAAAGTTTTCCCCAAGACTTAGATCTAGATTCCATAGAAAGCAAAAGCACCCAAGGTCATAAATACTATTTTGGATTTTTCCTTTTTTCCATACCTTTAAAATTTTCCTTTTTTGGTCCTTGAAGTTTATCAGAACTACTAGACCCATAAAAAGCTTTACTTTCCTTGTGGATACGAGTTGCAGACTCAAATATGGGAATATTACCCTAACAAATTGCTTTATCTCTTTCCTATCATCCTTTACGATTCGTAATTGCTATCTTGTTTCAACAAGATATTCTCTAATCAACTTTTTTCTTCCTCTTTAGTTCTAAACGTTTGACCAAGGTAGAACCTTTATTTGTTTTCATTCTCCTTCATAATATTTCGTAATCATCTTTTTCTGATGCTACTACCATTCTAATTATATACTAACCTATTATACAATTGCTCATTATCAACTTCATCCTTTTCTATCTCATGATCATCTACATTATCATTTACATTAGCTTATATTTCAACATTACCATTAATATTAACCCTAAAATCTACCATATTAACCTCAATATCAATAGTCTTATTCCTATCGTCTGCATTGAAATCACTATCATCCTTATTAGCTTCATCCTTAATTTCATCCTCAGTTTCATCCTTATTAAAATAACTTTCAACATGCTCCCCTTCATTCTCATATACAGTATTAACATGAACATTAAAGCGCACTTCACACTTTACATGCACTCATTCAATCTCATCTATATTATTATTTTCAACATACTCGCCTTAATTCCCATATACATTATCAACTGGATCATTATAATCTTCATCATTTTCAACAAACATTCCTTCATTCCTATTAATATTTTGAACTTGGACAATAAAATTTATATTTATCCATCATTACTAGTACCAAAGAAAGGATCAAAGTGTGCACATGTGTTGTTGCATATTTACCATAAACATTAATGAGCTTATGTACAAACATATATTTGGAAAACCCTAATATAATTTCACCACTCTCTAAAGTCCTAAGTGTAAGGATTACTTTGGAAGATTTGATACAACTCAGTGAATTATGCTAAGTATAAAATCTTTCGAAGCCAAAAGACCAAATCTTCTGAAGCTAAAGATGAAGTCTTTTGAAATTTCAAAGACAAAGTCTTCCGAAACCAAAGACTGATTCCCTCTAAAGACAGAGAATACATGCTTTTCCTAAATCATATTTTAACAAAAGCCGAACCACTTTTCCCTGCCACTTCTGATAGACTCACCAACTTATATGAGTTAGTGAAAAGTCCATACTTTTGTCAAACTATAGATTAAGGTCTTTTATTTATAACTTTCTACTTTTGTACTTTTATCCTTTTTATAATAGATAAGGATGTGACCTATGACATGTCATAGTCACAAGTCAAAAAGGCAATCTGCCTTTTGACTCTACATTATCTTGTTATCTAGATTAGTGTTTCCAGCTGGCCTTCAAGTATGGCCAGCTGTAGGATGTAGTATAAAGTATCTCAAGTACTTGTATTTTTATCATGCTTTGTAACATTTTGTAAGAACTTGAGAGCAATATACATCATTCTTGAAATCCATATTATCTTGTTCTTGTTGTTTTCTTTACTTGTGTTCTTAGTATCATCATTATTCGGTTCCCTATTTGATTTGCTAAGTGTTCTAAGTCTCTCCTTATTATGAAACTATTGCATTGACCCACTTTAACGGTCCCGCAATTGGTCTCAGAGCTCATTTTAGGCTCTTGATTGTAAGATCTCACAATCTTAAATCCTTTTAGTTTCATAAAACACTTAACAACTCAAACGATAGCTCTCACCAAGGCTTATTTGGAAACCGGTACCATGAGAAAATAGCCACTGATCATTCCTGATGACTTGAATACTTGGTTCCAAAGAATGGAAGGATCAAGTCTCAAGACAATAGGATGTGGAAATCTGTTATCTCTAGACCCCATGTTCCAAGCACCATTTCAACCGTTGGTGGTGGTGGTATGATTCCAAAAGAAATGGCTGACTACTCAAAGGAAGACTGGAAGAAAATTGATGTAGATTAAAAGGCCATGACCGCTCTCCAAACTAATCTACTTAACTCCATCTACAGAGGCTTCAAGAAGTGGAAAACAGCAAAGCAACTCTAGGATGCACTTAAGCTTATGTATGAGGGGTCTGAGGAAGCCAAAGAAAACAAGAAAGACCTTATTAAGCAGTAGTTTGAGAACTTCTCCTACAAGATAGGTGAAACCATGACTCAACAATACTTTAGGTATGTTGAGATTGTGGATACTCTAATGAATGTTAGAGTAAAACATGAAAATAGGGACATTGTAAGGATGTTCATGTTCTCTCTTCTTAGAAAATGGACTCACTATTGTGTGGCCATCAAAAGAACTGAAAATATTTCAACCTTTACCCTATAGAGTTGTATGGTATCCATAGTGGATATCAAATGGAGATGAACATGCAAAATCCATCAGGCAGTTCTTCCAATAATCAGTAGAGTTCAGCCCTTCATATGGTTGAAAAGGACTGCAGAGGACCATAACATCATCTTATCTGCTACCCTAATAACTCACAAAGGGTCCTTTCATCACCTTCCTAGAGATACCAAGGAAGAGCTACAACCAAGGAAGCCCATTCTAAGAGACAAGCTCTGCTTAAGCCTTTGTGTCTGCTGATGAAAGTTGTGGCAACTTTCTCTTCACTCTTAAAGACTTGGAATGCATCCATCTGGATGATCTGGAGTACATGGAGATAGTCCAGCAAATGACTCTTCTTACTAACAGGGCCAGAATGTTCTACAAGAGGATAGGTAGAAAGTTTCCCAGCAATGCTTCAAGTGAAAAGTTTGGACTGGATAAAAACAAGGTGAAGTGTTACAACTTTAATCAAATGGGATACTTTCCTAGAGAGTTCAAGGCACTAAGGACAAATGATGGCAAGCATAAACCAGACCAAACTACACTGAGGGTGCACCCAGACCTGAGAAGCCTAGCCAACCAAAACAACATGTTACTGTTGTTATTGAAGAATGAGGTTTTGACTTGAGCTTTCAGGTAGAAGATGTTTCTCCCACCAAAGCACTGATGGCTGATCATGAAGAAGCCAAGGTATTAGAAAATCTCCACTCCCCTGAATGTATTGCTAAAGTAAATAGATACATGTTGATGAAATCAAAAACAGCAATCAGCAAATGACAGGATAACACTTTTGTTGATGAAGATTGATTTCCCCAACGATCTTTTCTAATCTCTCACATGATATAACAACAAATTGTTATATCAATGTTCAACAAACATTAATCATGGTGTGGAAACCCATGATCAATGCTTATGATATTATTGTGTGATTGTGAGTGAGTGTGTGTGATTGCTAGTGATTGAATGGTAAAATAACTGCTTGATTGTATTGATTGTTCAAAAGCTTACAAAGGATCAGGGTATTGTGTTATTTATAGAATATAGGGATAGCTATATACAATTACAAAAATACCTTCATGTAAAAAAATTCTAAGTCTAAAAGTTGTCCACTGTGAATGATTAGCTATCCGCTGTGGATGTTAAGATGTCCGCTGTGGAGTAAGATAACTTATCCGCTATGTCTTGGATGCTGTCCGCTATGAACACTTAGTGCTTTGTATGTTGTCCGCTGTGGAATGTTCATCCGCTGTGGATGAACATCCGCTATGGATAGTTCATCAGCTTTGGACTTTGCATCCGCTGTGTCTGTTGTTCATCCACTGTGGGATGTCTTCATCCGCTATGGACACTTGGACTTGATCTTCATCCGCTGCATTATCTTGTTCATCCGCTGTGAGCAGTTCTTTATCCGCTGTAGACACTTGTCAAAATTTCTTTTATCTACAATCCTGAAAATGAAATTAAACAATAATTAGTGTATGTTATGAATGTTAATGATGCTAATATGTTAGTTAATGATTGTTTTGATTGTTAGAACACATTATGTTTGATTATGGAAAGCATTATCTTTTATATGCATTATTCTTTTAATGTACTTGGTGAGTCCAACAATACTCCCCCTAAGGATGATGTTGCCATCTATTTAAAATTTTATGTTATTGTAAAGTTTGATAGTAATAATGTGTGTGTGTTTATGTTTGTTATTTATGGTTTGAAATGTTTGTATAATACCCATAAATATAATAATAATAATAATAATAATAATAATAATAATAATAATAATAATAATAATAATAATAATAAAAGTTCAGGGGTTATTTTGCCATTTTGAAAACTTAAATTAATAAGTTTGTGCATAAAATAATAATAACATAAACCGCAGGGACCATTTGTGTAAAAATTGAAAACTCTCTTTCTCTCTCCCCGATCTCCGGCCAACCTCCGGTCACCGTCGGCCACGGCTCCGGCGAGACCAAAAACCCGGTTTTAAGCCGCGGTTTTGACTCCAAAATACACCAGTGCAATCGTGAGTCAGATTCCAACAATAAAACATGCTTTAATTGAGGAAAATTATCCGGATTTCACGATTAGTGGAGCACTAACTCAACCACTTTAACTTACCTAACCTAATCCACTCAAACACAAATAATAAACAAATTAATCCGACCTAATCCAACCTAATCCATCATATATCCATTTCTAATCGATTACAGCTCTCAATTCCATCTGAAACACACTCAAACACTCTGTCCGATTCCATCTTTCATTGCGACCTGCAACTATTCGAATACCATCTTCAGTACTTCAAAACTTGAATTAAACAGAGGGCTTTTCATCCTTGAGTTCATTAAAAACTTCCTGTGCACGGAATTTGATTACCATCAACAATTGCAGCCCGAACCGATTTCATCTAGTCGCGATTGGCCTCCTTACTTGTTTAGCATCCATTCGATTGAATTAGGTAAATTAAACTCATCTATGTACTCGTTTATACATGGGGAACAAAAGCCCCATGGTTATCAGCTTTCACATGATCGTTTGGTGTTTCAATTTGGATCCAAATGAACCTAGGGTTCTTAGGATTTGGGGAAAATTGTTTAAAGCTTGTTTTTAAGATTTAAAAACTGAATCATATTGCGGCAGATGCCTTGGTTCATTGGTTAAGACACTATTGCCCCTAACATGAGGTCCCGGGTTCGAACCCGGGCACCCCCATATTTTTTTTAAAAGGCTTTTTAGCCTTAAATAAATTACAGAAAATATTTTTATAAATATACAAAGTATTTTGTAAACTTCAAATATTTTTAAAGGTCACTAAATATCTTCTATATTTTTCTAAGTTTAATTAAATAAATATCTTTGTAATAAAATATTTTAACAAAGAATGTTTTTGAATAATTCTTTAAAAAAATAGATTTCTAAATAATATTTAATAAATTATTATTGGTCTAAACATTTCTTTTCACTTAATATTGTTTAGATCGTGATTATTTCAAATAATTACAAATATTGCACCATCAAAACGTTAGCTAAGCAACAAGTAAGTTCAACTAATTAAGGTTCTGAAAAGTAACGTGAGATGGTTATAAACGTATAATGTAGGTGCTAGTGAAACTTGAGGATTACTCGATTTTGTTTGCTTTTGCTCTTTGACTAAGGTACGGATTCTGTTTCTTTGTTATCATAGTATTCACTTTTGTTTCTGTTACTTTGTAGTACGGATTCTTGGTTATTTGATCTTAGTATAAATCTTATTCTTTTCCGTTACTTTGTAGTACGGATTTTGATACCTTGTTTCCGTTAATATGACTTCTTTAGCCTGTATTAGTCGTAAATCATTATTTATTTAGTTATGCTCCGACTCGTTCGATTCATTAGTGTTACTTATTGAGACCTGTAGCATGCAATATATATTTTATAAATTTGTGCTCATTATTGCATGTTTCCATAAATATTTTATTGATACGTTATATGTTGGTAGCTGTACTACCATTTGATTTAGCACTCTGTTACCCGAGCTTGTCCGACATGTTATTATGGCGTCAATGACATGACACTTTTCGTGACAGTGTTTATAATAGTTCACGGCGTCTCCGTTAACATGTTAGTACTCAAGTAGTACTTTGGCCATAATTATTTGGGAGGCGGATGAATCGATCCTTGTTCAGTTTAGATCAGTTTAGTTCCGGGGGATGGAATCATGTGTGTACGTCTCACACACCATCTCATTTGTGAATAGTCTAGCTAGCTATGTACTTATCAGTTCAGTTTCGGCTCTGGGTACTTCTTATATTACACGACTTAATTTGTTTGTATATATGCGTCGTGTAGATCAGTTCAGTTTCAGTATTGCATGTTTAGTTCAGGATCAGATATCAGTATTTTATGCTTCGAATCACTACCATTGTTCTTTCCATCACTGAGCAACTTTTGGCTCAGCCGTATTTTCTTTCGTGGTGTTTTCTTATTTTATTATAGGTAATCAGGGTAATCCGGGAAACCAGTGAAAAGTGAATTGAAGACCAAGATTATCTTTTACTTTAATGATGTATTGAACATTTTAATTAGCTTCTTTCAGATCATTTGGTTTGTTTGAAGTTATTTCTTCTGATCGTTTCTTTAATATCATGGATTTGGTTTTTGATTTGATATCTGTAATAGTGACACGTCAGCCTCTCCGGGTTGGGGTGTTACAGTTTGTGTGTTTGCCTTATGATGTTTGATTGCATGTTTGTATGTCATGCGTGATTGTCTGTTTGTCTGATTACATAGTTAATTGTATGTTGGCATGTGTGGTTGTATGATAATTTGTATGTTTTGTGTGAAAGCATGTATGTTTATATAATAACATATATGTTTTGCTAATTATATATATGTTTGTATGATAATTTGTATGTTTTATGTGATAGCATCTATGTTTGTATAATAACATGTATGTTTTGCTAATTACATGTATGTTTGTATGATTACATGTATGATTGACTAATTACACAAGTGTAACCAGATTTACTTGACTGTTTGCTCAGTATGTTTGCTTGACTGATTTGTCATGCTTGTTTGTTATGTTAGACATATTTTTTTGTTTATTTTGTCTGCTTGTATGTTAGAAACCTCTTAAGATTGAGAAGGTCCAGCTTCTTCTACATTCTTCTAAATTTCTTCAGATGCTTTCAGATACTCTTCAACATCCTTTCTGTTGCTTTATCTTGTTGAGCTTCTTTGACTTGCTCGGACAGAGGAGAGATTTTTAAAGCATTCCTGTAGTTGACTATGTGCTTAATAAAATAGTCAATTCTGATCATCATACTTTCTCTCTACTTTCAGATTAACAAGCTGTTCCAGAGTAGATTTATCCAAGCTTTGCACATCAGTGTTGCTAACCAGTATGGTTACGACATGATTGCCCTTCAAGATCTCAAGATTGTTGTTCTCAGAGATTCTCATGCCTGTAATTCCTTCTATGTGTGTCAAGGGTTGCTCATTTGTTTCTAATCTTTGTTTGAGAGCAACATTTACATACACAGTGCCCAAAATCTGTAACACCCGGTTATTTTTCACAAAAAGAATAAAGTAAAGAAAAAGAAAGAAAAAGATACTTTACCCAAGTTGAGGGGTAAAAAGTGTCAAAAGGACAAAGAAAATAAAAAGTGGGTGCATAAAGGAGATATGGCAGCCCATAATCTCCCGCACATTTCATTTCATTCGATTCTAGAGAGAGAAAGAGCAGAATTCGGGTTTTTGAAGGAAGAACAAGAAGAAGTCGAAATTCGAGGTAAGAAATTCATGGTTTTAAGTGTTCTTAACTGATCTTGCCTCGGTTGTATGCGTATGTGTGTAGTGTGTGTTCAGGTGTGTGTTCTAGTGGGTTTCTAGGCGGTTGAACTCAACTACAAACGAGTTTGGGAGAAGCCATACTCAAGAGCTGCAAAGGTGAGTTCTAAGACCCCTATTTTACACGTATTTGAATGATTTTGGGCTGGAACACATCTACAAACTATTTTCGGGTATTTGGGTGAAAAACCCATTCATGTATGTATGTGTATGTAGATGATTCGTTTGGAGCTGTTATGGACATAAGGTTTCTAAGGCAAATATGAATTTTAGTATGATGTTTATGATGTTTAGTTTGTTCTAAGTGTGTAGTATGGTAGATCTGTGCTAAGGATGTGTTAAGATGATGATTGAGATTTGAAAAAAAAAGCACAAGTTAAGTTGCAGGTCCATTTACTCAGCCATATTAACTAATGCGGATAGCTAAATAAATGCGGCTAAGGCATTTACTCAGCCGCATTAACTAATGCGGACAGATAATGAAATGTGGCTAAGGCATTTACTCAGCCGCATTAACTAATGCGGACCGATAATGAAATGCGGCTAAGGCATTTACTCAGCCGCATTAACTAATGCGGACAGTCAAAGAAATGCGACATTTGCTCACCCGCATTAACCAGTGCGGACAGAGAAAGGAAATGTGCATACAAACTTAGAATAAATTCTGACTTTTAGGAAAATGAGTGATGTAGGCTTTGACCTAGGAGATTTCCGGGGGTTATGAAAGTTGACTTTTGGGGTCATAGATGGTATGATGGGCAGGTAATGATATGTGCTTGATGTTTATGCATAATGATGATGATGATGATGCTGCTGCATGGTTATACATGATGTATGTTATGTATGTATGATGCCTTACATGATGATGTGTGAATGATATGTGTATGTTCCTTATGATAATGTATGTTTATCTTTCCCATAACTTTATGTGTCATGATAATGAATGAACGAAGTATTATGTAACGTAAAGCGAAAGATAATGAAAGAGGAATATTATGAATGAATGCATGCATTAATGAACGAATGAACATAAGAAACGCTTGCAAGCAAATGTATGGAGGTGCACACCCATTGAAGGTGTTAGCTCAACGGTGTGCGGGTTAGCTACCCCGAAGGATGCACATTGGGGTCCAGTCTTTGTGACTGACCATATGTATGGAATCCTTGCTGTTGGAGCATATATTGTCATATATAGTGTGCCCGTCGCTTGATGAATAGTCTAGGCATAATGTTATACACCTTGTAAACACATGAAACTGGGTCATTCGCAGGAGCATATGCGAATGTGTAAGGCCCCGTTCCCGGGCACCTCACAGTTGGTCGTCATCACCCTTAAAACATACATTTAATACATGATCATAAAATACGCAGCGGAATTGACAGAATATACATTCTCATTCATTCACAAAAGCTTTTACATCATTTCTTGATTACAAAATACAAGCTTTCTTTACATTGCCTAACTTTACTATGATTGCTGCTGAAGCATATGAAACCTTTGATTTCGTAAGTAATCTCGTTTATACGAATCCTCAGCAACCATAGGGTCATACAGCGACCTCTATAGAAAGAAAATAATAAAAAGAAAATATATTTTTCTTCATAAAGAAGATATTAAGTTCAAACATATCTTCTTTATCTTAAAGGAGATTCCTTAAGTAATCCCGTTTATTCGGAGTTCTTAAGGAATCTCACACTTGCATGCAACATGATGTGTTGCGTGCATTACGGGCCCACAACACATGATGTGGCAGCATAATCAAAAAGTGAATGCCATCCCAAAAGAGCTGAGTAGCCACCTCGTGCCATCCTCAGCAACACTACCTGCCAACTGGAAAACACATAAAAGTCAGCGTCGCTGAGTGAGTTCTAGTTTTATAATAAAACATACTTTTACTTATTTAAAAGTATCCTTTCATACACGCGTTCATACATCATACGTACACAGAGATAATATTCATTATTATCTTCATCATTCGTTATACATCGTTATCTTTAACTTCTCGTATGGATTCTGTCAGGCTTTACCCACTTCATAGCACTCGGCTATGATTACTGTGGTCGAATGACAAGAATCCCGTTTCATACTTACTTGCACATTGAAAGGTGATTGTACCAATACCATATGCTACACCCCGATCGTTATTAGCTACCGGGCCAAAGTCAACATATGAACAACAAAACGTATGCCACGGTACTAGAGGTAAGCGGTAGAGGTACCATGACCATGGTCGATCACAGAGAAGGATCAATCGCGTTATTCAATGCTGCAAGACTTAGTTCGTTCGTTCGTTAATGCATGTATTCATCATCATTCTTCTTTTCGTTCATTCGTTAATACATGCATTCATCATCATGTTCCTCTTTCATTATCTTTCACTTTACGTTACATAATACTTCATTCATTCATTCTCGTTATTCGTAAAGTTTCGGAAAGAATATCATACACCATCACAAGGAACATACACACCCATCATACATTCATCATCATACATAGCATCATACATACGTAATCATACATAGCATCATCATTCACATCAGCCCTTCATGGGCGACTGAACCTATCCCAGTCGCATGTCCTCCATGCGACTGGACCGTGCGATTGGGCTGTCATACGAATGGGCATACAATCGTGCGACTGGACTTCCTTCCGTACGACTAGACACTATGCGACAGGGTTATATGCGACTAACTCTTAACCGTACGAATGAACTACCTGCGATTGGATCTATGCGACCGAAACCCCCAATCGCATAGCCCATCGTGCGACTGAGGCTCAATCGTGCGTCTGAGCCTCAATCGTGCGATTGGACATCAGCAAATACTCATTCGGCCGAATGGCCCTTCAGTCGCATAACCCTAACTGGGCAGCGACTGGAGTTCTTCATGAACAGCAGTCGCGAACTCACGCACCCACACTCATCATAAACCCATTTTCAGCCCAATTCGACCCTCCCAAGCCTCAGGGATTCATACTAGGACATCATACAAGCATATACAAGTCCTAATTCTTACTATAAACATATTACTCAAGATTTACCCAAATGGGTCAAACTTACACTATTTCAAAAATAGGGTTTCTATGTGATTCCAGGCCCAAAATCGTTAGAAAACATGTAAATGAGGGGTCCTAGAACTCACATTAACAGGTAGAAGTTGATGAGCTTCGATTTGGCTAGCCTCACGACAAATCCGGAGCTCGGTCAGCACTTTCCCTCTTTTCTTCTCTGCTCCCGTTCGCTCTCTGCTCTTCTCCCGACTGAAATATGAAAGTGTTGGGAGGAGAATGAGAGCTGCTCCCCTTTTATACCCATAGCTCATTCGCATCTGGTCCAGGGGCGACTGGACCTTCAGTCGCATGAACACCATGCGATTGGACCCCAGTCGCATGTGTTCCATGCGGTTCGTCCTTCATTCGGGCGGTTGAACTCCAATCGTACGGTTGAGCTTCAATCGGCCGAATAGCATGCGGTTGAACCTCCAGTCACATAGATCCCAGGCGACTGAGGCTCAGTCGCACAACCTATCAAAAGGTCAAACTTTCGGGTGTTACAAGTCCACCCCCCTTATTTTAGGTTTCGTCCCCGAAACCTGTCATTCTTCGAACAACCGTGGGTAATGCTGCCTCATTTCTTCTTCAGTTTCCCACGTTGACTCGGATCCCTTCCTGTGCCGCCACTGTACACGCACAAGGGGAACCACTTTATTCCTTAACCTCTTCTCTTTGCGATCGATGATCGCCACTGGTTGCTCTACATAGTTGAGCCGTTCGTCTACCTCGATATCCCCCAGTGGAACGACCATGTCCTCGTCCGCCAAACATTTCCTCAGATGAGACACGTGGAAGGTCGGGTGGATTCCACTTAGTTCATCTGGTAGATCCAACTTATAGGCCACCTCTCCTACTCGAGCAACGATTCGGAAAGGGCCTATATAACGCGGACTCAACTTGCCTCGCTTCCGGAACCGAATGATACCATTCCAGGGTGAGACCTTCAACATAACCCGATCTCCCACCTGGAACTCAATCTGCCTGCGTCGTTTGTCGGCGTACGACTTCTGTCTATCCTTGGCTGCTTTCATATAAGCTTTGATCTTCTCAAGCTTCTCAGTCGTGGCCTCAATCACCTCGACGCTTCCCAGTTCTTTCTGGCCAATATCACCCCAACAGACGGGTGTCCTGCATCTCCTACCGTATAGCATCTCATAGGGTGGCATGCCGATACTGGCATGATAACTGTTGTTGTACGAGAATTCAGCTAACGGCAGGTGGTCATCCCAACTTCCACCGAAGTCAATAACACATGCCCGAAGCATGTCCTCCAAAGTCTGAATGGTCCTTTCCGACTGACCATCAGTTTGAGGATGATAAGCCGTGCTAATATGCAACCTCGTCCCCATAGCATCGTGGAATTTCTTCCAAAATTTAGATGTAAACCGGGTGTCGCGATCAGACACAATCGACACCGGTACACCATGACGAGTCACAATCTCTTTGATGAAAAGATCGGCCAACCTTTCGGACGAATATGTCTCGCGCATCGGTGAGAAGTGAGCACTCTTCGTCAATCGATCCACAATCACCCAGATCGTATCATACCCTTTTGGGGTACATGGCAGCTTTGTGATAAAATCCATGGTGATGTGCTCCCACTTCCATTCTGGTATGTCCAGCGGTTGAATCTTTCCATACGGCTTCTGGTGCTCTGCCTTCACTTGCAAACACGTGAGGCATTTACTCACATACTCCACCACATCACGTTTCATACCCGGCCACCAATAATCTTTCTTCATATCTTGGTACATCTTGGTGGCACCGGGATGAATGGAGTATCGAGACTTATGAGCTTCATCCATAATCCTCATTTGCAGATCCCCAAGACGAGGAATCCACATACGTCCCAACTGGGTTCTAACACCCGTTGCGTTCTCACCCAACTCCGCGACCAGACCTCTCATTCGTTCAGAGTTAAGATGTTCGTCTTTCAAAGCTTCATCTTGGAACTCTTTGACCTGTTTCATCACGTCGGAGGTCATGATTAGCTGGTACGCCTTCACCCGAATTGGCTCGGGCCTCTCCTTTCAGCTAAGGGCATCCGCCACCACGTTGGCTTTGCCCGGATGGTAATGGATCTCACAATCATAGTCTTTTATAAGCTCCAACCATCGCCGTTGCCTCATATTCAGATCTTTTTGCTCGAAGAAGTACTTCAAGCTTTTGTGGTCGGTAAAGATGGTGCACTTCGTTCCGTAGAGATAGTGCCTCCAAATCTTTAACGCGAAAACCACAGCTGCGAGCTCCAAGTCATGAGTAGGGTAATTAACCTCATGAACTTTCAGCTGTCGGGATGCATAGGCTATCACTTTTCCCCTTTGCATCAATACACATCCCAACCCCGAGTAGGAAGCATCAGAATAAACCACCAAATCTTCGCTCCCCTCGGGTAACGCCAATGGAGCTTGGGTCAATCTCGTCTTCAGTTCTTCAAACGCCTTCTCTTGAGCTTGACCCCATACAAATTTCACATCCTTCCGGGTCAACTTTGTCAGTGGAGAATCAATTTTGGAAAAGTCTTGGATGAACCTTCGGTAGTAACCCGCCAAACCCAAGAAACTGCGGATCTCGGATGGCGTCTTTGGAGACTTCCATTGCATCACCGCTTCCACCTTCGCCGGATCAACCATAATTCCATCCGGATTTACCACGTGACCCAAGAATTGGACCTCACGCAACCAGAATGCGCACTTGGAGAATTTTGCATACAATTTCTCCCTTCTCAACGTCTCCAGAACTTCGCGAATGTGACCGGCATGCTCAGTCTCGTTCTTCGAATAAATCAAGATGTCATCAATGAATACAATCACCGATTTATCCAACATCGGCCGGCACACCCTATTCATCAGGTCCATAAAAGCAGCTGGCGCATTGGTCAACCCAAACGACATGACGAGGAACTCGTAGTGACCGTAGCGCGTACGAAAAGCTGTTTTAGGGATATCCTGCTCCTTCACCTTCAGTTGATGGTAGCCTGATCGAAGATCTATTCGCGAAAACCAACTAGCACCCTGGAGTTGGTCAAACAAGTCGTCGATCCTCGGCAAGGGGTATCTGTTTTTTACCGTCAACTTATTCAGCTCGCGGTAGTCGATGCACATCCTCATACTACCGTCCTTCTTCTTTACAAACAGGACCGGAGCACCCCAAGGTGAGATACTCGGTCGAATAAACCCCTTATCCAGCAGCTCTTGTAACTGCTCCATCAACTCTTTCATCTCTGTTGGGGCCAATCGGTATGGTGCTTTGGCAACGGGTTGGGAGCCTGGTATCAGATCAATCTGGAACTCGATCTCTCTATCAGGTGGCAATCCCGATAAGTCTTCCGGGAACACGTCTGGGAACTCACACACAACCGGAACATCAGATAGTTATGGTGTTGGCTTTTCTACATCCTTTACATAACATAAAAAGGCGTTACATCCACGCCTCATACATTTCCCCGCCACTGCCATCGAGATCACCTTCGGAATCGTAGTAACCCGATCCCCATAAACTGTCACTGAACTACCGTCGGGCGCTGTCAAACTGATCATCTTCTTGCGACACACAATGTTCGCCTCGAAATCTGCCAACCAATCCATCCCAAGCACCAAATCGAAACCGCCTAATGTCATTGCAAATGGTTTAACTGGGAATTTGTGACCCTCCAGTTCTACCTCATAACCCTCAATTACCTCAGAAATCCTGGTGGTTTTTCCTATAGCAGTCTCTACATCAAATGGCACGTCCACACGCCTACTACTAACGGGTAATTTGGCACAGAAAACAGCAGAAATAAAACTCCTACTGGCACCCGAATCAAATAATACTGAGGCTAAAGTTTGGTTCACCAGAAACGTACCGGACACTACATCGGGGTCCGTCCTAGCCTCATCCTGCGTCATTGTGAATGCCCTGGCGCTTGCTCTCGGACCTTCACTTCCCGTCTTCTTTACCCCTGAAGCCTCAGCCCTCGGCTTCTTACAGTCCCAACTCATATGACCACTTTCCCCACAGTTGAAACACTTGCCCATCCGGCAATCCTTTGATATATGTCCCGTCTTCCCACACTTAAAGCAGATGTTGGATCCCCATTTGCACTCCCCTGAGTGCTCCTTCCCACACTTACCACACTTCCTCACCCCAGCTCCAGTCACAACCACCCGGTGGTCATCCACCCTCGCCTTCTTGTTGCTCGTCGAAGTATCACCCCGACCAAATCTCTTCCCCTGCCAGTTCTTCTCCCCACTTCCCTTCTTGCTGCCCTCAGCCTTTACCAACGCAGCCCGTTCATCGAATAACCTTCCCGCCAAATCCACTGCCGACCTGAAAGTGCTTGGTCGGGCAGAAATCAAGTGCCAACGAATTTCAGCTGGTAGCCCCTGAATATACCGGTTGATCTTTCGAGACACCGGCGTCACCTGCTCTGGCACCAACAGCGCCAACTCGTTAAACTTGGTGGTGTATTGTTGGTGGGTCATTGTCCCCGCCTCCAACTGCAGGAACTCTCTCTCAACTCTGTCCATTTCCCGACGAGGACTAAATTCCTCAATCACCAGCCTTTTCAACTCGGCCCCCTTCATCTTCCCTATAGCCCTGCTACCCTCGGCTTGGACTATATTGTTCCACCAGCACAAAGCCGACCCTGTGAAAGAGTGGGTAGCAAACTTCACCTTCTTGTCCTCCTGGAAATCACTAATATCGAGGACAGCCTCCATTTCCATCAACCATTAGTGAGCATCAGTAGCAGTACCAGAACCATCAAAAGTCGGGGGCTTGCACCTCATGAACGCCCCGTAGTTACAACCCCTGGCTGTCTCCCGTACCTGCTCTTCTTCCTCTTCCTCCTCATCATCGGATATTACTGTTTCTGCTTCTGCCTGTTGCCGTCTACCTGAGGACCGATTCCTCCCTCGTCTATCATCTTCACGTACCGCCTTTATCACTTCGGTCACTACAGACGGTAAGATCGTCTGCATGACCTGGTGCACTTCCTCGACCACTGCCTCTTTTACCGAGGCCCTCAAATTTGCGCTTTCGTCTGCCTCCTCCTGATGAGGAGTCTCGTCTTCCTCATGAACTACTTTCTCTGTCCTATGCCTCCCTCGCGTGTTACGTGGTTCAGTACCACGTCCACCGCCACGGGAAGCTTTAGATGATCTACCACCGACCATCTTCTATCACACTGAAAGATTCAAACACCAACACAGTCATTCAAGGAAATAGCTCAGTTTATGTTAAGTATAGTAAGTCCCTAATTACAGTGGCCAGTTGTGATTAGCCACTTACTTTACTCTTCGCACCCCGAGCATTACCTGTCCTGACTACATTAGTATCTAAGTCTAACAGTACACATAAACACATAACACACGCACGTAATCATAATTAACTTTAATAAAAATACCTGATGGCACGCGACTACTCAGATGGCATTCTCATTCTCCCTGTCCCATTCTCAGTTTAAGTTTAGGTTTATTTAAAAAAATTTACCCGTTTCGCTTAAACTTTGGCTCTGATACCAACTTGTAAGGCCCCGTACCCGGGCACCTCACAGTTGGTCGTCATCACCCTTAAAACATACATTTAATACATGATCATAAAATACGCAGCGGAATTGACAGAATATACATTCTCATTCATTCACAAAAGCTTTTACATCATTGTCTTGATTACAAAATACAAGCTTTCTTTACATTGCCTAACTTTACTATGATTGCTGCTGAAGCATATGAAACCTTTGATTTCGTAAGTAATCTCGTTTATACGAATCCTCAGCAACCATAGGGTCATACAACGACCTCTATAGAAAGAAAATAATAAAAAGAAAATATATTTTTCTTCATCAAGAAGATATTAAGTTCAAACATATCTTCTTTATCTTAAAGGAGATTCCTTAAGTAATCCCGTTTATTCGGAGTTCTTAAGGAATCTCACACTTGCATGCAACATGATGTGTTGCGTGCATTACGGGCCCACAACACATGATGTGGCAGCATAATCAAAAAGTGAATGCCATCCCAAAAGAGCTGAGTAGCCACCTCGTGCCATCCTCAGCAACACTACCCGCCAACTGGAAAACACATAAAAGTCAGCGTCGCGGAGTGAGTTCTAGTTTTATAATAAAACATACTTTTACTTATTTAAAAGTATCCTTTCATACACGCGTTCATACATCATACGTACACAGAGATAATATTCATTATTATCTTCATCATTCGTTATACATCGTTATCTTTAACTTCTCGTATGGATTCTGTCAGGCTTTACCCACTTCATAGCACTCGGCTATGATTACTGTGGTCGAATGACAAGAATCCCGTTTCATACTTACTTGCACATTGAAAGGTGATTGTACCAATACCATATGCTACACCCCGATCGTTATTAGCTACCGGGCCGAAGTCAACATATGAACAACAAAACGTATGCCACGGTACTAGAGGTAAGCGGTAGAGGTACCATGACCATGGTCGATCACAGAGAAGGACCAATCGCGTTATTCAATGGTGCAAGACTTAGTTCGTTCGTTCGTTAATGCATGTATTCATCATCATTCTTCTTTTCGTTCATTCGTTAATACATGCATTCATCATCATGTTCCTCTTTCATTATCTTTCACTTTACGTTACATAATACTTCATTCATTTATTCTCGTTATTCGTAAAGTTTCGGAAAGAATATCATACACCATCACAAGGAACATACACACCCATCATACATTCATCATCATACATAGCATCATACATACGTAATCATACATAGCATCATCATTCACATCAGCCCTTCATGGGCGACGGAACCTATCCCAGTCGCATGTCCTCCATGCGACTGGACCGTGCGATTGGGCTGTCATACGAATGGGCATACAATCGTGCGACTGGACTTCCTTCCGTACGACTAGACACTATGCGACAGGGTTATATGCGACTAACTCTTAACCGTACGACTGAACTACCCTGCGATTGGATCTATGCGACCGAAACCCCCAATCGCATAGCCCATCGTGCGACTGAGGCTCAATCGTGCGTCTGAGCCTCAATCGTGCGATTGGACATCAGCAAATCCTCATTCGGCCGAATGGCCCTTCAGTCGCATAACCCTAACTGGGCAGCGACTGGAGTTCTTCATGAACAGCAGTCACGAGCTCACGCACCCACACTCATCATAAACCCATTTTCAGCCCAATTCGACCCTCCCAAGCCTCAGGGATTCATACTAGGACATCATACAAGCATATAAAAGTCCTAATTCTTACTATAAACATATTACTCAAGATTACCCAAATGGGTCAAACTTACACTATTTCAGAAATAGGGTTTCTATGTGATTCTAGCCCCGAAATCGTTAGAAAACATGTAAATGAGGGGTCCTAGAACTCACATTAACAGGTAGAAGTTGATGAGCTTCGATTTGGCTAGCCTCACGACAAATCCGGAGCTCGGTCAGCACTTTCCCTCTTTTCTTCTCTGCTCCCGTTCGCTCTCTGCTCTTCTCCCGACTGAAATATGAAAGTGTTGGGAGGAGAATGAGAGCTGCTCCCCTTTTATACCCATAGCTCATTCGCATCTGGTCCAGGGGCGACTGGACCTTCAGTCGCATGAACACCATGCGATTGGACCCCAGTCGCATGTGTTCCATGCGGTTCGTCCTTCATTCGGGCGGTTGAACTCCAATCGTACGGTTGAGCTTCAATCGGCCGAATAGCATGCGGTTGAACCTCCAGTCGCATAGATCCCAGGCGACTGAGGCTCAGTCGCACAACCTATCAAAAGGTCAAACTTTCGGGTGTTACAGAATGAGACTCAGTCGTACGACTGAGCCATGCTAATGGACCAGTCGTGCGACTGAGAGATGGGATTGGGGCATTCGTAAGACTAAACCATAAGAATGGTCCAGTCGTACGATTGAACCATACGCATGGTCCAGTCGTACGATTGAACCATACGCATGGTCCAATCACATGAATGGGCCCAGTCGCATCTAATATGGGCCGAAGCCTATATATACCAGTTTCATTATGTAGAAACCTAAGGGTTTTGCGAGGGAGTCTGCCTGGGGCGTAGGTGCTGCCGGATGAGAGGTGAAATCATGCTCGATCTCCCCTTGCTAGGAGTCTTGATTCTTAAGTTGTAACGAGCTTAAAATCGTTATGTTTTATCAATGAAATCATTCGATTATTGTTCGTGTTATTGATTGACTTTTGGTTTATGCTGTTATTTATCCTTCCGTCAAGAACATGCTCGGATGTTTACCGATCTAGCATCATCACACTTGCCGCTTACCCTAGGTGACTGGATCAGCTTCGTGCACAATGTTAATGGTTAATTACCACAGGTCCAGCATCAGCTTCGTGCACAATGTTCGGGGTATAGCGCATGGCACTGATCCACAATGAAAGAGGAAAGATAAGTGGTGCTTGTACTTGCCCTAGGTGACTGGATTAGTTTTGTGCACAATGTTCGTGGTTAATTACCACAGGTCCAGCATCAGCTTCGTGCACAATGTTCGGGACATTGTACATGTCACCAAAGTATTGAACGTACGAATGAATGTAATGAACGTATGAAAGAATGTGAATGTTAACAATGAACGGTACACGAACGCAAGCTAATGAATGAATGATGAAGATAATAATAATATTATCTATATGTACGTATGTTGTATGATTGCATGTATGTAAGAACAGTTTTAACGAAAAGTATGTTTTACTATAAAACTAGAACTCACTCAGCAACGCTGACTATTTATGTGTTTCCAGTTGGCAGGTAGTGTTGCTGAGGATGGCACGAGGCGGCTACTCAGCTCTTTTGGAATGGCATTCTTTGTTAATATTTTTGCAATGTATTATGTTGCATGTATTATTAAAACAAAATGGTGTTTGTAGAGGATTCGGATAAACGGGATTACTTAAGGAATCCTCTTACTACTAAAGGTCACTGTTTATGACTATTTTGTAATTGGTTAACAATGTATTACTTTGCAAAAGTTTTTATGATGAAATGAGATGCCACTTTTGAATGTTTCCGCTGCAAGGTTTATTAAAATATCTGTAAATGTATGTTTTATGTGCAATGGTTGACCAGCTGTAAGCGTCCCGGGAACGGGGCCTTACAAGTTGGTATCAGAGCCAAAGTTTAAGTGAAATGGGTAAATTTTCAAAATAAACGTTAACTTAAACTGAAAATGGGACGAAAAGGGAAGGGATTCCAAACTGAGTAGCCGTGTGCCATCAGGTATTTTTCTTAAAGACAACCGGTATTATGTACGCATGTTATGTGTTTATGTGTTACTATTAGATTTAGATACTAATGTAGTCAGGACAGGTAATGCTCGAGGTATGAAGAGTAAAGTAAGTGGCTAATCACAACTGGCCACTGTAATTAGAGACTTACTATACTTGACATAAACTGAGCTATTCCGTTAAATGACCATGTTGGTGATTGAATCTTTCAGTGAGTGTTAGGGGATTGCCGGCGGTAGATCATCCAAAGCCTCACGTGGTGGAGGTGGTGGCGAACGTGGTGCTGAACCACGGGCCACAAGAGAAAGGCCAAGGGTGGAGAAAGTGGTTCCTGAAGAACCCAAGACCCCTCATCAGGAGGATGTAGACGAGAGCGCCAATTTGAGAGCCTCGGTAAAAGAGGCAGTGGTTGAAGAGGTGCATCAGGTCATGTAGACAATCTTACCGTCTGTGGTGACCGAATTGATAAAGGCTGTCCGGGAAGGAGAAAGAAAAGAGAGGAATAGGTCCTCAGGAAGACAGGAGCAACCAGAGCCGGAAACGGTTCTTTCTGATGATGAAGAGGAAGAGGAGGAGGAGCCTGTGCATGAGTCGGCACGAGGCTATAATTACGGGGCGTTTATGAGGTGCAAGCCCCCTACCTTTGACGGTTATGGCACTACTACTGCTGCTCATCGATGGGTGAGAGAAATGGAGGTTGTCCTCGATATCAGCAAGTGCCGGGAGGACCAAAAGGTGAAGTTCGCTCCCACTCTTTCATGGATTCGGCTCTATGCTGGTGGGACAACATAGTCCATGCCGAGGGTAGCAGGGCCATCGGGAGAATGAAGTGGCCGGAGCTGAAAAGGTTGGTGATCGAGGAGTTCTGTCATCATCGAGAGTTGGATAAAGTTGAGAGAGAGTTCCTGCAGCTGGAGGCGGGAACGATGACCCACTAACAGTACACCACAAAGTTCAACGAAATGGCACGTCTGGTGCCGGATCAGGTGACACCTCTGTCGCGAAAGATCAAGAGGTATATTCAGGGTTTGCCGGTGGATATTCGCAGGCATATGATCGCCGCCCGACCGAGCACCTTTAGGTCGGCGGTGGACTTGGCGGGGAGACTGTACGATGAAAGGGCAGTGGTGGTGGTGGCTGAAGGTAGTAGGAAGGGTGGTGGTGATAGGAATTGGAATGGAAAGAGGTTTGGTCGGGGTAATGCCTCGACAAGCAACAAGAAGGCATGGGTGGATGACCGTCGTGTAGCCACACCGGGTACGGGACTGAAAAGGTGTGGTAAATGTGGGAAGGAGCATAGCGGGGAATGTAGACTGGGGTTGAACGTCTGTTTCAAGTGTGGGAAGCCTGGTCATATGGCTAGAGACTGTGGGGGTGTGAAGTGTTTCAACTGTGGGAAAGTTGTCATATGAGTAGGGATTGCAAGAAGCCGAGGGCTGAGGGTTTAGGAGTGAAAAGAACTGGAGGTGAAGGACCAAGGGCAAGTGCTAGGGCATTCATGATGATGCAGGAGGAGGCTAGGACGGACCCTGATGTTGTGTCCGGTACGTTTCTGGTGAACCAAACTTTGGCCTCTGTATTATTTGATTCAGGTGCCAGTAGGAGTTTTATTTCTGCTGCTTTCTGTGCCAAACTGCCTACTAGTAGTAGACGTGTTAACGTACCGTTTGATGTAGAAACTACGATAGGTAAGTCTACCAGGATTTCTGAGGTGATAGAGGGTTGTGATGTGGAATTAGAGGGCCACAAATTTCCGGTTAGACCATTTGCGATGACCTTAGGTGGTTTCGACTTGGTACTTGGGATGGATTGGTTGGCGGACTTCGAGGCGAATATAACGTGTCGAAAGAAGATGATTTGATTGATAGCGCCTGACGGGAGTTCGGTAACGGTTTATGGAGATCGGGTCACGATGATCCCGAAGGTGATCTCAATAGCGGTGGCGGGAAAATGTATGAGGCGTGGATGTAGCACCTACTTATGTTATGTAAAGGATGTGAAAACACCGACACCACAACTATCTGATGTTCCGGTTGTGTGTGACTTTCCAGACATGTTTCCCGAAGACTTATCGGGAGTGCCACCTGACCGAGAGATTGAGTTTCAGATTGATCTGATACCAGGCGCCCAACCTGTTGCTAAAGCACCGTATCGATTGGCTCCGACAGAGATGAAAGAGTTGATGGAGCAGTTGCAAGAGCTGCTGGATAAAGGATTCATTAGATTGAGTATCTCTCCTTGTGGTGCTCCGGTCTTATTTGTAAAGAAGAAGGATGGTAGCATGAGGATGTGTATAGACTACCGCGAGCTGAACAAATTGACGGTGAAGAATCGGTATCCGTTACCGAGGATTGACGATTTATTCGATCAGCTTCAAAGTGCCAGTTGGTTCTCACGGATCGACCTTCGATCTGGCTACCATCAGCTAAAGGTGAAGGGGCAGGATATCCCTAAAACAGCTTTTCGCACGCGCTACGGTCACTACGAGTTTCTTGTCATGTCTTTCGGTTTGACCAATGCGCCAGCTACTTTTATGGATTTGATGAACCGAGTGTGTCGGCCGATGCTGGATAAATCAGTGATTGTGTTTGTTGATGATATCCTGATTTATTCGAGGAGCGAGATAGAGCATGACGGTCACATTCGTGAAGTGTTTGAGACGTTGAGAAGGGAGAAACTGTACGCCAAGTTCTCCAAGTGCGCGTTCTGGTTGCGCGAAGTTCAATTCTTGGGTCACGTGGTGAATCTGGAGGGGATTATGGTGGATCCGGCAAAGGTGGAAGCGGTGATGCAATGGAAGTCTCCAAAGATGCCATCCGAGATCCGCAGTTTCTTAGGTTTTGGCGGGCTATTACAGAAGATTCATTCAAGACTTCTCCAAAATCGCTTCTCCACTAACCAAGTTGACCTGGAAAGATGTAAAGTTTGTATGGGGTCAAGCTCAAAAGAAGGCGTTTGAAGAATTGAAGGCGAGGTTGACCCAAGCTCCTGTATTGTCATTACCCGATGGAAGCGAAGATCTGGTGGTTTATTCTGATGCTTCCTATTCGGGATTGGGGTGCGTGTTAATGCAGAGGGGAGAAGTAATAGCCTATGCATCCCGACAGTTGAAAGTTCATGAGGTTAACTATCCTACTCATGACTTGGAGCTAGCAGCTGTGGTCTTTGCATTAAAGATTTGGAGGCACTATCTCTACGGGACGAAGTGCACCATCTTCACAAACCACAAGAGCTTGAAGTACTTCTTCGAGCAGAAGGATTTGAATATGAGGCAAAGGCGATGGATGGGGCTTATAAAGGATTATGATTGTGAGATCCATTACCATCCGGGCAAAGCCAATGTGGTGGCGGATGCCCTTAGCCGAAAGGAAAGGCCCGAGCCAATTCGGGTGAAGGCGTACCAGCTGATTATGACCTCGGATGTGATGAAGCAAGTCAAAGAGTTTCAAGATGAGGCACTAAAGGAAGATCATCTTAACTCTGAAAGAATGAGAGGTCTGGTCGCAGAGTTGGGTGAAAACACATTTGGTGTTAGAACCCAGTTTGGACGAATATGGATTCCTCGTTTTGGGGATCTACGCATGAAGATTATGGACGAAGCTCATAAGACTCGATACTCTATTCATCCCGGTGCTACAAAGATGTATCAAGACATGAAGAAAGGGTATTGGTGGCCGGGTATGAAGCGTGATGTGGTGGAGTATGTGAGTAAGTGCCTTACTTGTCTGCAAGTGAAGGCCGAGCATCAGAAGCCGTATGGGAAGATTCAACCTTTGGATATACCGGAATGGAAGTAGGAGCACATCACCATGGATTTCATTACGAAGTTGCCGCGTACTCCGAAAGGGTATGATGCTATATGGGTGATCGTTAACCGCTTGACGAAGAGTGCTCACTTCCTACCGATGCGCGAGGCGTATTCATCCGAGAGGTTGGCCGATCTTTTCATCAAGGAGATTGTGACCCGTCATGGTGTGCTGGTGTCGATTGTGTCTGATCATGACACCCGGTTTACCTCCAAATTCTGGAAGAAATTCCACGACGCCATGGGGATAAGGTTACACATTAGCACGGCTTATCATCTCCAAACTGATGGTTAGTCAGAAAGGACAATTCAGACACTGGAAGACATGCTTCGGGCATGCGTGATTGATTTCTGGGGAAGTTGGGATGACCACTTGCCGTTAGCTATAACTACAGCTATCATGCCAGCATTGGTATGCCACCTTATGAGATGCTATATGGTAGGAGATGCAGGACACCCGTATGTTGGGGTGATATTGATCATAAAGAGTTAGGGAGCATTGAGGTGATTGAGGCTACAACTGAAAAGCTCGAAAAGATCAAGGCCTACATGAAGGCAGCTAAAGACAGACAGAAGTCGTATGCTGATAAACGACGTAGACCGATTGAATTCCAGGTGGGTGATAGAGTTATGTTGAAAGTCTCACCTTGGAAGGGTATCATTCGGTTAAGAAAGCGGGGCAAGTTGAGCCCGAGGTATATATGCCATTTCCGAACCATTCCTCGAGTAGGAGAAGTGGCCTATAGGTTGGAGTTACCAGATGAGTTAAGTGGAATTCACCCGACCTTTCACGTATCTCATCTGAGAAAGTGTTTGGCAGATGAGGATATGGTTGTACCACTGGAAGACATCGAGGTGGATGAACGACTCAATTATATGGAGCAACCAGTGGCAATCATTGATCGAAAAGAGAAGAGGCTGAGGAATAAAGTGTTCCCACTTGTGCGTGTACAGTGGAAGCACAGGAAGGGATCTGAGTCTACGTGAGAAACTGAAGAAGAAATGAGACAGCATTACCCACGTTTGTTCGAGGAATAACAGGTTTCGGGGACGAAACCTATTTAAGGGGGGTGGACTTGTAACACCCGGTTATTTTTAACAAAAAGAATAAAGAAAAAGAAAGAAAAAGATATTTTACCCAAGTTGAGGGGTAAATGTTGGTCCCAGGCAACACTTGAATCATAAATTTGATGAAGATTTTAGATCAAACACACAAAATAAGATGAACAATGAAGAAAATCTCAAGAACACACTCAAATCCCTTTGTTTGATCCAAAAATGTGATTACAAAATAATTTGAAAGTGGAAACCCTAATCACTAGCTCCTCCAAGCTTAAAACCCTAATCGTCATACTTTACTATTTATAGTAAATGACAATTTACTAATGACATATAGGACCCTAAACTATGACAATTAAAAATTACAATTAAAACCCAAAATGTCTAAAAACAAGATTAAATATATTTTGTCGACACAAAATATATTTAATAACAATAAACATCCTAGACAAATATATCTTCAACGTCTTGTCTCTAATCTTCGTCCCGAACTCGTCGTGTTGACTGTTGCGTTGACTTTGATCGTTGACGTTGACTTTGTTGACTTTGACTGTGTTGATAATATTAGACTATCCTTCAGACCCAACAATATTCCCCCTTAGTCTACTATTATCAACGTCTTTCATCGTGATCAGTACCAATAAGTCAACTGAACTTGATCTTCAATTTGGTAAGCTTCAGTCTCAATGTTGAGGTCCAACAATATTCCCCCTAGACTGATGCTTCCCAAATTTTGTTGCTGAAGAACTTTTTCTCATAAGTTCCCCCTTTTTCCATCTTCCCCTTATCATGTGCATCCTCTCAGTTATAACGAAGACCACTTTCTTGAATCTCTGAGTGCTTCAGAAGATGTAGGAGGAGGACTCCTAGCTTGATATCTTCTGTAAATTTGAGGAACAGGTTCTCTGGTCTGATTCATTGCTCTTGTGATGATCGGCCATCTCTTGTAGCAAAAACCTGAAACACATTCTCAAACACAATCTCGACATTTCTAATTAGATCATTTCATTTCATTTAACAAAATAAACCTGTGTTTATCTGTGTGTGAAAAACAAGTGAACCCGTGTTCGTTTGTGTGTGCAATTTCCCGTGAAATGCGAAAATATGAGATGATTTCAATAGCATAATATGGAAGACCTAAATAATATTGAAATGAGAATTTATTATATTTTATTATATATATATTTTTTTAAAATTATTTTTTTTAATTTTATATATCTATTAATTTTTTATAACCGAGAACTGAATCGATTATGAGATCACATCCTCAAAATATACTTTAGCATAAAGATGAAATTAATCACCGACAAGCAATGAGATCATACTGATAACTGAATCCAATCATAGTCTTTGAATGATTTTGAAATTCTCAAACAGATCAATCACGATTGCTGATATGTTTGTCCACTTAAACCCATGCCCTATCTTTTTCAACAAGCATCAGATGATTCGTTAAGGTTCGATTAAGCACTTTAGAATGCTAAGACCCCACAATAATTTGGCAAAAACCCTCACCCAACCTCAGGATTTCTAGAATTTTGTTATGATCTTTATAGAACAAGGCTTGTGCATTAGTGTGCAAGTGATTATCAACAGAATATTGTATTCTGTGATGAATTCATCGTTAGATGATTTGACACTACTTAGATCAAAATGGTGAGAGCTCCAGGTCTATACTCACAAAGGAGATGACCATTTAATCATGTGCCGATGAGAGCTCCAGGTCAGTACTATCATACAGCAAAGGAGATCATCACTCCAGGTCAGTACTTCCGTACAGCAGAGGAGATTAGCACAAACACAAGACACATAAATACACCAAACATGGCAAAGAGATAGAGATATAGCTTATATGATTTGCATCATGGTGGGTGAAAGATCAATTCTCAATCCAATTTTTGTCGAGTCTCAGTTTTCGTGCAGGCCAAAATGATTGCGTAAATCTAGACATCCTTAAGCATATATTTTAATTGAAATCATTATGTTGCTGTCTACTTTATTCTTCAGGCTGAGTCTTCCAAGCATATAATTAAAGAAGCTGTTTGTTTTTCTATTATTTACAATTAAAATTAAGATGCGAATCAGATAACAACATCAGTTACTATCATTTATCATTTAAAAAACGCAAGTCATGCAAAAACAAACATTTCAAGAAGATATACAATCATTTCTCAATCATCTCGAATCAAGTTCTCAGTTCTCTTTTAATTTTATTTGTTTTACTTATTTTTGATATACTTTCCCCCTAAATTTTTATTTTAGCAAACCTATTTTTTTTTAAAATTTTTGTTAATATTTTTTTATGTTTTTTTATATTTTTAAAACTGTACAAAAATAGAAATTTACAAAACAAGGTCTTCCAAACTACACTGATATCTAGATAAGAAATAAATTCTTAAGAAATGTGTAAAGATGGTGAAGTGAGAACTGTGATTATGCAGATAAAAATCCTGATTGTGGATAAAATACCATGACCTTACCTGTTTGTTCCGCCTCAAATTTGAATTAGAAACAATCTCTGTCAGTAAACCGGATTACTAACAGTCCTCCTGAATTGTTCCCGCACTCATAAACAGATTAGTTTGAAAGAGGAACCCAGGCCATCGTAGTCCTGGAAGTTCCTTTTCCATCAAGATAAGTAACAAACTTCTTCACACAACCGTTTAAACAATCGGGGATTGTTGTATCCTTCCTTTTAATTTTCCAAATTGTTTCGGTTCAATTAACTTGGATTTGAATGAATTAAATTTGGAAATTATTTTCTGTTTAAGACTAGAAGGAAAAGAATTTGGTGTGGAAGCTTTGGTCATTCTCATTTTTGTATCATGTGAAACTGGCTTCACATGAAAAGGTTTGGATGGGGGGTTTTTCATCCAACCATTCAAAGATGTGTGTTGTTTACCTCTTGATCCAGAGAAGCAACCCGTGTTGCCTTTACCGTCTAGAATATTCTTTTTAGACTTACATTTGGAGAAGCAATTTGTTTTGCCTTTACCATCCTTAGCAAGTCTTTGAGGACATTTCTTTACCACATGACCTTCTTTTCCACACTCAAAACAAGCCTTGAATGGCTTTTGATGCTTGACTGAACCGTGTGATGCAGATGGGGATGAGGATTGCTTTGAGCTTATAGTAGATTCTTGCTTGTTCTGAAGTTTCCCGTGCTGAACAGGGAATGAGATCTTCACTGATTGACTGGGTTGTTTTACAGTTGGAGAAAAGATCTGTATTGGTCTTGATTCAGCTTTTGGAAGCTTTTGAGACTTGACAATATCAGGGGATATCTTGATCTGTGAGGAACCAACACCGTCCTCTGTGTTTGATTATTCATCTGAGCTTGTCCAGTCTCGTATACACATATCTGCTTCCAATGGATCTTGATTGACATCTTCTATTATGTCGGCTTCGGTTATAGGATTTTGATTGCCTGACGATTCAACAACTGTTCCTTCTTTGACAAACCTGACAGGAACAAACGAAGGAATGTTACCTGTTTTGAATTTGTTAAAAAAGGTTGGAGAAGCAACTGATATTGATTTTGGAGCATCAGAGATAGAATCATCATTAATCTTCTTATCAGACCCCTGCCTGAGAGATCGTAAACCTATAGGAGAATCCTGCACATCTCTAATCTCTTTAAGATTAACGTTGCTTAAACCTGCATTTAAACTATTAGTTTCTGCAGCTTCAATCAAATCATTAGATGGATGAGGTTGAGGCACAGGAGAGTAACAATGGGTGCTAGGAGGAGGATAGACGTATGGTTTTTCACCACAACCCACTCCTGTTTTAATCCTAGCTCCCCTCTGTTTACACAGTAGCTCTTCCAGTTTCATTCCAGATATGGTCCATCTATCAAGCTTTGTTTTAAGCTTGCTTGTTTCAAATTCAGCAAAGTGACTCTTTCGTTTAAAAGATTGATTTCAACATTTCTTTCAAGAAGAGTTCGTTTTAAATGATCATTTTCTTTTAAAGCTTCATTTAATTTTATGAAATACTTGGCTTCATTTTTTTTAAGTTCAATGTTTATGGTGGTTAACTCCTTTTGGTTATCTAAAAGTAACCTATTAGCTTTATACACACCAAATAAATGAATTTTACAAGCAGAAGAACACATATCCTGAACTGTCTCGTATGGAAGATCCAGGATGACTCTTTCAGCAGTAAGAGCCTTCTCACAGTTGCAAACTCTGGTATTTCGCTTCCATTCCTCTTCTTTCTCAGCATCACAAACTTCAGCATTCAACTCACCTCCATCTTTACCCATTGATGTCTGCTTAAGCTCCTCTTGTACCTCTTCAGTTCCAAGTTTCGGTAAACCGTCTGAATTGGTGCCAGAATCTGATCTCTCTTTTGGTTTCTCTTTGGAGTTTGAAGTGATCGTTGGAGTTAGATATGTCGCTTCATAGTACTCACAACGTTTGATATCTAACTCAATTTGTTTCAGTTTGTTGACCACCTCCATCAGTTTGTAATCCTGAAAATTTCTATCTCGTTTAATCGACTTGCCGTGTGAACTCCATTCTGGTGGGAGGGAATCAAGGAATCTCCGAACTTGTTCATGATTTCCCAATTGAGCATCAAACTTTTTCAGATTTCTTGCCACCAATAGAAAACGATCAACAAAATCAGACATCTTTTCATTCTTTAAAGCTGCAAAATTATCAAACCGACATTGTGCAATTGTGAGATTATCAGATTCGAAGGATTTAAACAGTCACGTAAAAGCCATTATTTAAATTTTTTTAATTCTGAACAATTAAACGTCCCAAAATATTTTTCCCAAAAAATTTAGAATAATTCTCCCCCGGGAAAAATATTTTTCTTTTAAAATATCACGGTAGAAAATCTTAGCAACTGGGGTCAAGCTGCCAGGTCAGCTTGTTTTTTTTTAATTAGCCCAGACCCTATTTTTATAAATTCAGCCCAATATTTAATCTTTACTAGCCCAAATTGTTTAACAAATCCCAGCCCAATTGTTAGCCTAAGCTATCTTTTAATGAGCCCAATTTTTTTTAATAAAGCCTAGCCCAATAAAAAAATTATCCTACACAACTCAACCCATTAACCACTTCCAAACCCTAACCCTAGATCTACAACTGAAGTTTCACTTTGACTACTCATATCTGACTTCAACTATACTTCCAAACACAATTTCAAAAAAAAACTCCCGATGCTTTTCTACCACTCTTTCACTCTCGATCCTCCTTTTTGCTTTCACTCTCTTAATCGAACACCCACACTCCAGCGAACCAAGATTAATGATTTTCGGTCGAAGATTCAAAGTTTGGGGGTTTAATGGTCGACAGGTGATGAGTGGTGTAAAGACTGCGGTGGAATTGTAGGGTCGACGGGTGGGGGGAGTCGATGGAAAGGATTTGAATTTGAGGGGAAGGGGATGGTTATCGATGGTTGTGGTTGTGGTAGGGGGTCGTGACGGGTGAGGATGGGGGCAAGGGAGATCGACGGTGGTGGTATACATAAGATCCACGTGGTGCAGGTGGTGTTGTGTTTTTGTTGGCTGTGGTCGTAGTGGTGGTGGTTATGGGGTTTCGGTCGAAGGAGGTGAGCGCCGGCAGAGAGAAGAGGTGAGGCGGAGATGGTTGTGGTTGTGGCTAGACTTTGTTGTTGTTGATAGGGCAGTTGGTGGTTGCGGGTTTGGTCAGGTAGGTTGTGGTTCTGATTGTTGATGATGATCGTGTAGTGGCAGCGGGTGTGTTGGTCGACGATGGATCTGTGGTTCGTGGTGGTGGTTTAATGGAGGTGGTTGCAGGTTCGGGTGGTAGAGGTTGCGGGTGCGGGTGGTGGTGACTGAAGGTTCGGGTTTAGGGATGAGCTAATAAAGGTGAGGTTGTCGGGTGAGGGCAGTGGTGGAGTTGTGGTGGTGGTTGACTGGTTTTGATGTTAGTTTCACTGGTTTTGAAGTTAGTTTCACCGGAATCTGGTAGATTCGCCGGTATAGTTTCGCCGGAGTTGCAGTTTCGCCGAAGTTGCAGTTTCGCCGGAAAAGTACAGTTTCGCCGGAAAACGTGCGAAACTGCTAGTTTCGGCTGTAATTTTGCCGGAATGATGCTAGTTTCGGC
Source organism: Flaveria linearis (assembly GCA_024085815.1). Lineage (NCBI taxonomy): Eukaryota > Viridiplantae > Streptophyta > Magnoliopsida > Asterales > Asteraceae > Flaveria > Flaveria linearis. The sequence continues at coordinate 55,713,319 of CM044010.1, read as the reverse complement.
TGTAATTTCACCGGAAAACGTGCGAAACTTTGAACTTTCGTTCAGAATGATGCTAGTTTCGCCGGATGAAGATTTGAAGGTTTTCAAGAACACCAAGAACACACACTAGTGTGTGTGAGAGAAAATTCAAATCTGAAGATTTTCTTTGATTTTTTTTGTACAAACAATGATGTTTATGTTGATTATAGTGATAGATCTAATGTTGTTGATGTTGAATTTGCAGGAATTTGAACTCAGATCTGGTTTCTCTCTCTAGAAACCCACCAGATCTACTTTCTCTCTCTAAAAACCCTAACTTTCTCTCTCTACGAATCTGATAATGAACTTCAAAATCAGCAACTATTCTTCACAAAAACTGATTCAAATGGCTCTCATACCATATTGTTGGTCCCAAGCAACACTTGAATCATAAATTTGATGACAGTCCATAATCTCCTGCACATTTCATTTAATTCGATTCTAGAGTGAGAAAGAGCAGAATTCAGGTTTTTGAAGAAAGAACAAGAAGAAGTTGAAATTCAAGGTAAGAAATTCAGGGTTTTAAGTGTTCTTAACTGATCTTGCCTCGGTTGTATGCTTATGTGTGTAGTGTGTGTTCGGGTGTGTGTTTTAGTGGGTTTCTAGGCGGTTGAACTCAACTGCAAACGAGTTTGGGAGAAGCCATACTCAAGAGCTGCAAAGGTGAGTTCTAAGACCCCTATTTTACAAGTATTTGAATGATTTTGGGGCTGGAACACATCTACAAACTATTTTTGGGTATTTGGGTGAAAAACCCAGTCATGTATGTACGTGTAAGTAGATGATTCGTTTGGAGCTGTTATGGACATAAGGTTTCTAAGGAAAATATGAATTTTAGTATGATGTTTAGTTTGTTCTAAGTGTGTAGTATGGTAGATCTATGCTAAGGATGTGTTAAGATGATGATTGAGATCTGAAAAAAAAAGCACAAGTTAAGTTGCTGGTCCATTTACTCAGCCGCATTAACTAATGCAGATAGCTAAATAAATGCGGCTAAGGCATTTACTCAGCTGCATTAACTAATGCGGACAGATAATGAAATGTGGCTAAGGCATTTACTGAACCGCATTAACTAATGTGGAAAGATAATGAAATACGGCTAAGGATTTACTCAGCCGTATTAACTAATGCGGACAGTCAAAGAAATGCGGATGACATTTGCTCACCCGCATTAACCAATGCGGAAAAGGAAAGGAAATGTGGATAAACACTTAGAATAAATTCGGACTTTTAGGAAAATGAGTGATGTAGGCTTTGACCTAGGAGATTTTCGGGGGTTATGAAAGTTGACTTTTGGGGTCATAGATGGTATGATGGGCAGGTAATGATATGTGCTTGATGTTTATGCATAATGATGATGATGATGATGATGATGCATGGTTATACATGATTTATGTTATGTATGTATGATGCCTTGCATGATGATGTGTGAATGATATGTGTATGTTCCTTATGATAATGTATGTTTATCTTTCCCATAACTTTGCGTGTTATGATAATGAACGAACGAAGTATTATGTAACGTAAAGCGAAAGATAATGAAAGAGGAATATAATGAATGAATGCATGCATTAATGAGCGAATGAACGTAAGAAAGGCTTGCAAGCAAATGTATGGAGGTGCACACCCATTGAAGGTGTTAGCTCAATGGTGTGCGGGTTAGCTACCCCGAAGGATGCACATTGGGGTCCAGTCTTTGTGATGGACCATATGTATGGGATCCTTGCTGCTTACCCTAGGTGACTGGATCAGCTTCGTGCACAATGTTCGTGGTTAATTACCACAGGTCCAGCATCAGCTTCGTGCACAATGTTCGGGGTATAGCGCATGGCATTGATCCAGAATGAAAGAGGAAAGATAAGTGGTGCATGTACTTGCCCTAGGTGACTGGATCAGCTTTGTGCACAATGTAAGTGGTTAATTACCACAAGTCCAGCATCAGCTTCGTGTACAATGTTCGGGGTATTGTACATGTCACCAAAAGTAATGAACGTACGAATGAATGTAATGAACGTATGAAAGAATGTGAATGTTAACGATGAACGGTACACGAACAGAAGCTAATGAATGAATGATGAAGATAAAAATAATATTATCTATGTGTACGTATGTTGTATGATCGCATGTATGTAAGAACAGTTTTAACGAAAGAAAAATATGTTTTACTATAAAACTAGAACTCACTCAGTAACGCTGACTTTTTATGTGTTTCCAGTTGGCAGGTAGTGTTGCTGAGGATGGCACGAGGCGGCTACTCAGCTCTTTTGGAATGGCATTCCTTTGTTAATATTTTTGCAATGTATTATGTTGCATGTATTATTAAAACAAAATGGTGTTTGTAGAGGATTCGGATAAACGGGATTACTTAAGGAATCCTCTTACTACTAAAGGTCACTGTTTATGACTATTTTGTAATTGGTTAACGATGTATTACTTTGCAAAAGTTTTTATGATGAAATGAGATGCCACTTTTGAATGTTTCTGCTGCAATGTTTATTAAAATATCTGTAAATGTATGTTTTATGTGCAATGGTTGACCAGCTGTAAGCGTCCCGGGAACGGGGTCTTACAAAATCCTTAGCATGTGTATGAAATAGTGTAACACCGGAAAATTTTATTCAAATGAAAGAAAAGGAAACAATAAGAAAAGGAAATAAAAGTATATTGCAAGAAGAGAAAAAGGAACATAAGTAAAGGGGCTAAGAGTGCAAAAAGGATGAAATTTTATTATTATTATGTTTAAAGTGGGCATGGCCGCCCACAACATCTGTTATGTCAACTGCTTCGACATTTTTAGAGAGAGAGAGAGCAGAGTTTCATCGGTTTTCTAGAGAGAAGAAGAAGAAGTTCCTAAAAGGTACGGTTTTCTTGTAAATGTTCAGTTTTAGCTGAGTTTTCAACTTCCGAACCGAATTCTATGGGTTCTTATGTGTTTATGTGTGTCCGGGTGTATATGTTCTTGGTGTCTAGGTGTTAGGACATCAAGAGTGCTTGAATTTGAGGTAGTTGTGCTTGGAAGCAGCCACATGTGAGTTCTAGACCCCAGTTTTATATGTTTTTAAACTTGTTTGGGGCTAAAATTGCACGTAAAATGTTTTAAAAGATGTTATGTGTACAACCGTATGTATGAATATGTGAATTCATGTTTTATGTGGTTATACACTTGTTTGAGATGCCTAGAATGATGGATTTAAGTTAAGAACATGTTAAGATGATGATTTGGTCTGAAAATGGTTTAGAAACATGTATAACTATGGTCCATGCGCCTAAACAGTGGCCCATGCGCCTGAAATTTGACTTAGAAAATATAAGTATACCTCATGCGCCCAAATAGTGTCCATGAGCCTAAGTCATTTGTGAAAATATACTAAGTAATATCACATGTGCCCAAAAAGTACCCCATGAGCCCAAAATTTATGCCCAGACACCTAAGTGTAGGTCATGCGCCCAAATAGTGCCCATGCGTCCGAAGTGGCTCATGCGCCTAAGTGTTGATGCGCCTAAGGCTCATGCGCCTGCATAGTGGTATTGTGCCTAAGCAGGGCTCATGCGTCTGCATAGTGCCAATGTGTCTAGACTGTTTTACTTAGAAACTTTTAGGCTAATGCGCCTGAAATGTCCCATGCACCTATTTTGAACTTAGAACTTTCTATGGGGTTTTAAAAGGTATGTGATTGAGATAGACACTGATGTGATATGATGGCCTATGATTAAAGTATGTATGATGATATGATGAGGGTTATGATGTGATGAATGTTATGATATGTATATGTGTATGATGTGTTATCTTTTAACGATTTTCAAAACGTATATATTATGTTATAATATACTTTATGTATTATGTTATGACCTTATGTAGTATGATGTATGTGTTAGGTCTGTAAAGGACAGTCTATATTATCAACACAGTCAAAGTCAACAAAAGTTAACGCTACGGTCAAAGTCATCAGAAAAGTCAAAAAGTCACGATCAGAAAGGTCAAATAGTCACATTCGAGACAAAGAACCAAGACGACACCTTGAAGATATATTTGACTAGGAGTTTTATTGTTAATAAATATATTTTGTGTGAACAAAATATATTTAATCTTGTTTTAGTCATTTTTATATTTTATTTGTATTTTCCCTAATTAGTTCAAGTATAGGGGCTTAATGTGTCATTAGTGAATATCATATTCACTATAAATAGTTAAGTTGTTATTAGGGTTTGGGAGCTTGAATGAGCTAACTAATTTGAGGGTTTCCACCTTGTAATATCAGATTCAAATCATCAAAGATCAAACAAGGGTTTGTTAAGTGTTCATGAGGTGTTCATCATTGTTCATCTCTATTTTATAGTGTTTGATCTATATTGTTCGTAAATATCATTGATATTTGTAATAGTATGGGGACAATTATTTGAATTCCATTGACACTGATCTTTCGAAATCAATTGAAAAAGGACCATACATTCCAATAACTACTGATGGGCCTGAAAGGGGTTTTGTATATACTAAAGATTTTCAAGAACCGTACCCTGAAGATGGTTTACAAGGAGATGATTTGAAAAGAGTCAAGAATGATATTAAAGCATACTCCTTGATGTGTAAAGGACTACCTTTGGAAGTTCTTGCAAGGCTAGATGGATATCAGACTGGATATACCATGTATAAAGCCTTAAAAACCATATGTGAAGGAGGAAAAGAAATCCAAAACCTCAAGAAACAAAAGCTGAAAAGGAAATTAGAACTGTTTCAACATTTGTCTAGTGAAACAGTAAACCAGATGATGAACAGATTTGTTCAGCTTACTACGGAGATGTCAACAGCTAGAATCAAGCCTGATCTTGAAGATCTAAATCTTCGACTACTCAATGCTTTACCCTCCTCATGGAAACAAACTGTAATTTTGCTAAAGCATACTGAGAAGTTTCCAATAGATTTAGATTTACTCATTGCCAAGATAGAGTCTGTTGAAATTGTTAAAAGCTCAAGGAACAATGACAGAGCAGCATCAATGTCACAATATCAGTTTGTTGCATCTCCAGCAAACTCTATGGAGAATGCTTTCATGGCAAAGAATGAGAAGGTTTCAGAAGAAGAAGGAGACTTATTTGTTGGAGCATGATTCTTTACTGATTCATCATTTACTAGTGTGCCTGCTTATACTTCACAGTCTCATTCTCAATCTCCTCCTAAATCTCAAAGTACAAATGTTCAAACAGAGACTCCATCAACTAACTCTGCTAAATCTAGCAAAGTTAAAGATGTGATAAACATCTAATTATAGGATGAAGAGTCTAAAACTGCTTTTACTGCTTTTATGGCTAGTTTTCAAGCATATCAAGGTAGCCATTTAACTCAATTAGATCTTGTTTTGCAGGATTTGTTCGAGATGGATCCTGAAGATGTTGAAGAGATGGACCTAAATTGGCAGATGGTGATGATTGCATACAGAACACAAAAACACTCTTATGTCAACAGGAAGTACAAGCCCAGTGCTAACAAGACAGTTGGATTTGACAACTCAAAGTCAAGGTGTTTTAACTACAATAGTTATGGACATTTCTCCAGAGAATGCAATGCTCCAAGGAATAATGGAGGGAATGATCAGTCAAGTTCTAGCAATCAAAGGTTTCAACAAGCTCAGAAGACTTTCCAAAAGCCTTATCAAAGTCTTCCTATGCCTGAGCTTAAATAGGAATCAAAATCAACTAAAGAGCCAAAGAAAGCTCTTGTAGTTAGCATAAAAGATGGTTATGATTGGAGTGCATATGCTGAACAGTTCACTAATGATTTAACTTCTAGTTTGTCTCTTGTTGTAGAAATTCAGAGGGAGGACTGGTCAGAGAATTATGATCCAAAGGTGGAAGGTGAGAATGAAGAGGATAACTATGATTGGAGTGACAAATCTGATCCTAAAGAGGATACAGATGAAGTAGCTTTAATGGCACAATCTGATCAACCCAAGGTTGACACTTCATCCTCAAAACCTGAAACCTCATTTCCAAAATTTCCTGAAATACCTTCTGAAGTGAGAGAAAAACTATGCATTAAATCATGCTTCGAACATGTTGAATATTATCAAAGCTATTCATACAAAATTTGTGAGAAATTGAAACAAGAAGAATCAATGCACAACAAATTAAAATCTGATCATAAAACAGTAGATCAAAAGATCATCTCTCTTCAAACATCATGGAACCAAACAATAAAGGAATTTGAAATTGTATCTAAATAATTGGAAGAGATGACCAAAAATCTTGAACTGGAGAAGATAGCACATGCTGCTACACAAATGGATCTTGCTAAAGTGAAAAGTTCAAAACTGATAGTTGAGAAACTGGTGAATGTGAGAAAAGATAAACAAAAAGCAGGTTTAGGATTTACTCATGAACCTATGCCTGAATCAATTACAAATACTTTACCAGAGAAGTTTAATACTCATGACCATTCTCCTAAGAATAAGGCTAAAGTCAAAGCCTTTCAAAACAAAAACAAAAATTCTAAAGAAGAAAAAGATAATGTGAAAGTTTTAGTTGAAAATGATCAAGAAAAGATCAACAATGGTCATCCAATTAAGATAAAATCATATGAACCTAAACTGACAAAACAAAATACTTCTGATCAAATTCAGTCTGTATTAGAAGAAGTGAAAGTTCAAAGTGAAGATAAATCTAAACTTCAGGAAGGAACATCAGAAGATTCAAATTCTGTGAATCTAAAACAAAAGGTTGATGAAAAAGAGTCTTCGTCTGAAGATGTTCAATCTGAAAATGAACCAAGTTCATCAAAAGCAAAGAATATGAGAAGAAGAAAGAAATCATCAAAAACCAAAACTGAACAAAACGAAAGTTCAGGAAATCTGAATAAACCAACAAATCAGACATCTAAACTCAAACCAATGAAATTTGTGTCAGCTGGTGGGTTAAACATGAACTCTCTTAATCAAAACTAAATAAGTTTTGTGAACAAATCTCACTCTGATCTAAAAACAGGTTCAGAATCTAAGACTTCCGCTATAACAAAAAGATTTGTTCCTAAGGAATTAAAGAAAGAGATTCATGATAAAAAGATGAAAAATTTGCCACAAAAGCCAAAATTGCAAAATCAGAAACAACAATTTAACTTTTTGACGCCATCGTTTAAAAATGAATCACATATAGTGTCAACTTCAAAAGTTTACAAGCAATTGTTTAGAACTCCATAAAGGTACTATGACATATGTGATATGAAAAATCACAATACTACTGAATGCTATTTCAATAAGTACTGTCACATATGTGACATGAGAAATCATTCTACAGCAGATTGTTATTTTAACAGATACTGTACTTATTGTGATGAGAAAACTCACAATACTGAAAATTGTTATTTTTAGAAAGAGCTCACCTACTAGAGGATTTGCCAATTCAAACATGAGCAAAGGTTATGTTAATCCTCAGTATATGAGAAATCAATCTGATGGATTTCAACAATTAACTAACCAACCTTCTTTAGGTATGAGATCTTTTCAATAGAACAATTTTGTGAGGCCTAAACAAGCTGTGCAAGAACAATTCATACCAAGATCAGTGAGAATGACTAATAAAAATGTTTCATCAAAAATTGATTACTCAAGTGGTATGAATGTTCATAACAAGATTGGTAAATTCATAAAGAATAAACCCGATTTAAATAATCTTCATTTCAAACAATTTACCATTGTTGACAAATATGGAAAACCCAAGACCATCTCGGCTTGGGTAGATATTTCAACTTAGTTTTCTTGCTATGCAGGTACGCCCAAGAAGACCTCTTAATACATGGTATGTAGATAGCGGGTGTAGCCGGCACATGACAGGCAATCCTGCCTTCTTACAAGAATTTAAGTTAAAGGATGGAACACACGTCGCCTTTGGTGGTGATGCTGGTGGCAAAATAACAGGAGAAGGAATAGTGTCAAATGGGATAATTAGTTTTGATAAAGTCAACTTCTGTTCACAGTTGAACTTTAATCTTTTAAGTGTATCCCAAATATGTGATAAAGCATACTCTGTTCTATTTGATGATTCTTTCTGTTATGTTTTAAAGCCAGGTTTTCAGATTAGCAAGGATTTGGTAATTGTTAAAGCTGAAAGGGATAGAGATGTATACAAGCTGGATATGTCTCAAGTCGATCCTTCTACAGAAACAACTTGCCTAATTGCAAAAGCATCAAATGATGAAAGCCAGCTTTGGCATAGACGTCTCGGACATTCCAACTTCAAGAACATGAACAAGTTTGTAGCAGGAAATCATGTTATTGGACTTCCATCCAAGAAGTTTGCAACAACTGATCACTGCTCAGCATGTTTGAAGGGAAAACAACACAGAGCGTCTTATAAGTCCAAGCTCATAAACTCAAATTCCTAACCTCTTTAGATGTTACACATGGACCTATTTGGACCAACAAACATCAAGAGTATTGGAAGAAAATCATATTGTCTAGTTATCATTGATGAATATACAAGATTTTCATGGGTTTTCTTTTTACATGCTAAATCTGAGACGGCTGAATTGCTAAAAGAATTTATCATTAAAGTTGAAAATCAACTTGAACACAAAGTAAAAATAATAAGAAGTGATAATGGAACGGAATTCAAAAATGCTATCATTGAAATGTTTTGTGTAGAGAAAGGAATAGCTCATCAGTTCAGTGCTCCTAGAACTCCATAACAAAATGGAGTTGCTGAAAGGAAAAACCAAACTCTGATTGAAGCTGCTCGTTCCATGTTAGCCGATGTAAAGATTCCTATCACTTTTTGGGATGAAGCTATATCAACTGCGTGCTTTGTTCAAAATAGAACTTTAATTGTGAAAGATAAAATGAAAACTCCTAATGAGTTAATGTTTGACAGGAAACCAAATATAAATTTTCTAAAATCATTTGGTTGTCCAGTTATGATTCTTAATTCAAGCGATCAGTTAGGAAAATTTGAAGCAAAATCTGATAAGGATTTTTCGTTGGATACTCACCTGTTTCATAAGCCTATCGAGTTTATAACTCTAGGACAAATATAATTTGTGAAACATTCAACGTTAAATTTTTGGAAAATTCCTTTCCATCAGTTTCAAATGGTTCTGCTTGGTTGTTTGATTTAGATTCATTATCAAACTCTCTTCAATCTAACTTGTTTAATCTATCACACTTTCTTGATTCTACAGGTAAGAAGAGCTCTAGAGGAGACCTTGGATCTTTCAGTGAAGATTCAGATTTTGACGACCCAGATGATTCAAGCCCAAATTACCCATTTTTTTCATTTGTCAAGGATTCAACAATAAGATTCAATGATAATGGTCAAGCTAATCAAGCTTCAGATCATTCAGTTTCAAATGATCAAGAGAGATCACAACCAATTCCTAATGATGGTAATGAGTTTGTGCAACCTGAGTCCGGAACATCATCCATCTCTGGTGATGCAGTTGATACTGGTAACTTTGATTAATTTATCAACTCACCGACTCAAGTTCCAAACTTAAATCCACATTCTTCTAACCTGCTACATCAGCTCTCCAACCTGAATCAAACAAACTTGGATGTTAATGTTCGAGGTGATGAGATTCCAACATCTCGTATTCACAAGAATCATCCAACATCACAGATTATTGGTCCATTGAATGAGAGAACAATAAGGAGTAAATCAGAACAAGCAAACTTGTGCTTATACTCTTGTTTTCTTTCTCAAATTGTTCCTAAAAACGTTACCGAAGCGTTAAAAGACAATGGTTGGATTGAAGCAATGCAAGAAGAATTACTTCAATTTCACAAACAATAAGTGTGGAATTTGGTGGAATTACCTGAAGGAGAAAATGCCATAGGCACTAAATGGTTGTTTAGAAATAAAACTGATGATCGTGGGATAGTTATAAGAAACAAGGCGAGACTAGTTGCACAAGGATACACACAGGAAGAAGGAATTGACTATGATGAAGTATTTGCTCCAGTTGCAAGACTCGAATCCATTCGTGTTTTCCTGGCTTATGCATCATTCATGAAATTCAAGGTGTATCAAATGGATGTCAAAGGTGCATTCTTGTACTGTCCAATCACTGATGATGTGTATGTGAAGCAACCTTCGGGCTTTGAGGATGCAGAATTTCCACATCGAGTGTACAAGCTTAGCAAAGCTTTGTATGGACTTCATCAAGCTCCTAGATTTTGGTATGAAACATCATCACAACACTTGATCCAACATGGATACACAAGAGGGAATATCGATCCAACTTTATTCATAAAGAAGGATAATGATGATCTCTTATGTGTGTAAGTATATATAGATGATATCATATTTGGTTCTACCAATCCAAAATTGTGCAATGAATTTGAAGAAATCATGAAGTCTCGTTTCCAGATGAGTTCTATGGGAGAAATCAATTTTTTCCTTGGATTGCAAGTTCAACAATCTACAGATGGTATTTTCATCAATCAAGAGAAATTTGTTGACAAACTCTTAAAGAAATTCAAACTGCATGATTGTCAGTCCATAAGAACTCCAGCTGACGTAAACACCAAGATTGAGCCTGATCCTAAAGGAAAATCAGTAGACCAAACTCTATACAGATCTATGATTGGTTCTTTGATGTATCTTACTACATCAAGACCAGACATAATGTATGTTGTTTATGTCTGTGCCAGGTATTAATCAGACCTGAAAGAATCTTACTTAATTGCTGTCAAGAGAATATTCAGGTATCTCAAAGGCAAACCAGCTTCAGGGCTTTGGTATCCTTACGAGGGTAACTTTGAGTTACATGGATATACAGATAGTGATTACAGTGGATGCTGTCAAGATAGAAAATCTACAACGGGTGGTTGTCAGTTTCTTGGTCCCAGATTAGTCTCAATGTAAGAAACAAACAAATGTTTCTATTTCAACTACAGAAGCTGAGTACATAGCTGTATCAGCAGGATGTTCTCAAATCCTTTGGTTGCAAAACCAACTGCTGGATTATAGGTTCAATTTTCTTAAAACACCCATTTACATTGATAACACTGCTGCTATATTCATTACAGCTAATCCAGTTCAACATTATAAAACAAAACATATCAAAATTCGATATCATTTTCTAAGAGATAATTTTGAAAAAGGTTTAATCATTTTGATTCAAATTAAAACTGAGAAACAGTTGGCAGACCTATTTACTAAAGCTTTTCTACCAGGAAGGTTTGAGTACTTAGTGGAGTCAATTGGTCTTATTAACCATGTGTAAACTTGGTTTCTATGTTCTTATTTTAGTTATTTGAATCTTTACATGATCAGAACCTCCCTAAACCAAAAGGTCTTCATAAGTGCACCTTTCATAGTTATTTTCCTGATTGTTTTTGTGTGTGTGTGTGTGTGTTTTCTTTTATAGAAAAACAAAATACAAAATTAGAAATCTCAAAATCCAATATAAGCAATATAAAACAAAAACTCTAAAAATAGAGTTCTTTTTATTTCTAATTCATTTTTAGGAATGAATCTGTGTTAGCCTCATGTGAGAAATGATAGTACATTAGTGAGATCAGTTGCATACTTCACTCGCTAAAAGTCTGACATGATCGGATATGATGTGTAGACAATGTCATGCTAGTATACTGAAAAAGTAAATTCTTGTGATTAAACTAAATATCTATGCTTGTATGTGTATTCATCTAAGTACTTTTGAGTTGTATTAGCTTATCAGATTGGGGGCTTGCTAAGTTACAACACTCACACCTGATGGTGATGTGACTAATCATGAGATCTATTACAAGCATAATTCACTTCTCTATTATGAGTCATCATAGACCTGAAGTGCTGAGATATCCTCTGTTGTAAGTTATTACAGACCTGGATATTCTCCTTTGATGTAAAAGATGCCAATGTGCACAACCCATTCCAATGGATGGTTAGAGTTGATCAAATGGTTATCCATGATCATCTCTATTTCATTAAGTAACATGAACTCTGGTTATGCATATTTGTCAGGTAATAAGTTGAGAATGTGTGCTTACCTGCATATCTTGATGATAGTTGATCCTCTAAGTCTTGGTATGATTCACATCATGTCATATCTAATTCCACCCTAATCAATCCAAGAATTGAACAAGTAAGTGAGCTGATATTTTTTGTCAAAAACACTCATTTTCTGTCCTTAGATCTTGTGTCTCCTTTGCTGTGATATCACTGACCTGGAGAACACACTTGATCAGGATTTATTCATTGTCTATGGCTATTCACATATTTTTTGTTTTAATGTACTGATCTTCACTGATATGATCTCACTACAATCAATGATTCTATTGTAACTATTAGATTTTTATTCTGCTTTAATTTTGATTTTATGCATGTTTTCTGGTGTGCAGGCAATTTAACAATGATAAGTGTGATATTCTTATGTTACCTTGGGAAACTTCTAAGTTCTTCAAAAACTTAAAAGTTTAGGGGGAGTAATAACAAGAAGAATTATCTCAGAAAATCAAAATAAAAATGTTGAATTGAAAGGATGATGCTTTATGTTCAAAGTATGTGTGTGGTTGATAATGTAAAGTTTTTGATTATGATAAAATGAACCAATAAAAATTAGCAAGTGGAAAAGCTTCTTTCAAATGTTGAAAATAAGAAAATTTGTTTATTTTGAGACTAAAATGAAGGGAAAATTAAATTTTGGAAATTTTAAATTAAAATAAAAAGAGGTTAAAAGGATATAAGTGAAAATTGAGGGTCCAAGATGTAATTTTGAGAGAAAAATTCAAAATATTGAAAAATGGTTGAATATTAGTACATGAACAGTGCTAATACATCCAAACAGTGTTTGGATGAAAGATGAGAAAAATGCAAGTGTTTGAATATCATACGTCTAAACAGTGACCATAAGTCTATGTTTTAGATATATGAAACTTTTTCAGATTTTGTACAAGTGTTCCAGTTCTCATGATCTCATGCGTCTGAATAGTTGTCAATCGTCTGAGAAATCAGTCAAATTGGCTAAGTGTTAGACGACTTTTCAATTTCATGCGTCTACACAGTACAAGACTGTTTGTGTAAAATGACCAAGTATTGGACGTTTCTATAGATTCATGCGGCTGAACAGTGCTCAAACAGCTGAACAGTGCTCAAACGGCTAAACAGTCCATCCAGCTGAACAGTTCAGAACCGTCTGAACAGTTCTCAAGCGGCTGAACAGTTGTCATGCGTCTAGCCCCAAAACATCTAAACGGTGCTCATATGTCCTATATTTTACACTTAGTATATAAAGCACACTTCTCATTTTTCATTCATTCACAACACAGACTCAAAACTTCTTAAACCCTGTAGATCTATATTCACCTATTTCATCAAAAATTGTCATCTGTTCTTGATTCATTCATATTAGAAGGATTATATCAGTGATTTTCGAATGTAAGTTCAGAATATAATCATCAAATTTCAAATTTTAGAATCAAACTAGGTCAGACGTTTCTCGTCTGTTCGGGCGGTTTGAACCCTAAAAATTGTAAAATTTGAAAATAATGAAGTAACCTGAACAAAAGACATAAAATTGATCAAACATTATTGATATACATTGAATTTCGAACAAGTTGTCAATTGAAATTGGTATTTTCATGAACTTCGATTTCAGGGTGTTCTTCCTGATTCAAATGAAGAAGATGAGCAGTTTAAAAATTGAACCTTATTTTTAAATAAAAATGAATTAATAATTCAAAGAACTCAATTGAAAAATTAACTTTGATAAATGTTAATTGAACTAATATGTTTTAAATCATCACAAAACAAGTGTAAACAACATCACTTGATAGAATTAACATAATTCTAGACAGTGAAGAGTATACTTGTTTATAAATCAATTCGAAGTACTTAAAACATAATAGTTCATGCACATAAATCCTAAGTTTAACAATAATCAGATCATTTAAACTTCATTATCTTAACTAAACTTGTTTGTGTTTGTGCAGGTGGCAGATTTAAAATTCGAGCCCAAACATAATGTAGGTGCTTTTCTTGATGAGGAATGTAGAGAAGCAAGTGGATATGAAGAGATAATAAGATTTTTGCTAAGGACAAAATATGTCTATGCTATGTGTGCTAGACCAATGATACATGCTAGACTGATTAAAACATTTTGGAGAACTATAGAAGTTGAATTTGATGATGCTGGTCAAAAAGTTGTAAGAGCTTTTATTACAAATGATAGGATGATTGAAGTTTCAGAACAAGCAATTCGAATTGCACTCAGACTTGGTGAAAATGATGCTGAAGACTTATCTGAATACACATTCAATGAGTGTAGGGATGTGTTTTTCTAAATGGGTCATCTAGATAATTTCCCAAAGAAGCAATTTTACAGAGCTAGAATGTACAATCACTGGAAACTCTTATGCTATATTTTTCAACAGTGTATGTCAAAAAGAAGTGCAGGATGGGATTCCTTTCCTGTTGATATAGCATCCCCAATCATTGCCTTAGCCACAAACAGGAGGTTTAACATGGCTAAATGGATAATGAATGGATTCATTTACAATCTAGAAAAGGGAAGGAGACATAAATATCTGATGTATCCTAGATTTATTCAGATGTTGATCAATGAAGAGAATCCTGACTTATATGTTGATGGTGTAGAAGGAGATAAATTACAACTTGAGCATATGTTTGAAATAGTATATAAAAGACTTGCTGTGATTTGAGGTGCTCCAAATATTCCTTTGTTTGACTACATTAGGAATGTTGCTATGGACAATGTAGATATAAATCAACAACATTTCCACCTATCAGAAGATGAGCCCATAGATCGAAGAGATCTAATTGAAGATGTTGTGGAAGAGTTGATTGATGAATCTAAAAATGAAGATGATGATGATACTACTGATAGTTCATCAGAAGGAGATAATGACAGTGATGATGATGATGGTGGTGATGTTGCAGATAAAGCACATCAAACAGTCAGTAGTGATAGAACTGTATCTGAGCATGGTGTTGAGCATATGTATGAAGCCCATGATTTGGGTGAAGGAACTTCAACTAGTGCAATGCCTGAGGAAACTCAAACTAATGCTCAAGATGAAGAGTTAACTGTTCATGAGCATGTAGAGACCATAGTGCATCTTGAAGATTCATAATCATTAAACAGTCAGTAGTATCATCACCACCATCATCATCATCACATCAAACTGAAGCTTAAGATGAAAAGTTAACTGTTCATGAGCATGATAGTGATGATGATGATGGTGGTGATGGTGCAAATAAAGCACATCAAACAGTCAGTAGTGATAGAACTGTATATCTTCAAAAAAAAGATTGTGATGTATGCTAAGGATAAAGAGGATGTGATAAAAAATTTGAAGTAATGATAAGAGATTATGATTTTGCTTGAAGAAAAACATAAGAAGTTGCTTGAAGAAACTGAAAAGTTAAAAGAAGAGTTAAGTAAAGCAAAGGAATCTCAAAAGCCAATCTCTCCTGAAGTTGAACTTGTGTCTGAAATAGTTCCTATTGAGATTGAGAAAAATGTTGAGATGGATAAAGGAAAAAGAAAATTAGATGATATTGAAGCTGAAGTTTTACCTGAATCATCTTCAAAAGTACAAAGGACTGAACAGATTGTTGAAGAAGAGATACAAGAAGCCCAAGAACCATTCGTTCAAGAGAAAATTAGTGCATTAGAGGATATTAAAGAAGAGTATGATGATGAGTGGTATAATGAAGTTCTTGATGATGAAGATATTGAAGAAGAATTTAAAACTCATTCTTCATTTGAGCAAGTGCAAGAGCATAATGATTTTCCACAAGACTTTGAAGAAAGATACAATTATCTTGTAAAGATGAAGTATAACAGGGTATTTTTGGATGGGCTTACAGTCTCACGGATCAATGATGATTATGAAAAATGCATAATTGCGGAATCTGTTACACCTATTGATCCAAATGAGATTATTATAGAGCATGGTGAATGGAACAGAGCTCAAGAAAGCATAAATATTAAAGAAGTTCCAAGTTCAGAGCTGCATCATCCTGACCCTGATGAAATGAGCATTCCTGCTTTAAGGTCATGGTTGCAAGCTAGAAATTATCCATGGAAAAGGCTGAAAAGACTTCAATCAGTTTCATTGAGAAATCTTGTTAGAAGCTTTCAACAAACAGAAAAACGATCAAACAAAATGATCATCCTAGATACTGACAATCCTCAGTATTTAGATATCACTAAAAGAACAAGAATCTGGAAGCCACAGGAAATAAGTCAAATGGCACAGAAGACAGGTGCACATGAAAGAAGACAGGAGCTAATTAAGATGTTTCCAAGATTAGAACGACACGTGTACAAAACTTCGTCTGAACAAAGACATATCTTTGATAGTGCGAGATCAACAGGAGATTTGGTTAGAAATGTTTTGCAGAGAGGACAATCTGTAGCTGAATTGTTAAATGCTATGATTGCACCTGACTTTACTAACCAAGTTAAAATCATAGCACGGAAATATGATGACATTTTTGATGCTTTCTTGATAAAACGAGTAAATGTTGTGTGTGTGATGTTTATCAATTTTACTCGAGCAATATTAAACTTCATGTTCAAGACTTGAAAGAATTAAACAAACTTCCCTTGATTAACCCATCTAGAGCAAAAAGAGGAGAAATGTTTGTAGAGCTTTTAAGTCGAGGTCTAGCTAGAACAAGTAATTTCCTTCAGACTCATTGTGATCAAGAAGATAAGGAATACTTTTCTACGCTAAAGAAGAACAAGAAGATTAGGGGGTTTTAATCAGAAGAAGAACACTTTATGATTGAATTTTGTGATAAATATTTTGAAAAAGTGACTACTCCAGGACTGATGGTGATAGATGGAAATCAAAAGGCCAAACCAATTCTTAGATGGTTCTATAATACAGAAACGTTTGAGCTTAAATTGGTCTGAAATCTTGAACATTGGGATGAGGACATGATATCTTTATTTGGTGCTTTTGAATTCAAACTACTCCATCCAAGCTACATCTCATTTTTGTCAGTTCAAAAATTTGAGAAAGTATCACCTGAGACTGCAGAGCAAGAGAAGAAATATTTTCTATCTATTATCAATGTCATGAATACTGCAATGGAGAGAATATCTTTGAGAAAAGCTCTTGCATATGCAAATATTGTAAAGAAAGATATAAAGGACATAAAGTTTATGCGTATCTCAAGGAAAGGAGTATTGGAAGAATATTCAAAAGGAAGTTCTAATCCTATTGAATTATATGCCAATATTGATATTACTGGTCTTTCCAAAGAAACTATAGAGCGAATGAGTCAAATGGAGATAAAACTAATGAAGCTCGTCCTGAACAAGGCATTCTAGCAGGAAAATTCAAATCAGCCATTGCAAATGCATTAAAGGATCAAGAGAAATTCAAGACAAAGCCAATGTTCAAAGTAAAAGAAGAACCTGAAGATTTCTTTGTAGATTAAAGATAAAAGAGAGAGACAAGAGAAGAGACAAGACTGAAGAATTGACAAATGAAGCTGATCAAGACTGAAGATCTAAAGAATGAAGCTGATCAAGACTAAAGACCTAAAGAATGAAGCTAATAAAGACTGAAGATAAGAAGATTTAAGAAGACAAAGACTGAAGACAAAAGATTTTGATGACCGAAGGCAATGTAAATCTTAGGGGAGTAACGCTTCTTTAAAGATTAACATTTTGTCTTTATGTGTCTTTTTGTCTTTTGTAATAGTATAGGGACTATTATTGTAATTAGTTAGTTCCTTTCTTTTATGTTTATTGATAGTATATGTAGCATAGACTAGTGTAGGTTTAAGTGACGAGAATCTGCTTACACTCTTTGTAATTGTCTTTGTTTTATATCAATAAACTCATTGAATTTTGTTGATTTTGTGCTTTGATTTGATTATTTTGATTGTGTTTTTCATTAAATTGTTAACTAATATCATCACAGATCTATACATTTGATCCTATCAGGTTTCTTCGTCCTAGTGAAAGTACATACATTGAACGAAAGTTCATCGTGTTTGTGTGACAAACCCAGCGAAATTGCTGTCAAATTAATTTCTGAACGAAAGTTCATGTAGTTTCGGGCGAAACTATCCAGTGAAACTAGCATCTGTGTGCCATCGCTGGGCGAAACTGTTGTCGAAATTACTAGCGAATTTAGAGCGAAAGTGCCAGCGAATTTAGCTGCAAATTTGTTGGTTTTTCAGCGAAATTTTCAGCTAATTTACAGATTTTTCAGTGAAAATAACCTAAAAAAAATAAATAAATAAACAAGATGACCTGGCAGCTTGACCCCAGTTGCTTAGAAACCATTCAGTTGACATTTTTTCTAGGGGAGAAACAATTTATTGGGAAAATGGCTTTTTCAGAAGTCTTTAATTCTGACAGGATCTCAGCATCTAGTTTGATCAATCAGATTGTTTTTGCAGCCGATTTAGCATGAAATTAGCACTTAAAGCAAGAACACAAAATATTTTGCATGTAAAAGTACAAACATAGAGAGAGATAAAAGTTCTGCGAAAAAGAAGATTTTCTATTACTCAACACGTTTCGGCACCTAATACGGCATGGTTCACCATCCTTTTATAGGCGGCAAAAGGATGGGCGATGATGTCACTTGACAGTGACATCAACCGATTATTAAACTTACAACTGATAGAACATAAAACTACTGAAGATGTCAACAGCTGACATCTTCTTACAAAAGTGTTCTACCTATTACAAGTACTGAAAAGAAAACTACTGAAAAGCCTACAACGACTGAAGAACAAACTCTTCAGTCGTTTATAACTACTGAACTATAACAGCTGAAGAACAAGCTCTTCAGCTGTTGTACAAACTACTGAAACTAAATATAAAACTACTGAAATGAAAAACCATCACAACAACTGAAGAAGACTTCTTCAGCTGTTGTGACAAACTCTGAATCTTCAGCACTTGGTTCTTCAGACTTGGGCTTCAGATGATGTATCAGCTGATGACTTCAGTAGATGTCATCAGCTGTTATCTTCAGTCTTTGTCTTCAGACTTTGTGCATCAGTAGATGATCTTCAGTTCTTCAGTTCTTCAACTTTGATCTTCAGCATTTGTCTTCAGTACTTGAAGTCTTCAATACTTGTATGTTTCAGTACTTCAGACTTCAGTACTTGTCTTCAGCACTTTAGATTCTTCAGCTATTGTACTTCAGATCTTTGATCTTCAGACTTTGATTCTTCAGACTTTGTCAGAACAGCTGATGGGAGTCTTCAGTAGTTGTTGTAATGACATGTGGGACTTAGAGGTTTCCTGACCTTGGCTCATTGGTTCTTTTGGTCCAACAAACTCCCCCTAAACCAATGCAGACAAAACCTCTAATTATTTGTTGTCCCACTTATTGTTGGCATAAAGATTGGTCTATTTCCTTCTGGATCAGATCAGAAGTTGACCCTGATAAGCACTGGCCTGAGAGGTAGTCTCTAAGATTTGATTGGCTGAGTATGGATGGGAGCCCTGTCTTGGGGAACTGGACACAGGACTGTTGTCCCATCCATGAGACCTACCTCCCTCGTACAAGCCTATAGGATTCTCTGGTGTAGGCTTGAAGGAATATCATCTGTTCTTCTTTAGTCAAGTCTTCAGCCACACCATCGAATAACCCCTCCCGGCCGTACAGCTCTGAGATAAACTTGACCTGTTTGCCATTCTTGAGCTCAACTATTGTGACTTGCCTATATGCAAATTCATTTGGGTGTCTTCCTTCTAACAACAAGTTGAGCTCATCCCTATGGAAGTTCTCAAGCCTCTTATAGACTAAGCCCTTCCTCACCACCTTATTGTCTAACATTTTTTGGGGTGGCTGCTTAGCTCTATAGGCTTTCTCGAACTTCTCTACTATCTCCCAGGGTGTTATTACAAGAGCAACATAGATCACTTCATCTACGATTCTCTTAAGTTGGCTCTTGTATCTCACAGGAATATCTTTCTTAACTATCCTGTGAGCCATCCTAGGATCAGGAAAAGTTCTCACCCTATCTTTGTCATATTGAAAGGTTTGCTTAAGGGTGAATAATCTTAGAACCTCCTTCTTCATATTCATAATGGAAGTAGAAGCAGCATAGGATTTGTCAATGCTTTTCAGCATCTCCTCATCGTGTAGTCTTTGCTGCTCCTCTTCCTCTAGCTTAACCCTCACGGTATCCTTCTGTGAGGTGGGAGTGATGGTTTGAGGTTTGGCTTTGGGTAGAGGGATGACTGCTGAAAGGGGTAGTCTATCCTCCTCATCCTCCTCTTCTTCTTCTTCTTGCAGCCTCAACACCCTTCTCTTCTTCTGCAAGGGTGGATCATTGGCTGCGGGTTTTGATGGTGAAGGAGTTGGTTTTGTGGGTTGTGTTTGGGTGGTTGGTGTGGGAATGTTGGCAGACACTGCTAGCAATCTAGAGATAAGAGATGGTTTGGTCTGTTTTGCTAGCAGTGTCCTGTTCCCAGCACCGGCTTCTGAGAGGGCCTCAGCGACCAGTCCTTTGGTGAAATCACCGGCTAAACAGCTCTTGGTGGCTATAGCCAAGATTCTGTCCCTGGTCCATGCTTTGACATCAAGGACTGGTCTGCCCAGACACTTCGAAATGAATCTACTCATAGCCTCGAGTCTCTTTTTGTCCTCTTGGCTATAAGTAAACCATCGGTGTTCTATCTCTCTAGTCTCCATCCTCCTAATCTCCTGATCTAGCAAAGCAGTGTCCAAGTCAAAGCCTTGCCTGAACAGCTGATCAATGATAGAGTCCATTGATCGGCTATGCTCAGCATCAGCCTCCTTAACAAGGACTGCTAAATCATCATCCCCCTGCTCTCCCTCTTTCTCTCCCCTTTTCTTTTGATAAGTGACACTGAAATCCTTTTGGATTTCAGCCACTTCTATATCGACTCTCTCCTCCCTCACTTTCCCCTTCCCTTTCTCCTTCACCCTAACACTCTCCTCAGCCTTCTCCCTCTCAACTACCTCCTCTCTTTCTACTTCTAACTCCTCCTCTCCCCTCTTCCTCTTAGCTTGCACTGATGTCTCCCCCTTTTTGGGTGCATTGGTTGGGGTTTGACTATCAGCAAGCGCCTTAGCAACGGCAACCTCCACCGTGGGTTGGATGTGAGTGGGAAGCCTCTCATCAATGGTTTTCATGACAATATCTGTTATTATGGGTGTGATGAGCGGCAGGGGAGGATAGCATCTAGCTGCTTAGGGGGGTTCTGGCCCTGAGAGCTAGTGCCAGAAGCAGGGGCTGGTGGCCGAGTTTGTGGGAGTGGCTCAGTGTATGTGAGACCTTCGGGTGAAGGTGCCATCTGTGGGTTTGTGGTGGTAGATGGACTTCTATCTTGAGTCATTTGAGCAAGCAGCTCTTTGAGTCTGCTTATCTCATCTTCTAAGATAGTGTTTTGAGCGACTACATCAAAGAAGAAGCTCAGGTCATCATCAGTGTGAACTGAATCACCTGATCTCCTGACTATATCAGGATATACATGCTCTGAGTGTGGCTCAGAAGTAGCATGTACCCCTTGGTATTGGTACTGGGGACTTCCAGCCTCCGGATTGTATCCATCATCGGCAGTTGCCTCTGGTGAGGTCTTATTGATGTTACCAGCTTCACCCTACTCAGATGTTGATGCAGAGGAAGTGGCAGCCTCACCAGAATGACCTATCTCCCTAGCCACACTGGGAGATTGGACATGTGATTCTCTGTGTTGGGGGCTCCCACTGGCACTTGTGTCCACGCACTCTTCGTTTGGAGTCTCTCCAGTTGTAATAGGTTTCTGGGGAGAGGGTGGAGTGCTCAGGTAGGTCAACACTTTGGCTATTATTAGTGTAGGGCTTTGTGGGGCGGTTTCAGTGGGAGATGGGCTTGAAGCAGAGTGCACATGGGGAGGACTGTGCGTTTCAATGGCAGTCTTCTCAAGTGAGATAGACCCCAGAAGTGTGGCTGCCCCAGAAGTGGTTGCATCAGGCTCCTGTTGAGAGGAATCCTGTGCGGTTGTGGTGGGTGGAGTCGTGGTAGCTGCTGGGAAAATCGAACCAGCAGCCACATCCTGCCTTTGTATTGCAGGGGCATCCTCAGGGGACTCATTTCCCTGAGTAGCCTTTTTGGGCTTCCTTTTGGTTTTTGGTTTGGTGGGGACTTTGGATTTGGAGGTGGAGGCTGTGGGTTCCTGCTGCGTGGGTTTTCGCAGCCGACTAGCCTGTTTTAGTGTGTGGTCGGTGTTGTGCCTGGAGTATACCTTGGCTAGAACAGCCATGGAAAGGACCCAGTGCCAACAAGTCCCTCAGCTTGAAGTTGGTCCTCTATTATGGCCATTATGAACTGAGGATACAAGATCCAACGGTTAGAAATTGGTTTTGTGGCCATATCCTTGATTTCCAAAAATATAATATCAGCTAAGTTCAAAGGTTGTTTTTCAAGGATAGAAAATAATACCTGTTGCCACCTTGTTGACATCTGATCCCATGAAGAGGTTTTGGGGGCCAGACACACGTTCACCATATGAAAAATTAGACGTTGAGGGTCTGGGAAGTGTTTCTTCAACAAGGTGGAGGCAGAGAGGTCACCCTGATAGTCGTTGGATGTGAAGGATAGATCGAGGGCGCCTTTGGGGTAAGAGGCTGGGTAGGTGGCATCCTCCAGCTTTAAGGTTTGGCGCAAAGTAGCTGGAGTGATAACCACTGGTTGGTTGTTGACGGAGGACAGGAGAGAGACCTCGCCATCTTGCTCTCCGGTTTGGACGGTGATATTTGTCCAGAACTCTGTCAGGGAGTCGGTGTAGATGGTGGGGTTCAAAAGAAATGCCGTTTGGTAAGGTGAGTCGTTCATAAGATCGACGGCATGGTGAAATTTTGGCCATAATGGCGATTTCGTGAGATGAGCGACACAATTGTGTCGAGGTTTGAGTTGCATGGTCGCCATTAATGGTGTGTGGGAAGTTCAGAGGTTTTGAAAAGTTAGGTCAAGTGAAGAGTAAATGCTCTGAAGGTTGGGTATTTATAGGGTAGGGCAAAGGCTGAAAGAAAACTGCTGAAGGTTTTGGTGTTATTTATCAGTTGTTGAAACTACTAATGACGTGGTTTTAACCTTCAGTGGTTATAACATCTGAGGACTTGGTGTTAGTCTTCAGTAGTTGAAACTACTGAAACCTTGGTTTTGTCCTTCAGATGTTGTAAACGGCTGAAGACTTGTTGTCAATCTTCAGTAGTTATAAACTACTGAAGACCTAGTTTTCATCTTCAGACGTTGTAACAACTGAAGACTTGGTGTTAGTCTTCAGTAGTTGTAAACTACTGATATCAGTAGTTGTGAACTACTGAAGACATGGTATTGCTTCAGTTGTTGTAAACAACTGAGGACTTGGTGTTAGTCATCAGTAGTTGTGAAATTACTGAAGACATGGTTTTGTCCTTCAGTTGTTTGGGTATGAAACAGCAGCTGTTGGCATTAGCTGATGAGAAATTACTCATCAGCTGTTTCCGTCAAATCAGTTGTTTCATGCTAGCCTCTACACTTACTCATCAGCTCTTTGGCTGATTTTCAGATGTTTCATTGACCCTTCAGCTCTTGTGAATATTTATGCCTTCAACTCTTGTGATCAGATGTTCACAAGTGCTGATGAAATACTCTTCAGAGCTGGTGAACAAATTTTGTCTTCAGTACTTGTGTAAGATTACACATCAGTACTTGTGAGCAAAATTTGTTCTTCAGTACTTATTTGTTTGAAAATCATACATCAGTAGTTGTAATCCACCTCACTACATCAGTTGTTTTCAACAAATAATGTACATCAGTACTTTGAAGCATTTTAGTCTTCAGTAGTTGTGAAAGAGCTGAAGACTAAATTACTCATCAGTACTTATATTTGACCTTTGCTCATCAGTAGTTATGAAGTAAGAGCATCAGCATTGGTCAAATTATTCTAGCTGCAGCATACCAAGCCTTAGTACCAAATTGTGGAATGTAGCACTATCTAAAGGCTTAGTAAAAATGTCTGCAAGCTCATCAGCACTAGGCACAAACTTAGAATCAATCAGACCTTTTTGATAGCAATCCCTGATAAAATGATGTCTGATCTCTATATTATTGGTCCTAGAGTGCTGGACTGGATTTTTAACAATACAAAGAGCTGAAGCACTATCCATTAGTAATGGAGTCTTAGTCTCAGTATTGCCATAATCCAGAAGTTGGTTCTGAAGCCAGAGTATCTGAGAGGTACAACTTGCAGCAGCAATGTACTCAGCTTCAGTAGTGGATGTAGCAATTGATGTTTGTTTCTTACTCTGCCAAGAAACTAAACAATTGCCTAGGAATTGGCAACCACCAGAAGTGGATTTTCTGGTGACTTTGCATCCTGCATAGTCACTATTAGAGAAAGCAACTAATTTGCAAGAATGCCCAGTTGAATACCAAAGACCTAGTGATTGGGTACCTTGCAGATATCTAAAGATCCTTTTGACTGCAATCAAATGGGATTCTTTAGGTGAAGCCTGAAATCTAGCACAAGCACATGTTGCAAACATGATGTCTGGCCTAGAAGCTGTAAGGTACATCAAGGACCCAATCATACATCTGTAAAGGGTTTCATCAACAACTTTACCTTTCTGATCTACATCTAGTTGTGTGATGCTGCTCATGGGAGTAGAATAGGGCTTACAGGTTCGTAAATCAAACTTATTCAACAACTCTTTGGTATATTTGGACTGATGGATGAAGATTCCATCATCCTGTTGTTTGATTTGCAAACCTAGAAAGAACTGTAATTCTCCCATAGCACTCATTTCAAACCTTAGCTTCATGAGCTTTGTAAATTCATCACACAACTTTGGATTAGAGGATGCAAAGATGATGTCATCTACATAAATTTGAAGAAGGAGCTTATGTTGTCCCACAGTCTTGATGAATAAAGTTTTATCAATGGTGCCTCTGGTGAACTTATTCTATAGAAGAAAAGTTGAGAGTGTCTCATACCAGGCTCTGGGTGCTTGCTTCAGCCCATAAAGAGCCTTATCAAGCTTGTACACCCAATCAGGATGTTTATTGTCCTCAAAACCTGGTGGTTGACATACATAAACTTCTTCTTTTATTTTTCCATATAAGAAGGCACTTTTGACATCCATTTGATAAACCTTAAGACTGTGAAAGGCAGCATAAGCTAGGAACAGTCTGATTGCTTCCAGTCTGGCCACAGGGGCAAAGGTCTCATCATAATCGATGCCTTCCTCTTGTGCAAACCCTTAAACAACCAGCCTGGCCTTGTTCTTGACAATTTGGCCCTTCTCATCTGTTTTGTTCCTAAATACCCACTTGGTGCCTATAGCACACTTACCTTTGGGTAATGGAACAAGCTCCCACACTTGCTGTTTCTTGAACTGAAGAAGCTCAAGCTGCATAGCTTCCACCCATCCATTGTCTCTTAAAGCAAGATGATAGTTCTTGGGCTCTTGTTGACTGATGAAGAGAGCATAGAAGCAGAAGTTGGACAATTGATTCCTGGTTGAAACTCAGCATTGATATCACCAATGATTTGAGATGTGGGGTGATTCTTGAGCTCTTGATAGACTATAATATCTGTGCAAGTGTTTGTAGACCCATCAGCAGCAACAGATGGTGATGGAGATTCCTGAAACCATGTAGAAGATGGCAGCTCAAACGAAGTAGAGCAAGCAGAAATCTCATCAGTATTTGTAGTGGATGGAGCTGCTGAGGCTACAGGAGCATCAGGTTCAGTGGACTTAGGCAGGTTGTCACTAAACCTGAAGAGGTGAGTACTGACTGCATCATCATCAGTACCACCAGGTGGAGATCTGTTGACAGGCTCAATAGCTGGAGGTTGATAAGGAACATATTGCAGTATGTCCAGATCAAACAACTCCACAGGGTTTTGTGGAATCTTGTCCTTTGGAGATTCATTGAACTTAACATGCAGAGTTTCTTTAACTATCTTTGTTCTACAGTTGAAGACTCTGTATGCCTTGCAAGTTGATGAATAACCAACAAAATACCCTGCATCCACCTTACTAGCAAACTTCTGGAGTGGGTAGCTAGTGTTGAGAATGAAACATGGACACCCAAAGGCTCTAAAGAATGAAATCAGAGGAGCCAAATGATGAAGAACTTCATACGGAGTCTTCATCAACCTCTTATTCACTAAAGCTCTATTCTGTACATAGCAAGCTGTATTGACAGCTTCAGCCCAAAAGGTCAGTGGCAACCCTGAGTCAGCCAACATTGACCTTGCTGCTTCAATGAGAGTCCTGTTCTTTCTCTCCACCACTCCATTCTGCTCAGGAGTTCTAGGAATACTAAACTGCCTTCTAATTCCCTTGGACAGGTAGAAGTCATCAAGTGTGTGGTTTCTAAACTCTGTTCCATTGTCACTTCTCACACACTTGACCTGTAGGGAATACTGCTTTTCTACAAGTAACACAAAGTTCATGATAGTATTGGCTGCTTCATCCTTGGAGTGCAAGAAGAAAGTCCATACAAACCTGGAATAATCATCCACAATTACCAGGCAGTATTTCTTCTTTGTCATGCTCATCACTCTGACAGGACCAAATAGATCCATGTGTAGGAGCTGCAAGCAGGCAGTGGACTTTGGTTCTTCTATTGAAGGGAATGAAACTTTGTGTCGTTTTCCTTTCAGCTGTTTGCTATTAGTACTAGCAGTTTTCTTCCTAGTGCCTGCTTTCCTGGCATCCTCTTTAGCTGTCTTCAAACCTTTCCTACTGTTAGTTTTCTTCTCTTTAGTGCTAACAGTAGAGAGGTTTGAACTTCAGATGTTGTCACTTGCTCTCCAGTACCTTCAGTACTTCTAGTGACAACACCTGAGTTGATCAGCCTTTTAGTCATGTGACAGTCAGCATTTGAACCATCAGCTGTTATAGCATCAGCTGATTGGTTTTGGCAGGAGTTAATGCTAACTTCTATCTCTGATGATGCTGAATCAGAAGATAGTGGGTCACATGATGAAAAGGATTGGTTATTGCTCTCCCTATCAGATTCAACTTCTGCTCTTGAAGTGAAATCTGTAGGAGGAGCAGTGTGATTATAACCAATGCCAAACTTCACATTGGAAGCTGATTGCTTACTAAGAAGCATTTCAAAACCCTTGCATGATTGCACCCATCGATCACACTCAACTTGGGCGGTTGCAAGAGTTTCCTTGAGGTCTCTGTACTTCTCTACAAGTACATCTTCCCTAACTTTATCATCTTTGATTTGACATTTAAGCTTGTAAATCTCATCATTTTTCTCTTTTAGAGCAACCTCAAAATCAGCTTTTCTTTTGGAAATAGTGTGCTCTAGCTCAAGATTTTTATCTATTAAAGCTACATTTGCTTCTCTAATAGAAGCAAATGTTGCTATGCATGATTCAGAACAAAGCTTGGCTTTAGCCTCAGTGGATACCTGCGATGAGGCATTGGACGATGACCCTTCAGCAGAATCAAGGGCCATCAGAGCAAGATTTCCAAAAGGATGATCACCACCATGTTGACCAGCATCTTAGAGTAGTTGTTCCTGACCAGATAGATCATCTGGTAGACTACTCCAGTCAACAACACTTGGGTAAAGAAGCTGTGTTGTTGAGGTTGTGTGTGATGATGAGATTGGGAAGATTGAGGCTCAGGAAGAGCATGAGGTGGTTGAGCCAAGGGTGCTGGAGTTTGACTAGGCTGAGGCACATAGTAACAGGGGTAAGGATATGGCATATGACCCTGAGGCACAAAATAAGCAGGTGGTGCCTGTGCTTGTGATGGATGGCCAGAACTGGAGGAATGTTGCCCTCTGTGCTGTGAGCTATTGCTGGGAAAAGTCACAAAGGGTGCAGAGGAGTTAGAACCAGATGATCTACACTCTCTAGCAAAGTGTCCAAGCCTTTGGCACTTGTGACACCTCAACTTGCTCTTGTCAAAACCAACTTTTGTTTTGCCAGAGAGTCCAGGGAATTTCCTACCAGTTCTCTTGTAGAACTTTTGAGATCGGATATTTATCATTGCCATTTGGTTCAAAATATCCATCTCTTCCAGATCATCATCTGGAATGCCCTTCAAGTCCTCCATCAGAAAACACAAGTTGTCACCACTACCTCCTGAACTACTAACACCAACAAAAGCTTGTTCTGAGTTGGTAGAGAAATCAATATGCTCATCATAAGAACTTTCTGATGCAGCATATTCTGACTCCTGACTTATCAAGGCAGCATTTCCTTGAATAAAGTCATCAGCGAGCTTGCCAGAGGTGGACAACTTCCTCTTTTGCTCTATCTCTCTCTCAAATGTGAGCAGTTTCCCATGAAGTTGGGTGAGAGATAGAGTTCCCAGATCTGCACTGGAGCGTAGGACAATGGTATAAGTGTCCCATCTCTCAGGCAGTGATCTGAGGAACCTGTTGTTCATCTGGCTGTTGGAGTACTCTTGTTTGACCATCTTCAGCTCAGAAATCAAACAAGAGAACCGCTCAAACTGCTGGGTCAGAGTCTCACCCTTTCTATAAGAGAATGTCTCGTATTGTTGGGCGAGGATTTCCCTATTGTTTGCTAAGACCGAATCAGTTCCTCCAAATTGTTCCTTTAGAGCAACCCATAGGTCATGAGCAGTCTCATGATGCAGGAGCCCTGAATAAATCTCGTTAGGAATAGCCATGGCTAAGATTCCATGGGCTCTAGCATCAATTTCGAACAGCTTAAGATCTTCGTCCGAATATTGTTTAGGTTTCTTCAGAACCTGTTCATTAGATTCAGGGACGCTCACCATAGGCTTGTATGGTCCATGCACCACTGACTTCCAACAACCAGCACTGTTGACCGACAAGTGGTGAAGCATACGTCTTTGCCATATGTTATACTCGTTCCTCATAAGCATCGGAGGCTTGGTTGAGGAACCAGTATTGTGAGGATCGTTAGTTGGTGTCGTCATCTTAGGTTTTAGTCAAAAACAAGTTTAAGCAAAACAAATGTAGCTCAAAACCACCAGAGAACCTTAAGATTTTGGCCAGAAACAGCAGAAACTCACTCTCTATGGCTAATTCTTGCAAATTGCTAATTCGATCAAACGTAGAGATCAAAAGAGCAGTTTCAAATGATCAATAGTGAAATCGATCAATGATTAAGCTGCTCTGATACCATTTGACAAGATCTCAGCCTCTAGTTTGATCAATCAGATTGTTTTTTGCAGCGGATTTAACACGAAATTAGCACTTAAAGCAAGAACACAAAATATTTTGCATGTAAAAGTACAAACATAGAGAGAGATAAAAGTTCTGCGAAAAAGAAGATTTTCTATGACTCAACACGTTTCGGCACCTAATACGGCATGGTTCACCATCCTTTTATAGGTGGCAAAAGGATGGGCGATGATGTCACTTGACAATGACATCAACCGATTATTAAACTTACAACTGATAGAACATAAAACTACTGAAGATGTCAACAGCTGACATCTTCTTACAAAAGTGTTCTACCTATTACAAGTACTGAAAAGGAAACTACTGAAAAGCCTACAACGACTGAAGAACAAACTCTTCAGTCGTTTATAACTACTGAACTATAACAGCTGAAGAACAAGCTCTTCTGCTGTTATACAAACTACTGAAACTAAATATAAAACTACTGAAATGAAAAACCAACATAAAAACTGAAGAAGACTTCTTCAGCTGTTGTGAAAAACTCTGAATCTTCAGCACTTGGTTCTTCAGACTTGGGCTTCAGATGATGTATCAGCTGATGACTTCAGTAGATGTCATCAGCTGTTATCTTCAGTCTTTGTCTTCAGACTTTGAGCATCAGTAGATGATCTTCAGTTCTTCAGTTCTTCAACTTTGATCTTCAGCACTTGTCTTCAGTACTTGAAGTCTTCAGTACTTGTATGTTTCAGTACTTCAGACTTCAGTACTTGTCTTCAGCACTTTAGATTCTTCAGCTGTTGTACTTCAGATCTTTGATCTTCAGACTTTGATTCTTCTGACTTTCTCAAAACAGCTGATGGGAGTCTTCAGCAGTTGTTGTAATGACATGTGGGACTTAGAGGTTTTCCTGATCTTGGCTCATTGGTTCTTTTGGTCCAACAAATTCCTTTAAATCTGATAATCTAATATTGGCACAATGTCAGTTTGATTCTTTTGCTGCCATGAACGACGAAAATATATCTAATTTTGTTGATCGATTTCTGATGGTGACAAGCAATCTTAAGAAATATGATGACCAGCTAGGGAACCATGAGCAAGTCATAAAACTTCTGGACTCTCTTCCTCCACAATGGAGTCCACAAGTTAGATTGTTAAAGCAGGAATGAAATTTTACTGACTACAAACTCTTGGATGTTATCAACAAGCTGAAGTCATTTGAACTGAATATGAAAAGAAGAGAGTACAATCAATGCATGGATGAGGATTTTGTTGTGGATTTTGGTCCTTTCAAAGAATTCAAGTGTGATATTAAAGATGAGAGTGTTGGTGATGTTGGTGCCTGTGCAAGCTGGCATAAAGTTTAGAAGCAACAGGATAGTGAAACAGATGAAGTGAAGCTGGAGGTTCAGGATGAAGGAAAGCTGGAGGTTCAGGATGAAGGAAAGCTGGAGGGAGATGAAGCTGAGGAAGCTAAGAAGAGATCTTCTGAGGAGGAAGTGTACAAAAGGAACACTCCCGTTTGTCGATGTGAAAAAGCACTTGCTGCGGAAAAGATAGTTATGGGACTCCCTTATGAGATAGTTCAAGAAATGTATTCTCCTCCCTGCAAAATTCATCTATTTGGTGTTTATAAAGCTAACATGTTATTGATAGAAAATGAAAAAGAGTTAAATCGAATAAACAAAGAATTTAAAAATCAATGAATCCAAATATTTTATCAAACTAAGAGAAGCTTTAAAAGAAACTGATCTTTTAAAAAAGAAATCTTTTAGAAAAGAATGTTGAGATTAATGTTTTGAATGAACGAGTCAATTTTATGAGATATCATTATGTAGATCGTTTAATTATTCAAAGTTAGTAATCTTAATGGAGGATACAAGATATTTAAATCTTTTACATCAAAAGCCTTTGTAAAAAGATCTATATATTGTTCAATTGTATGGATTTTAATTTAATGATTTTATTTTCTACATAATCTTTACTGTTATGATAACTGATGTCAATATGCTTTGTCTTTTAATGCTGAACAAGATTGTTGGTGTTTGAGATGACACTGTTGTTGTCAATATGAATTGCAGTGTTCATGAAGGTTACTCCATAATCTCTAGTTGAGTTTGAATCCACAAGGCCTAAACACAACTAGATGCAACAATGTACTATGCTTCAGCAGTTGATGTAGACACACAGGTTTGCTTCTTGCATTACCATGAGACCAATCTTTCCCTTAGAAATTAACATCCTCCTGAGGTGGACTTCATGTTGGTATTTCATCCTCCATAATCAATATCTGTATATCCATAGAGATTGAAGTCAGCACTCATAGGGTACCATAATCCCAACTTAGGTTTCCCTTCAAGATTCTTCAAAATTCTCTTGGCAGCCATTAGATGCGACACTTTTAGAGTAGCTTGAAATCTTTAACACAAGCATGTCGCAAACATGATATCTAGTCTGCTAGTTATGAGATAGATGAGAGATCCAATTATGGCTCTGTATTGCTGATAATCAACTGCTTCCCACTTAAGATCAGGAGTTAATGAACATGTGTAAGACATGGGGGTTTCGCAGGCTTAGCATTAGTACCTTGGAATCTCACTAAGATATCTTAAACATACTTAGTTCGATATTGTTAGGACCGTTTTTGTACGGAGTACTAACGGATTCTGCGTGAGACCAGATCAAATAGCACGTAATTATATTTGATTGGTGATCCAATCAGTGAGAATGAACAACCTGATCAATCTAACGATTAAACAAACGTTAAGAACGAGTAGGAATCGTATAGGAACGAACTATGAACTTGAATGGATGAACTTTGACGCTATGGATAGCTAGGGTATGATTGTATTCGAAGTGTTTTGTTTTTCCATGAATTATGTGGCATTTATAGGTTTTCAGTGTCCATTCGTATGACTGAACCATTAGCATGGTTCAGTCGTGAGACTGACTCATGCGTCTGAGTCATACGCATGACTGAAGGTTCAGTCGTGCGATTGAGTCAATCTTATGTCTCAGTTATGACTGATCCAGTCTCCTGGTTCAGTCATGCGACTGGTCCATAAGTATGGTTCATTCGTGCGTATGGTCCATAAGTATGGTCCATTAGCATGAATAACCAAACGACTTGGTTGAACACATTTTTGAATCATTATTGACTCAGAAGTATGTACAACAACCTCAAACCTATATATAATGTTCATAGATATAAGTAACATAAATTGTAATAAGAATATGATATAAATAAAAACCATTACACATCAAAAGCATATCATATTTCATTCAACGTTTTCATTACATATGTGTAAGAAATGAAAGACATTTACATTGAAGAACATAAACTAGGAACAATGTATCAACAAACTCCCCTTAGACCTAGTTTATCCTATTGTCTAACATTCTTCACATGCTCTTGGAATTTCTTGTACTTCTCCTTTTTTGTGACTCCTGCGTGTATCTCGAAAGCAAAGCAGAGTCGTATCACATGTTGGAATTGGAGAGCTTGTATAATATTCTGCGTGTCATAAAACAGTGGCCACTTGTACAATGTATATACATCCTCAGCAGACAAGTTAGTGAGCCACATTGGGTCAAATACCCTGATAGTCTCTATTTTACCCTCTCTGTTTAGGACTATGACCGCTTCCCCCGTCCTCCAGTCGTAATACCACCATTTGAAGTGTGGAGTGAAGTCCTGAGGCATCTCCCGTAATGGGATCTTAGACATTATGCGTGGGGGACTCCACTTTAGCACTACCTTAGGCTTCCCAGTGTTAGGGTCAACTTCAGTCTTATGAACGAACCTCTTAGCTTGTTGAGGTCTGAAGTTTACCCATTTGGTATGGTATTCTCTCTTCAGTGCCATCATAAACCAGCCCGACATCTTCCTCGGGTTGGCATACAAAAGATCTAAACAGGCCAACCTGTTTAGCTCAAAACCAGGAAGAGTCTTTAGATCGTGTTGATATCTGAAGTACTCAATCCCCTTCTCCCGCTTCATAACATACACTTACAGATCTTCAAAATAAGCCCAACTGATGATCTTGCCTGACACCTTCTGATGTCTCTTAGCCTTGTACATTTTGGTGTAGGCGTTTCGTTTTGGAGGTTCACGTTGGGCTCTCATCTCTTTCAACAAGCTGCCTATTCAACCTTCTTTATATCAACATCAGCGTCTGTGGCTTGGGCTTTACCTTCATATTTTTATTTATCTTTCTCTTTCTCATCAAGTGTGCTAGAAGTACACTGCCAAATGTTTCACCCATGTCGGGGATAACATTACCCTCAGGGTCAATGTACTCTGGATAATACTCTGATGTAACGTCTTCGATCTCGATCTCCTCCACGCCTTGTAGCTCTTCGTCACTAACAACGTCAACCTCAGGAGCATTTTGACAAGCTCATCAGGATTAAGTCTGAACATATCGGCAAGCTGCTCGTCAGTCAAGTCGTGGATTATTTCTCCCTCCTCTGGAGTGTAACTCACAGACCGTCTTACTATCCCTTGCAAATCAAGAATCATTTTGAGTTAAGTCTTGATTTGATGAAGGAGAGCAATATCATAGTCATCGGTCTGTTGAGTTGTATCTGTTCGATTACACAACCAACAATGCATACATTAATCATTTATCAAAGTCATTAAACATAGATTTTCATTAATTTCATTAATGCAATAAACATTTCAAGTACAAAAGTTTCAAATACATAAACGTTTAATCATTACTTTTCCATTGATCGTGTGGCTCTTCAGCTTGAGGATCTGAGGAAGAGGCTCTTTGATCTTGGTTTCTCTTGGTGCGCCTCTCCCTTGTCGATGGTGTATAGGCTAATGCAGTTGCATCACATGCCTGATCATCCTCATCATCATCATCTCTCTTGTCCTTCCCACTTCCTCTGACATCCTCCTTATCACCGTTTTCATCTAATTCATCTTCACTCGAAATATCATCATCATCATCTCCATCATCGTCTCCATCACCCTTAATCTTCAAAGGCTCATTCTTCGTACCCTTCAGCCTCAGCATCATCTTCTTATTTTGCTTCTCCAACTCATCAATCCTTTTGGCAGATGCAAGCACTATCTCGTTTTGAGCTTGCAGGGCATTGTGAGCTCGAACTAAAGCTCTCTCATGAGCTTCGTTCATCTCAGTAAGTTGGGCAATCTACTTGCCCTGTGCTGCATTTACTGCCATCAGTTGGTTTAGCTGGTTGGCCCTCATATCATTGGTTTCCAACAGCTTCAGCACTAATCGGTTTAGGCTGGCAAACTGTTCCTCTAACCTAACGGTGGGTAGAGTCGAGCTCTGTGGAGGTGGGAACTGGGAATATGTGCCAGCTTGGGGAGTAGAAGGTGCAGTGGTGGATGTGGTGTAGATGGGAGTAGGAGTGGGAATGGTTTGTGGTGGAACTGTTTTAGGCATGGTGGGTGAGGTGGATGTGGATGTATGTGTGGTGGATGGTACGGTAGTGGTGGTGGGTGGGATGGTAGTAGTGGTGGCTATGGCGGTGGTGGTGTTAGTGGCTGTGGTGGTGGCAGTAGTGGAAGAACTGACAAGTACAAATCTCTGCCTCTTGCCCTTCTTCCCATAGGGTTGGGCCATTCGTTTCCTCCTGGAATCCTTGGCAATCGGGGCTCCCCCTGAGCTCATCGGCTGGTCGGGGGTGTATGATGGGTCTGTGATATCAGCGTCACCACCCTTAGAACCAGCCTGGTATCTTCCAACCGCCTCTTTTCCCTTCTTTGTAGAAACCACCCTGCTACCTACTCTCCTTGTGAGAGGCTCATCATTAGACTCTTCGTCTTTATCAATCAGAAAGTCCTGGTGGATAGCAGCCTGCTCAGATCCACCAGGTGCTGATGCACCACTTTGCTAAGGTGGTGGAGGAATAGTGGATGTGTACATGGCTCGCCTTTGGCTCGAGTCCTCCTCTCCACCACCTTGACCATGACTTTGGTCATCATCATCGTTGCCGTCGTCTAGGATCATGACTGGATCAACACCGGAGTCGCTGTTATCATGGCGCTACTTCATTCTGGCGGGTGCGATGGCCAGGTGACTAAACAACCTCCTGACGGGGGGCTTCACCTGCTTCCCCCGGTAAACCTTCATCCTTCCAAGAGTAGTGTCATCCATAACTTCTAACACTACCTCATCATCCTTGTTCTTGGGCAGGAGGGGACCTTCTCGTCAATAATCATCTGTAGGAACCGAGGGTACATACAGAAGCTCTCCTTCCCCTTCGCCTCTATGTTCTCCCTCAAATACCTGAAGAACATCCTCGAAAAACTGAATGGATGGTTCAGTTGCAGTGCAACGAATGCATTCTGGATTTGGTCGCTCATCTTGTCAAATCCTCCTTTCCTTGACGCGATGCACTTGAGGATCACATGTGCCAAGTACTTAAACTATGGGCACATGTTGCTCTTGTTAAGCACGCTGGCATTGATGTCGCCGACGTACTTGACCCTCAAGAAGCAACCCCTAACGGTCAGGGGATGTAGCTTGGTTGGGTAGTCTCCATCCTCACCCAAATCCAAGACTCTCCTAATTTCGTCTTCCCCATTATCGATATCAAGTCCGAAGATAGAACTTCGGATCCTATATGGCCCGACTGAGTGATCGACAAGAACATTCTCCTAGAATGCCTGCTGTATGGATCTGTATGGTGTGCATGGAGCTAAAATAGCTCTATAAATCCTCGACCGTTGTAGGAAGTCTATGATGCCAACAAACACTGAAGCATTCCTAGACGTAGGATCGAGGTAAGGAAAGATATTATGCTTTGTGCTCATCGTCCATCTATCAGCCATTTTGCTACAACACAAGTAACAAACACGTTAGATCTGTTCACAAGAGAGAACATTTGAGTTAGAATAGGTTTTATCCCCTGGTTCAACTGTACGATTGAACCATGCGACTAAACTCAGTCATGCGATTGAGCCTCCGACTGGACTTAGTCGTATGTCATGACATGCGGTTGAGTCAGTCGTGCGACTGAGTCACCGATTGATTCAATCTTGTGATTGAATCGTGCGTCTGGATCTATCGTGCGACTGAAGTTCATCCGTATGTCCTTTCTCATACCCACTGTGCGAGTCCAAAATTTTGAATCTTTGTCAAAACAGTCAATTACACATCAAGATTAGATTCATTAGATGCGCATGGACTCGATTTTACACTTATTGTCTTTTAAATGCACGTTTAGGTTCATTTAAGTGTTCTATTTTGGGGTTATGTGTTTTGGTTCTTGTTTTAAGAGATTTGGACATTTTGGATCGATTTGACGTTGTTATTTCGCATGTTTTCAGTCTCACTTGTTGTATCTTATATGCCCAAGACACATACAAGATTGATGTGGTTAATACGTTATGATCCAAGTCGGGTCATACCCAATAACAAGCCAAACAAACACCAGTAAATATTTGTTCATTGATAAGATCATACAAATAAATATTGACACCAATTTAGAAAATGGGTTTTCTATAACGTTGCTTTTGTAATTGAACAACATTATATGGATAATTTGTTCATGAGAAATTATTTGTAACATTATTTAAGTAGTTTAAATAATAACAAATAATAGTGTATTGATGTTGTAAAACTAAAAGAGTTTTAGTTTTATAAATCTTATGATAAAAGAATAAAAGGAGAGTGTAAGTTTTATAAAAGAAACATAAAAATGGGGGAACCCAAACTTTAAAGGGGTTCGGCCGCCCATGGCCTTGGGTGTCCCACTTTTTGTCTTGAACAAATGCAAGACTTGATAACACTTTCACTCTTAACAATACACTCTCTTACACACATGCAAGAGCTAATTCCTCCCTTCCTTCTCTCAAAATTTTGAGATCCTTAGGCTGATTTTGGAGGTCTGTCTTGCTGAAATTCGGATTTGCAAGAAGAGGAATAGAGTTGGTGTTTAGTTCCCTAACAAGCTTAGTGTTTGGCAAGGGTTTGTGGGTATAACCTCTTGAGGTCTTCCACATTGAAGACTTAGCCTTCAAAACAGCTTCACCCTCATCTTAAACTCGATTTCTAGCAGCTAGAAAGGTGGTTTTCTAAACATCCTATGGTTGCTTTTATTGTATGCATTTCGTATATGGATCCGGGGTTTGGGTTTTGCATGTTAAATGGGTTTAATAATCAGCATATCAACAAGATTTTAAACTCATAATCCACTGCGTTTTCCTATAAATTAGTTTATATGGACTTTGATAATCTTGTTAAAACCCAACAAATGGCATCAAGAGCCGCTTATACGAACGCATACATTAATAGATCCAACAATTTCGGGTTTTATGGTGTGGTTCACCATATGGCCGAAGCCTATGGGGCTGCTGGTTACCCCTTGGTAATTTTTGAAAACTAAGTCACATTGATGGTTGATTGTTTTGCTTGGACAAAACCGAAAGTTTTCGGTTTGTTTAACCTTGGCCGAAAACTTTAGGGTTCATAAAGGGGAACCATTTCAACTTGTAATACTTGCATATTTGGATGTGTATATGGATGTTCATAACCTAGCCATGACCTTGTGTTTGGATGTGTGTTTGTGTTGTGATATTGTTTGATTATTCAATTGGGTTGTAATATTTATTTATTTG
Source organism: Flaveria linearis (assembly GCA_024085815.1). NCBI lineage: Eukaryota > Viridiplantae > Streptophyta > Magnoliopsida > Asterales > Asteraceae > Flaveria > Flaveria linearis. The sequence continues at coordinate 55,675,632 of CM044010.1, read as the reverse complement.
GGTTTGTAGTCTGTTTATTATTTCATGTTGCTTTGTAATAATAAGTAGATTAGTTGTATTTCTTTTACTAGAAAAATGTATTAGGATATATTTTGTAAAAGAAGTTCAACAAGATTTTTGGGTTTTGGTTTGGGCCATTTTAGGCCCAAATGGGCCTCATAGCCCAAGATTGGATTTAAGCCCAATAACCAAAGCCCAAGCTTGGAGGCGCAAGGAAGCTAGGGGCTGAAGTTGGAGCCCAAAAGAAAGCCCAAATAAAGCAAAACAATGACAACACAAAATGGACACTTGATGCATTAGGATGCGGGATCAAGTGGGAGCACACCATCTCAATGCCTTGTGTCGTGTTTGTCCCATATAATAGACCTTTTGGCACACTTGTTTTGGCCAACAAGTGTGGCCAAATCCATTGGCTATGGTTATGAACTTGTGGTTGCTTTATTATGCATGTGTGGTTGATTTATGTTCATCTTATCTTATTGTGGAATTGGATAGTTAACAACTAGAAATCAACAACTTGCATAAAATTGGTTCCTTAGAAATCAGTAGGTAATAAAATGGATTTTACTAAAGGTTAATGATTTCATAATTAAATGGGTCATTAAAAGGAACTTTGAAATAAGTTTTCAAACAAACTACCATGCATTTGAATGCATGCAAATGCAAGGTATGAAAATTGTTTTCCGAACTAGAATTTTGAAAACATAAATCCCTTTTAAAACATGTCAAACACCATCCTCTTATACAACACTCGAATCATTTGGGAACTTGATGTGGGATAAAGGTCACCTAACCATATTGGAGGGAACTTATGAGTTTGAGGTGGGTTTGCCATATTTATGGGATAAAGGTCACCTAACCACTTATATTTGCAAATTCACACGTGTGTCTAAGTAGGACGACTTGATTTGGAAATTATGCATTAGGATCACCGAAGCATGACGTACAAAGGGTGTTGATGGGATAAACATGCCAAACAAGACATAAGATGTTTGAACTGATCCCATACACTAGAAATTGTAATAGGTTACAATTGTCAAACGTTGACTACCTTGTTAATTTAAATAAAGGGATAAAGGTAAAGGTCACCTAACCGATATTTAAATGTAATGTTGGATTCTAGATTTTGATTACTAATTGTCTATGAGACAAAAAGGGGTATTAATAAACAAAATACATTGATATTAAAAATACTAAAATTGAACTTTGTAATTTTGTAGATGGCCACCAATAACAATGATAATCATGATAATTCATCCACGCCGGCCAAATCTTTACGAGCGATTCTCCAAAAGGAACGTCTAAATCATAACAAATTTATCGATTGGTATCGAAACTTGAGAATCGTTCTCAAGCAAGAGAAACGATCATATGTTTTAGACGACCCTATCCCCGCTCAACCTAGTGAGGATGTTGAGGAGGCCTTTATGAATTGGGTAAAATACACTGAGGACTTGGTCCAAGTGTCTTGCCTCATGTTGGCAAGTATGACTCCTGATCTCCAAAAGGAGTATGAACATCATGGAGCGTACGGCATGATTACCCAGTTGAAGGAAACGTTCCAACAACAAGCAAGGGTAGAGCGCTTCGAAACGATTCGAGCACTCCATGCATGTCATATGGATGACACCCAATCTGTTTCATCTTATTTACTTAAGATGAAAAGCCACATCGACCGCCTCGAAAGGCTGAATTGTCCCATCTCGAAAGAGTTGGCCACGGATTTGATCCTCAACTGTTTTTCAAAAAGGTTTGACAATTTTGTCATGAATTACAACATGAACGGACGGGACAAGAAAATAAGTGAGCTTCACTCTTTGCTCAAAACTGCCGAGGCGGCCATGGGTAAAAAGGTTTTACCTGTTCTTACCATCAATGAAGGTGGGACAAGAAGAGGCCTCACCCCGCACCCAAGGCAAATGTTGCCAAAGGGAAAGGGTACGTTAGGGGAAAGGGGAAGGGAGTGGTAAGAGCGCCACCACCAAAACAAGCGGAGAAGAAGCAAAAGGTTGCTTCAAATGACCCATGCTTCAAGTGTGGGGAGATTGGACATTGGGCAAGGAATTGTCCATTCCATCTCTAAGAGTTGCAAGCGAAGAGGGATGCTGGGCAAACCTCAGGTACAATTTACATGATTCATATTGATCTAAATTTAATATCCTCTAACACATGGGTATTGGATACCGGATGTGGAACTCATATTTGCAATTTATTGCAGGGGTTCAAAAGAAGTAAGGACTTAAAGAACGGGGATGTTAGCCTCTACATGAGGAATGGGGCAAAAGTTCAAGTTGAAGGCCGGGGGGACTACATCTTGAAGCTTCCAAATGGTTTGGAAGCAATTTTGAACGATATTTTGTATGCTCCTAGTTTGACTAGGAACATTATTTCTGTTGCCCAATTAAGACAATATGGTTATGTTTTGTCATTTATTGAAAATGAAATTCATGTTTCTTTAAATGGCATGTTTTATTTTAAAGCTATTCCTGTTAATGGTATTTATGAATTGGTTCATGAAAACACATTATATGATAGCTCATTGTACCAAACCACCACCAAGAAACTCAAATTGGATTTGAGTGATACCTATCTTTGGCATTGCCGTCTTGGTCATATAAACAAGAAACACATACAAACACTTCAAAAGAACGGTCTTTTAAAAGCAAATGAATATGTTTCATTTGATGTACGTGAATCTTGTTTACAAGGTAAAATGACTAAGGCACCTTTTAAAGGCAAATCCGAAAGGGCAAAAGATTTATTAGGCATCACACATTCGGATGTATGTGGTCATTTTAAGCCAATGACAAGGTACCATGAAAAATACTTCATCACCATTACCGACGACTATAGTCGATATGGTTATGTGTCACACCCTCAATTTCCACATATGGGGTTTTACCGCTAGGCGTGTGACATAACCAGGATCTCAGATAAGCATCAGTTACGCCAAACGACTCGACAATTACAAATCATATAAGTTGCTTAGTAATATTGAAATAAACCAACTTGTATTTAAGTAGTGCGGAAGCGAAAACATGAAAACATTTAACAATAGTTTTGAAACACGCAAACACGCGCCCAATCCAATTTATGTAAAAGAAATGAAATTAAATCTTTAAAACTGTTTGGGATGAATACGGAATGACATGCAGTGGATCCTATGCTCCTAAACGTGCCATTTCAATGTCCTGAGAGAAAACATGCAAAAGTCCATACAAGACTGGTGAGTTCACAGGTTTATCAGAAAACAGTAAGTATTAGTAATGTAATTCCCGGATATAGTAATCAAAGCATATAATGGGTAGCTAGCCCATAGCAATCACTATGTGTATGAAGTCGTGACCGAGCTGACATGTAATCAATAATAACAAAGTATGCCCGGCTGTGGATTCCCCACCACAACACTGTAAAACAGGTTGACCGTTCACCCGTTTGACCTCCATTCAAGCTAGCGCGACTAGCCCGAGCGGGGTATGTCAATCCCAGTAGATCTACTAACAATCACCTCGCTATTTGCATATTAACGGTCCGAAGGGCAAAGTATAACACCATAGTATCAGTTATATGCAGTATTACAAAACCCAATGTAATGTAATGTTTATGAAAGCAGCATGTTTCTCTCCCCCAAAAAGAGTATAAAGTAAAAGTGGGGCTGTACACTCCCCTGGTATGCGTAACAACTATTTAAAGTTTACTTGGAGAATAAGTGAACTGACAACCTTCAGAGGTTACCTAGATCATATAAGTACATAAGTACGTGCAAACAGAGAATATGTGGAACCCTAAGCACACACAACCAAAGACTCAAGGTTTTAGAAAAATAGACATGTTTGACCCGGTTGACCCGTTTGACCCGTTGGTGACATTATAAGTTGTAATTCCTTTAAGTAACATAATCATTCCTCAAGCATGGTTAACATACATCATAACAATTAATTTCCAGTCCCAATCATGATTTCCTAATTAGTAATCATCATTCAACATCATACATGATCATCAAGTTCCATACAAACCAATTAACACATTTCATCATAATAAGCATCCTTAATAACTACTCTAGTATGATCCTAACATCATACACAACTCACACAATCAAAATAAATTCTAGTAGTACTAACATTACACACAAAAGCCAAGTAAATATGCTACAGGTTGTAGGTATTCGTTTTCCAGAATCTGCGTTTTCCGGCAGATTCTAGGTGTTCGGAAGATACGGTCAAACACATAACCAACCAAGGATTTAGGCCAAGGCCAAAATCCAGTAGGCTCTCCTATGAGTCAATTAAGTATGTGAAAATTTGTTTTAGATTTTAAGGTCCTGTAGTTACTAGAAAAACTAAAAATGTTACAACAGCTCTCAACCGGAGGGCTGCTGGAGTTAGCTTGCCAAATTGTGCATAACTCCCATTTGAAAGTAGCTATTGGGTTAATTATTTTTGTGGAGTTCAGAGGATTCCTAGGTAAAATGTTTGACCATAGGGTTTGGTCTCAGTTTTTATGAAATGAAAATGGCACATCAAACAAGTCAACACATACATTTTGTCCAAGAGGACAGTATTGATCCTTCTAGCCAAAACAACTAAAACACCAACTTAAACACCTCCAATTTGAGTGTGGTTACCCTATGTGGAAACTAGACTCAGTAACAAACAATTTGGGCACCAGAAAAACATAATTTGGACCTGTTATGACCTGTTTGTGGCACATACAAAGTGAGACTCAGAATCTGTCAGAAAGTTTGTTTCTGACCACACTTCACTAAACTGATCATAACTCATGTTTTACACGTCCAAATTGGACAAGGTTGGATATTTTGAAAACTATACTCCATGAGGAACATGTTAGACTCAAGAAAACCATTTTTTGGATTCGTCTTCATTTGGGTATGTCATGATGAAAACAGAGTATGCAATCTGCCAGATATCAGAACATGTACACATTTCACATTTATCATACCCCACATACCACATAACGATTTCCCCATACAAGAATCATTTTTAGATCAGGTCATAGCATCAAGAAGCACATAACGATTTCTAACATACACAACCAACTCACAAAACAACCTGCCACATACGCAGCAAGAAGCACACACACACAACCTAACTAACATCATGAAATCATCACACAACCATCAATTTCAAGTAATTAACCTCAAATTCAAAATAGGGTTCATCATCAAGAATATCAATCTAACATCTAGGCACTAGGCCGACCTAATGAACCAACACAAAACATCAAACTAACCTTTGATTCTTGCAATAGAACACGAGTTGATGCTTGTAACACCTTCTAATGCTCGAAATCGATCCAATCCAAGGTTTCTTTGCTTGATTTTGATCCAAAACCGAGAGAGAAAGGGTGAGAGGAAAGGAGTCGGTCGAATGGGTGGGGATTTGGGTTTTGGGTTGTTTTATTTATTTTAATTTTGCATATTTACCCTTTAGAACCTAGTGTTTTGCATTTTATAAAAAGGCACCCCTTTAAACACATTTTAAATGGTTTTTAACTACAATAATTAAACATATAAACTCATGGTAACAATTACACATTTAATCTTTATAAAACACGAAACATACGAATCTATACACACGTTTCCACGTTACACGATTAATTCTCAATTTACATGTAAAACACACAAGCACATAAACGTAACGCAATAATCACATAATCAGTTAAATTATCATTAATCTAACATTATTAATTATCATTAGGTCACCAACATTAAACGACAACCAGTGTGTGCTCAAGACACGTGTATGCAAGACTTAACGAGACTAACGGAGTTTGCTAACGTAAAATTAACGGGTGTCACATTATCCCCATGTTGAACTGAGTCAACGTACGTAGTGAGTAAAGTGAGCGTTGTGAGCAAACTGGTTAGTTATCCAGCACGTAGACGTGCTAAGGTTTCCGAGAGATTCAGAAATAAATCCAAAATAAAGGAACGTAAGGTTTTTAATATTTCATGAGAATTGTGACATTATCCCAATGTTGAATGGAATTTCGTCCCGAAATTGAAGGAAAAGGTATCTTAGAACTGTATCTTAGGAATTGGAAATTTGATCGTTGAACAGTTGTAGACACTTCTTTTTCATTTGATCTTCGCGTTCCCTTGTAATCTCTGGTCCACGCTTAGAGTTACACCTAACACGCACAATAGGGATCTAGCTATGTTTTAGGGTTTTGACTTCTTAATCCATGATCTCTACTGGTTCTTTGATGAAATGTAATTGGTCATCTATCTTTAGTTCCTCCAATGGCACGGTCAATGATTCATCAGATATACATTTCCTCAGATTGGATACGTGAAACACATCATGTATCCCCCTGAGTTCTTCAGGTAAATTTAACTGATAGGCTACTGGGATTGACATACCCCCAATCTCAAATGGCCCCACGTATCTAGGGCTTAGCTTACCATGCTTGCCAAAACGTATTACTCCTTTCCACGGCGAGACTTTTAAAAGTACCTTGTCGCCAATCTGGAATTCCAATGATTTACGACGCTTGTCAGCATAACTTTTCTGTCGATCACGTGCCGCTGCCATCCGATTACGTATTTGTACTATCTTTTTAGTTGTTTCATGCACTAGTTCTGGACCAGTAAGTTGGCTTTCTCCAACCTCTGCCCAACATACAGGTGACCGGCATTTACGTCCATGAAGTGACTCAAATGGTGCGGCTTCAATTAAGGTGTGATAACTATTATTGTAGGAGAACTCAACCAATGGTAGATGAGTTTCCCAACTGCTACCGAAATCGATCACACAGGCACGCAACATGTCTTCTAGTGTCTGGATCGTACGCTCACTCTGGCCATCGGTTTGCGGGTGATACGCAGTGCTCATATCTAGTCGTGTTCCCAATGATCGTTGTAATGATCGCCAGAAATGAGAAGTGAACCGAGCGTCATGATCAGATATAATAGATACTGGCGCGCCGTGCCGAGAGACTATTTCTCTTAAGTAAATGCGTGTCAGTTTCTCCATTCGGTCGGTTCCCGGATTGCCAGAAAATGTGCGGATTTTGTTAAGCGATCTATTATAACCCAAATGGTGTCACATCCGATGGGAGTATTGGGTAACTTCGTAATAAAGTCCATTGAAATCAGCTCCCATTTCCACACTGGGATTTCTGGTTGCTGGAGTAAGTCGGATGGTCTCTGGTATTCCACCTTAACTTTAGAGCAAGTTAAGCATCTGCGTACATATGCGGCGATCTCTGCTTTCATGTTCGGCCACCAGTAAAACTCCTTTAGGTCTTGATACATCTTATCTGAACCTGGATGAACTGAGTAACACGTCTTACGAGCTTCATTCATTACCAGTTCTCTCAAATTCCCATACAGTGGCACCCAGATCCGTTCCATGAAGTAACGGATTCCACCAGTTTTGATCTCCAACTATTTCTCCATGCCTCGCATGGATTCTGCTTTCAGGTTCTCAGTCTTTAATGCCTCGCTTTGAACAGCCTTCATTTGCACAGGTAGATCAGAATGTATGGTCATCTGTAATGCACGCACCCGACGAGGTCTTAATGTTTCTTTCCGACTAAGGGCGTCAGCTACCACATTAGCTTTACCCGGGTGATACTTCATCGCAAAATCTTAGTCATTGAGTAATTCCAACCACCGTCGTTGTCGCATATTCAATTCCTTCTGATCGTATATGTGCTGGAGGCTCTTGTGATCCGTATAAATCGTGCACTTGGTTCCATATAGGCAGTGTCTCCAGATCTTCAGGGCAAATACTACAGCTCCCAATTCCAAATCATGCGTTGTGTAGTTTTTCATATGCACCCTGAGTTGTCTAGACGCATAAGCTATGACTTTGTCACGTTGCTTCAGTACGCATCCTAAACCTTGGATGGAAGCATCACAGTAAACAACAAAGTCATCAGTCCCTTCCGGTAAGGCTAGGATTGGTGCAGTGCAGAGTCTGTGTTTATGCGTCTGGAACGCTGTTTCCTCTTTGCTACCCCACTTGTAAACAGTTCCCTTATGGGTCAGGGCAGTCAAAGGTTGTGCCACTTTTGAAAACCCTTCAATAAATCATCTGTAATAGCCTGCCAAACCAAGGAATTGTCGCACCTTGGTAGGCGTCTTCGGTGCTGGCCAATCCTTGATGGCTTCAATCTTTGATGGATCCACATGTATACCCTTTTCGTTCACCACATGCCCAAGGAAATGAACTTCGCGCATCCAGAAGTCACATTTTGAGAATTTGGCATAACGTTGTTCATTCCTCAACAATTCTAGTATGGTTCTCAAATGTTCCTCATGATCTTCCTTATTACGGGAGTAGATCAGTATATCATCGATGAATACAATGACAAACTTATCCAAATAAGGCTTGCAGACGCGATTCATGAGGTCCATGAAAACTGCTAGGGCATTGGTCAGTCCGAACGGCATTACAGCAAACTCATAGTGTCCATAGCGAATCCGGAACGCTGTCCTCGAAATATCCTCTTCTCGAACCCTTAACTAATGATAACCCGATCTCAAGTCAATTTTGGAATAGTAGCTAGATCCTTGCAATTGATCGAACAAGTCATCGATACGTGGAAGTGGATACTTGTTCTTGATCGTCACCTTGTTCAACTCGCGGTAGTCAATACACATCCTGAAGTTTCCATCTTTCTTTTCAACGAAAAGCACTGGAGCTCCCTAGGGTGAAGAGCTGGGACGTATGAATCCCTTATCTAACAATTCTTGCAATTGCTTAGACAACTCTTGTAGTTCGATCGGTGCCAGACGGTATGGTGCCCGAGCGATCGGAGTCGCTCCGGGTGCTAATTCAATCTGGAATTCCACCTGTCTGTGTGGAGGAAGGCCAGGTAAGTCTTCGGGAAATACTTCAGGAAAGTCTCTCACAACTGGAATATCTTCGACTCGCCTTTCATCCATCTTCATTTTAGTAGCAAGTGCCAACAAGGCAAAGTGTCCCTTCCTGAGATATTTCTGAGCCTTCTGATATGATATGATGCCGACCACCGTACCCACCTTATCACCTTCCACTATAAGAATTTCATCGTCCGAAATGGGTAACTTGATCAGCTTCTCCTTGCAAATGATCTCAGCACTGTTCTTGGATAACCAATCCATCCCGACCACTACATCGAAGCTACCGAGTGTGTCAGGAACAAGATCTATGATGAAAGTGTGTCCAGATAAGCCTAGCTTATAGTTTCTAAACACTTGGGTTGCTGTTATTGTCCTACCATTGGCTATTTTTATGATGTACTCAGAAGTCAAGTTAGTAGGTACCATTCCTAGTACTTTGCTAAATTTTATGGATACATAACTTTTATCAGCGCCGAAGTCAAATAAAACAGAGGCGTAACATCCATTAATAGAGAATCTACCAGATACTACAGTAGGGTCATTTCGAGGCTCACCTGAGCCCATGATGAAAGCTCTGCCTCTACCACCATTGTTGTTGTCATTAGACTTATTAGTAGCACCGCTATTTTCATTCCTTTTTAGCTTTGGGCATTCCCTTTTAAAGTGACCGGGTTGACCGCATTCATAACACCAGTACGGTTATAGTTTTGCTACTTCTGAGGTGTTTTTCGTGAGAGGTTTACCCTACAGTTTTTAGCAACGTGCCCAAACTTTCCACACCTCTCACAAGTGTTCCTTGTGCATTGTCCAGCATGATAGAACTTACATTTGTTGCATTTCGGAAGATTTCCATGATAGCCACCTGAATTCCCCATGTCATGAGAAGATTGGGACGGGTTGAACTTCTTGTGTTGGGGTTGATGAGTAGAGGATGAAGATTGCTTCCCGTTGGCAGATGGTTCCCATTTCCTCTTGTTATCATTGGAACTAGATGCAGCACGCAGGGGCTACCCTGACAGCCTGGTCAGTCAGCTTGTAGGCCAGTTGGACAGCTTCCTGAATGGTAGCTGGTCTAGCAGTGGTGACCATGCTCTGTATTTCCGGTACTAGCCCATCGATGTACCTTTCAACCAGTTTGTAAGCCGGGTTGACCATAGTGGGACATAAGTTAGCCAACTCGTGGGAACGAGTCGTGTAGGCTTCAACCTCGGAACCCACCATTTTTAAATTCCAAAATTTAGTTCCTAGTTTCTGCACTTCATCTCTGGAACAGTATTCCTCTTTCAGCAAACTCTTGAATTCTTCCCAAGTCATGGCATTTGCAGCTTCAACACCCAACATCTAGACTTGGGTATTCCACCAGCTCAGTGCAGCACCATCCATGATACCAGCAGCATATTTCAACCTACTCTTGGCAGGGCAATTACAGATTTCAAACACCGACTCCAGCTTTTTGAACCAACGGAGCAGTCCCACTACTCCCTCAGTTCCCCTGAATGGATTAGGTTTGCAGTCCATAAAGGACTTGTAGATGCAAGCTGGTTGTCCAATGGGATTCCGTTGTGGAGTGTGTTGGCTTGTCAACGCTGCGGTAACACTCTGATTGATTAGAGCCGCCAATTCTGTAGGTGTTATGGAGATGTTACCTCTCCCGCGTCCACGTCCTCTTCCAGACATTCTTTAAATTACCATATACATAAATAAGTAATTATCCAACCACATATCAAAATCCAAAGCTATCAATCGCATGAAAATAACCCCTTTGTCTTGGAATGAAAAGGAAGAGAAATTCAAGGATTTAAAGAAATAGACAAGCTAGAAGATCAGTTCGAATCCGAGGGATTAGGACACATGTCATGGTTTGAATTTTATCCGAATTCGAGGTAAGAGGGAGCATTCATACAAGTAGAATTGAAGGATAGTTTCCACATCAGTAGCTATGTTCTATGAAAACCGAGACTTTCTTGCTCAAGGTGTTGAAATGATGACTTATACTGACTACAACATTACCACCCGACCGAATTCACCGGACTTCGCATGCACGACAAATTACAATTACGTGTGCACCCGTAACGGTAATTTGCTTTGCATGATCACCCCCCGTTCCTCCTATCAGGCTAACATATCTTGTCAAGTACAGTGGTCATCAACGAAAGGGGTACCAAATATGTAAGTATTATATCGGGGTCGATCAATCAAAGTATACGAAAGGATCGTTAAGGTTCAGGAAATTCATAAGTAACCCTTCCCGTGACCCACAGCAACTCGGAGCCACCATCCCTGTAGTCGTAAGCTCACAGGGATATGTTAAAGCAAAAGTTCTCAGGCAACCAAATTAAGTAAGTACAGCTTAGTAATCTATGTTTGTGTAACTAATGCAAATCCAGCTACAGTCTAAAATGCAATGCAAATAAGATGCAAGGTTCATTTTAGATCGCTATAACTAATGCTCTGATACCACTCTATCACACCCTCAATTTCCACAAATGGAGTTTTACCACTACGCGTGTGACATAACCAGGATCTCAGATAAGCATCAATTACACCAAACGACTCGACAATTACAAATCATATAAGTTGCCAAGTAATATTCAAATAAACCAACTTGTATTTAAGTAGTGCGAAAGCGAAAACAGGAAAACATTTAACAATAGTTTTGAAACACGCAAGCACGCGCCCAATCCAATTTATGTAAAGTAAATGAAATTAAATCTTGAAAACAGTTTAGGATGAATGCGGAATGACATGCAGTGGATCCTATGCTCCTAAACGTGCCATTTCAATGTCCTGAGAGAAAACATGCAAAAGTCAGTACAAGACTGGTGAGTTCACAGGTTTATCAGAAAACAGTAAGTATCAGTAATGTAATTCCCGGATTTAGTAATCAAAGCATATAATGGGTAGCTAGCCCATAGCAATCACTATGTGTATGAAGTCGCGACAGAGATGACATGTAATCAATAGTAATAAAGTATGCCTAACTGTGGATTCCCCACCACAACACTTGAAAGGATCTCAGCCTCTAGTTTGATCAATTAGGTTGTATTCGCAGCAGATTTAGCACAAGAATTAAGAAAATTATACTAAGAACACAAGAGATATATCAATGTAACAGTAGGTTATAGGGAAAGAGAGGAATTCTGCAAAAAGGTGTTTTATATTAGATCACACGCTTCAGCAAGGATTACAATTAGGTCATCTTCCTTTTATAGGAAGAATGACGTCCCGTTATTCTAACAAACTACTAAAACTATCTTAACTACTGAAGATGTCAAACAACTGACATCTTCTTAGAAAATACTAAGTGTTAAACTAATTACAACAGCTAAAAAGAAACTACTGAAAACTACAATGACTGAAGAACAAACTCTTCAGTCGTTTTACAAACTACTGAAATAGAAAATAAAACTACTGATAAGAAAAAGCTGAAAGGAAAACCATCACAACAACTGAAGAATACATCTTAAGCTATTGTGACAAACTCTGAAGCTTCAGCACTTGTCTTCAGACTTTAACTTCAGATGTTTCATCAGCTGATGACTTCAGTAGTTGTCATCAGCTGATGTCTTCAGTCTTTGTCTTCAGTCTTTGTACTTCAGCTGTTGATCTTCAGTACTTTGATCTTCAGCTGATAGTCTTCAGTACTTGAGTCTTCAGCACTTGAGTCTTCAGTACTTGAGTCTTCAGTACTTGTACTTCAGCACTTGTACTTTAGCTGTTGATCTTTAGTACTTTGATCTTTAGCAGTTGAGGTCTTCAGACTTTGTCAAACAGCTGATGATGCTTTTAGCAGTTGTTGTGATGTCTTGTGGGACTTAGAGGTTTTTCTGATCTGGCTCATTGGTTCTTTTGCTCCAACAAACTCCCCCTAAACCAATACAGCCAAAACCTCTAAGCTTATTGTTGGTCCCACTTGTTATGGCAGAATGATTGGTCTATTTCCTTCTAGATCAGCTCAGAAGTTGACCCATATAAGCATTGGCCTGGGAAGAGGTCACAAGGATCTGATTGGCATAGTATGGATTGGAACTCTGTTTTTGGGAACTGGACACAGAGTTGTTGTCCCACCCATGAGACCTACTTCCAAACTATTAGCCTGTAGGATTCTCTGGTGTAGGCTTCTAAAAACATTACTTGTTCCTCCATGGTAAGATTCTCTGCCTCACCTTCAAAGAATCCTTTAGGCCCATATAGCTCTGAGATGTATTTGGCCTGTTTACCACTTTTGAGCTCCATAGTTGTTATAGCCCTATAGGCGAATTCATCAGGGTGATTACCCTCTAAGAACAATTGGAGCTCATTTCTCCTAAGATTCTCAAACCTCTTTTAGACTAACCCCTTTTAGACCACCCTATTCTCCAACATCTTTTATGGTTGGAGGTTAGCCTGATAGGTTTTCTTGAAATCTTCTATGATCTCCCAGGGTGATACTACAATGGCCAAAGAGATCACTTCATCTACAATCTTTTTGATTTGGCCATTGTATCTCAGTGGAATGTCTTTCTTAATAATCCTGTGAGACACCCTGGGATCAGGCCAAATACTCACTTTGTCCTTTTGAAATTGATATGTATGCCTTAAAGTGAATAATCTCAGAGCTTGTTTCCTCATATTCATGATTGATGAGGAAGCAGCATAAGCTTTATCTACTTTTTTTAATAGCTCATCATCATGTAGCCTATGCTGCTGTTCTTCTTCAATCTTAACCTTCACAGCTTCCATCATCCTCTTCTTCTTCTTCTTCTTCTAGCCTCAGCACCCTTCTCTTCCTCTTCAAGGGTGCATCATCGGCTATGGGTTTTGATGGTGAAGGGGTTGGTTTTGTGGGTGGTGGTTTGGTTTTCGGTGTGGGAAATTGGGTAGGATGAGCTAGCAATTTAGATGTGAGAGAGGATTTGGTTTGTTTGGCTAACTCAGTCCTGTTCCCAGCACTGGCTTCACTAAGGGCTTCTATGATCAGTCCTTTAGTGAATACCTCAGATGAACCGATCTTGGTGGCTATTGCCAAGATGCTGTCCCTGGACCATGATCTAATCTCCAGGACTGATCTCCCTAGATACTTCGAAATGAATCTTGTCATAGCCTCAAGTCTCTCTTTTTCCTCTTGGCTATGACAAGACCATCGGTATTCTATCTCTTTCACCGCCAACTTCCTTATCTCCTGATGTAGCTCAGCAGTGTTAGTGTCAAAGCCTTTCCTGAACAACTGATCAATGATGTTATCCATTGACCTGCTATGTTCAGCATCAGCCTCCTTGACAAGAACAGCTAGATCTTTCTCCTTCTCTCCCTTCTTCTTCTTGTATGTGACATGAAAGTCTTTTTGACTTTCAGTCACTTTAACCAATTCAACACTCTCCTTCTCCTTCTCCCTCTCAGTCTCCACCACCAACTCCCTCTCCGTCTCCACCACCAACTCCCTCTCATGTACCACATCATCCTCAACTTCTTTCTCTTTCATTTCCTCCTCCACTCTCTTTCTCTTGGCTTTCACTGAAGTTTCCCCCTTTTTGGGTGCATTGGTTGTAAGGGTTGACTGTCAGAAAGCTTCTTCAGCACTACAGCTTCCACCAAAGGCTGTATAGTAGACAAAGTCTCTTATCAAGGGTTTTGATCACAATATCTGTGATAATGGGTGTGATGAGAGGAAAGGAATTTTGAAAGATAGCAGCTAATTGCTCAGGAGGGATCTGTCTCTGAGAACTAGTGCCAGAAGTAGGGGCAGGTGGCTGAGTTTGTGGGAGTGGCTGAGTGTATGTGAGACCTTCAGGTGAAGGTGCCATCTGTGGGTGTATGGTAGCAGATGGACTTTGTTCTTGAGTCATTTTGGCAAGTAGCTCCATGAGTCTACTCACCTCATCCTCAAGAATGGTGTTTTGAGCTACTACATCGTAGAAAAAGCTCAGGTCATCATCAGTGGTAACTGAATCACCTGACCTCCTGATTGAATCAGGATGTACATGTGCTGAGTGTGGCTCAGTGATCACATGTGCCCCTTTTCTTGGTATTGGGGACTTCCTGCCTCTGGATTGGATCCATCATCGGCAGTTGCCTCTAGTGAGGTCTTAGCTATGTTACCAGCTTCATCCTGTCCATGTGCTGAAGCAGGAGAAGTGGCAGCCTCACCAAATTGTCCTATCTCCTTTGCCACACTTGGAGATGAGACATTTGATTCTCTGTGTTGTGGGCTCCCATCAAAACTTGTATCCACCCTCTCTGTGGTTGGAGTTTTCCCAGTTGTGATTGGTTCTTGGGGAGAGGGTGGAGTGCTAAGATGAGTCAACACTTTAGCAATTATTAATGTAGGGCTTTGAGGGGCGGTTGCAGTAGGAGATGGCGTAGAAGCAGTATGCACATGGGGAGATGTGTGCTCTTCAATGGCAACCTCCTCAAGTGAGAAAGGTTCCAGATGTGTGGCATCCCCATAAGTGGTTGCATCAGGCTCCTGTAGAGAGGATGCCTATGCGGTTGTGGTTGGTGGAGTCGTGGTAATTGCTGGGAGAATTGTGCCAGCAATTACTTCCTGCCTTTGCTGTGCAGGGGCATCCTCAGGGGACTCATCTCCCTGAGTAGCCTTTTTGGTTGTCTTTTGTTTGGGTTTGGTGGGGACTTGGATTTTGAGGTGGAGGCTGTGGGTTCCAGCTACGTGGGTTTTCGCAGCTTGGCAGCCTTTTTCAACGTTTGGTCAGTGTTGTGCCTGGAGTATACCTCAGGCAATACAGCCATGGCAGGGACTCCAAGGCCAACAAGTCCCTCAGCTTGTAGCTGGTTCTCTATTATGGCCATTATGAACCGTGGATATAGTATCCAACGGTTAGCAAAAGGTTTTGTGGCCATATCCTTAAGTTCCAAAAAGATTATTTTAGAAAAATTTAAGTTTTGTTTCTCAAGGATAGAGAATAATACCTGCTGCCACCTAGTGGACATTTGATCCCATGAGGAGGTCTTTGGGGCTAAGCAAACATTTACCATGTGGAATATAAGTCGTTCGGCATCATGGAAATGTTTCTTGAGCAGGGTAGAGGCATGAAGGTCACCCTGATAGTCATGGTGTGCAAATGAAAGATCATGGTGCCTTTTGGATATTCGGTTGGGAAGGTGGCATCATCCAATTTTAGGGTTTGGCGGATGATTGCCAGATTGATAACCATCTTCTGGTTGTTGACGAATGACTGGAGAGAGACCTCGGCGTCGTTCTCTCCAGTAAGGGTGATATTCGTCCAGAACTGGGTAAGGGAATCGGCATATATTGTGGGATTGAGGAGAAAGGCCGTTTGGTAAGGAGAATCAACCATGAGATCTATTGCGTTATGAAACTTGGTCTAGAATGGGGATTTGGTAAGGTATGCGACACAGTTGTGTCTTGGCTTGAGCTGCATGGTCGCCATTAATGGTGTGAGAGAGGTTTCAGAGTTTTTGAAATATTAGGTTATGAGAGAGTGAAAAACTCTGAAGGCAGGGTTGGGTATTTATAGGGTACTGATTGAAACGACTGAATGAAAACGACTGAAGGTTTTGGTGTTAGGCATCAGCTGTTGAAACGACTGATGACATGGTTTTAACCTTCAGAGGTTATAAACTGCTGAAGACTTGTTGTTAGTCATCAGTAGTTATAAACTACTGAAGACATGTTTTTCATCTTCAGACGTTGTAAACAACTGAATACTTGGTATTAGTCATCAGTAGTTGTAAACTACTGACATCAGTAGTTGTAAACTACCGACATCAGTAGTTGTAAACTACCGACTTCAGTAGTTGTAAACTACTGAAGACATGGTTTTGGCTTCAGTTGTTGTAAACAACTGAGGACTTGGTGTTAGTCATCAATAGTTGTAAAACTACTAAAGACATGGTTTTGTCCTTCAGTTGTTTTGTATGAAACAGAAGAATAAATCAGCTGAAGAGTAAAATTACTCATCAGCTGTTGTCATCATTCAGTTGTTTCATGCTGACCTCAACATTTACTCATCAGCTCTTTAGCTGACTTTCAGATGTTTCATTGGCCTTCAGCTCTTGTGAATATTTATTCCTCAGCTCTTATGAACAAATGTTCATAAAACTTGAAATAAATTATTCTTCAGAGCTTGTGAACAATTTTGTCTTCAGTACTTATGTGTAAGATTACACATCAGTACTTGTGAACAAAAGTGGTTCTTCAGTACTTATTTGTTTGAAAACTATACATCAGTAGTTTTAACTACATCAGTTGTTTTCAACAAATAATGTACTTCAGTACTTTGAAGCATTTTAGTCTTCAGTAGTTATGAAAAATGCTGAAGACTAAATTACTCATCGTACTTATTTTTGACTTTTGCATACTAATGCTCATCAGTACTTGTGAGCTGAAAGCATCAGTATTAGTCAAATTATTCTAGCTGCAGCATACCAAGCCTTAGTACCAGATTTTGAAATGTGGCACTATCTAAAGGCTTAGTAAATATGTCTGCAAGCTCATCAGCACTAGGTACAAACTTTGATCAATCAGACCTTTTTCATTGCAATCCCTAATAAAATGATGTCTGATCTCAATATGTTTGGTCCTAGAGTGCTGCACTGGATTTTTAACAATACAAAGAGCTAAAGCACTATCCATTAATAATGGAGTCTTAGTCTCTGTGATGCCATAATCCAAGAGTTGATTCTGAAGCCAGAGTACCTGGGATGTACAACTTGCAGCAGCAATGTACTCAGCTTTAGCAGTGGATGTAGCAATTGATGTTTGTTTCTTACTCTGCCAAGAAACTAAACAATTGCCTAGGAATTGGCAACCACCAAAGTGGATTTTCTGGTGACTTTGCATCCTGCATAGTCACTATCAGAGAAGCAACTAATTTGCAAGAATGCCCATAGAATACCAAAGACCTAGAGATTGGGTACCTATCAAATATCTAAAGATCCTTTTGACTACAATCAAATGGGATTCTTTAGGTGCAGCCTGAAATCTAGCACAGGCACATGTTGCAAACATAATGTCTGGTCTAGAAGCTGTAAGGTACATCAAGGACCCAATCATTCATCTGTAAAGGTTTTCATCAACCGCTTTACCTTTCTGATCAACATCCAGTTGTGTGGTGCTGCTCATGGGAGTAGACCAGGGCTTACAGTTTTGTAAATCAAACTTATTTAACAACTCTTTTGCATATTTGGACTGATGAATGAAGATTCCATCAGCCCTTTGTTTGATTTGCAAACCTAGAAAGAACTGTAATTCTCCCATAGCACTGATTTCAAACTTTTGCTTCATTAGCTTAGTGAATTCATCACACAACTATGGATCAGAGGATGCAAAAATTATATCATCAACAAAATTTGAACAAGTAGCTTATGTTGTCCCACATTCTTAATGAATAAAGTTTTATCAATGGAGCCTCTAGTGAATTATTCTGTAGAAGAAAATTAGATAATGTTTCATACCAGGCTCTAGGAGCTTGTTTCAACCAATAAAGAGCCTTATCAAGCTTATACACCCAATCAGGATGTTTATTATCCTCAAAGCCTGGTGGTTGACACACATAAACTTTTCTTTTATTTTACCATATAAAAAGGCACTTTTGACATCCATTTGAAAAACTTTAAGATTGTGAAAGGCAGCATAAGCTAAGAACAATCTAATTGCCTCCAGTCTGGCTACAGGGCAAAGGTTTCATCATAATCGATGCCTTCCTCTTGTGCAAACCCCTGTACAACCAGCCTGGCCTTGTTCTTGACAATTTGGCCCTTTTCATCAGTTTTATTCCTAAACACCCATTTAGTGCCTATTGCACACTTACCTTGGGGTAAAGGAACAAGCTCCCACACTTGCTGCTTTTTGAACTGAAGAAGCTCAAGCTGCATTGCTTCAACCCATCCATTGTCTCTTAGTGCAACAGATAATTCTTTGGCTCTTGCTGACTGATGAAGAGAGCATAGAAGCAGAAATTGGACAATTGACTCCTGGTTGAAACTCCAGCATTGATATCACCAATGATTTGAGACATTGGGTGATTCTTCAGCTCTTGATAGACAATAAGATCAGTGCAAGTGTTTGTAGGACCTTCAGCAGCAACAGATGGTGATGTAGATTCTTGAAACCAAGTGGGAGATGGTAACTCAAATGAAGTAGAGGATTCAGAAATCTCATCAGCATTTGTTGTGGATGGAGCTGCTGAAGCTACAGGAGCATCAGGTTTAGTTGACTCAGGCAGGTGGTCACTAAACCTGAAAAGGTGAGTACTGGCTTCATCATCATCAGTACCACCAGTGGAGAACTGTTGACAGGAACAACAGCTGGAGGTTGATAAGGAACATATTGCAGTATGTCCAGATCAAATAATTCCATAGGTTTTTGTGGAATCTTGTCCTTTGGAGATTCATTAAACTTCACATGCAAAGTCTCTTCAACCATCTTTGTTCTGCAGTTGAAAACTCTGTATGCCTTGCAAGTTGATGAATAACCAACAAAATACCCTGCATCCACCTTTGATTCAAACTTTGGAGTGGATTGCTAGTGTTAAGAATGAAACAAGGCACCCAAAGGCTCTAAAAAAGGAAATCAAAGGGGCCAAATGATGAAGTACTTCATAAGGAGTCTTCATCAACCTCTGATTCACTAATACTCTATTCTGCACATAGCAAGCTGTGTTGACAGCTTCAGCCCAAAAGGTCAGTGGCAATCCTGAGTCAGCCAGCATTGACCTTGCAGCTTCAATGAGGGTCCTGTTCTTTCTCTCTACCACTCCATTTTGTTCAGGAGTTCTTGGAATGCTAAATGCCTTTTGATTCCCTTTGACAGATAGAAGTCATCAAGTGTGTGATTTCTAAACTCTGTGCCATTGTCACTCCTCACACACTTGACTGGAAGGGAATACTGCTTCTCCACATATAACACAAAGTTCATTATAGCTTTTGCATCTTCATCTTTGGAGTGCAAGAAGAAAGTCCATACAAATCTGGAGTAATCATCCATAATTACCAGACAATATTCCTTCTTTGCCATGCTCATCACTCTAACAGGACCAAAAAGATCCATGTGCAAAAGTTACAAGCAGGCATTGGACTTTGGTTCTTCTATTGGAGGGAATGAGACTTTTTGTTGTTTCCCCTTTAAATAAGCAGTGCAATGGTCTTCATATTTGAACTCCTTCAAAGGCAACCCTCTTACTAAACCATGGTGTATCAGCTGATTCATGTTTTTGAGATTCACATGACCCAACCTTCTATGCCATAGAGTAGATTCTTGAGGAGAAGCCTTGGAGAATAGGCAAGGATGACCTTTTAGATCAATTTTCTTTGAAAGATCTAAGGCATATACTCTTCCTGTCCTGTTGGCCTTCAGGAGAGTATATTCATCCAACACCTTGTCAATCAAACTCAGAACTTTGGATGACAGAATCCGACAGTTCTGGCTGGTGAAAAGAGCAACATGGCCTTTATCACACATTTGACTGACACTGAAGAGATTGTACTTGAGATTCTCCACATGGTTAACATCATCAAACCTTATTTCCCCATTGGAAACAAAGCCTTTGCCGATGATGTAACCTTTTGCATCATTGCCAAAGGAAACAAACCCCTTCTTTCCTTGAGAGTAGTCATTAAGAAGTGAGCTGCTTCCTGTCATATGCATGGATTCTCCACTGTCTACATACCAGATGCTTCTGTGGCATGTTGAAGAACCCTGCATTCATCACAACAAGTTAGTTAGTTTTTGAGACCCAAACCCTTTTGGTTTTGGGTCTGTTCTCATCAACAGATGTGACACTAACTAGTTTGTTATGTGTGACAGCCTGAGGTGAAGGAGATGGTGTAGAAGAGGATCCTTTGGCTTGGATTTCCTTTTCTGTGGTTTCAGCACAGGAGCATCTAATTGGTTGACTCTCCCATTAGATGTTGACCATCATAACAAGCTGTGTCTGATTTTGTGATAAAGCTTTTAGGTCATCAGACACATTAGTGCTTGCTTGTGATGGATTCCTGTGTTGCACCATCTTCTTTTGAGCAACCTCACTATTGCCTGATTAACCCCATCCTTCTTTTTGGATTTCTTCTTGGACTTAGGGGTTTCAGGTTTTGATGTTGCTGGTACAAACTTGGTCTCAAACTCAGTTTTCATTACATTCATTTTCTCTTTAATTTTCTCTTTTTGTTTGAGTTTGGAGCCCTTTTTGTACCAGCAATCATCAGTAAGATGATTGAACAAGCCACATATTTCACATGGCTTCTTCTTCATCTTTAGTTGATCATCTACTGAAGAAGATGTAACTACTGAAGACTTGTTCTTCAGCAATTTGCTATCAGTACTTGCAGTTTTCTTCCTTGCAGTACTTGCTTTCCTGATATCTTCTTTAGTAGTCTTCAAACCCTTTCTACTGGCAGTTTTCTTCCCTTCAGTACTGGCAGTAGTTAAGGTTTGAACTTCAGGTGTTATCACTTGCTCTCCAGTACATTCAGTACTTTTAGAGACAACACCCGAGTTGATCAACTTTTTGATCATGTGACAGTCAGCATTTTAACCATCAGCTGTTGTAGCATTAGCTGATTGGTTTTGTGAGGAATTAATGCTGACTTCAACCACTGATGATGCTGTATCAGATAGTAGGTCACATGATGAGAAGGATTGGTTGTTGCTTTCTTCATCAGATTCTACTTCTGCTTTGGAAGTAAAATCTATTGGAGGAGCAGTGTGATTATAACCAATGCCAAACTTCACATTGGAAGTGGATTGCTTACTCAGAAGCATTTCAAAACCCTTGCAGGATTGCACCCAGCGATCACACTCTACCTGGGTAGCTGCAAGTGTTTCCTTAGGTCTCTGTACTTCACTAGAAGTACCTTTTCCCTAGCCTTATCATCTTTGATTTGGCATTTAAGTTTATAAATCTCATCATTTTTATCATTAAGCACAGACTCAAGCTCAGCTTTTCTTTTGGAAAGGGTTTGCTCTAGCTCAAGATTTTTATCAATTAAAGCTATATTTGCTTCTCTAATAGATGCAAATGCAGCTATGCAAGATTCAGAACATATCTTGGCTTTGGCCTCAGAAGATACCTGTGATGAAGCATTGGAGGATGACCCATCAGCAGACTCCCGGGCCATGAGAGCAAGGTTCCCAAAAGGATGATCACCACCATGTTGACCAGCACCAGGAAACAGTTGTTCATGACCAGATAAATCATCTGGTAAACTGCTCCAGTCAACAACTCTTGGGGTGAAGAAGCTGTGTTGTTGAGGTTGGGTTTGATGATGATTAGGATGGTTGAGGCATAGGAAGAGCATGTGGTTATTGAGCAGTGGGTGCTTGAACTTGACTTGACTGAGGCATGTAGTAGCAGGGGTATGGGTATGGCATATGACCCTGAGGCACAAAGTATGCAGGTGATGCCTGAGCTGGTGATGGATGACCAGAACTGGTGGTATGTTGCCCTTTATGCTGTGAGCTATTGCTTGGAAAAGTCACAAAGGGTGCAGAGGAGTTAGATCCAGATGATCTACACTCTCTAGCAAAGTGTCCAAGCCTATGGCACTTGTGACACCTCAACTTGCTCTTGTCAAAACCAACTTTGGTTTTGCCAGAGAGACCAGGAAATTTCCTGCCAGTTCTCTTGTAGAACTTTTGAGATCTGATATTTATAATTGCCATTTGACTCAAAATATCCATCTCTTCCAGATCATCATCTGGAATGCCCTTCAAGTCCTCCATCAGAAAGCACAGGTTATCACTGCTACCTCCTGAACTACCATCAACACCAACAAAAGCATGTTCAGAATTGGTAGAGAAATCAATATGCTCATCATAGGCACTCTCTGATGCAGCATATTCTGACTCTTGACCTCTCAGTGCAGTATTGCCTGATACAAAGTCATCAGTGAGCTTGCCAGAGGTGGACAACTTCCTTTTCTGCTCTATCTCTCTCTCAAATGTAAGCAGTCTCCCATGAAGTTGGGTGAGAGATAGAGTATCCAGATTTGCATTGGAGCGTAGGACAATGGTATAAGTGTCCCATCTCTCAGGCAGGGATCTGAGGAAACGGTTGTTCATCTGACTATTGGAATACTCTTGTTTAACCATTTTCAGCTCAGAAATAAAACAAGAGAATCGCTCAAACTGTTGAGTCAGTGTCTCACCCTTCCTATGAGAGAATGTCTCATATTATTGGGCGAGGATTTCCCTAGTATTTGCTAAGACCTCATTGGTTCCTCCGAATTATTCCTTCAGAGAAACCCAGAGATCATGAGCAGTTTCATGATGCAAAAGCCCTGAATAGATTTCATTTGGAATTGCCATACCCAGAATTCCATGGGCTTTAGCATCAATTTCGAATAGCTTTAGATCTTCGTCCGAATACTGATCAGGTTTCGTTGGAACCCTCTCATTTGATTCAGGAACACTCACAGTAGGCTTGTATGGTCCATGCACCACTGACTTCCAACAACCAGCACTGTTGACAGACAAGTGATGGAGCATACGACGTTGCCAAATGTTATACTCACTCCTCACAAGCATGGGAGGCTTTGTTGAGGAGCCAGTATTGTGAGGATCATTAGTTGGTGTCGTCATCTCAGACTTCAAGCAAATTCAAGCTAAACAAAACAAATCTAGCTCAAAACCACGAAAACCTCAAGTTTAAAGGCCAGAAGCAACAGAAACTCAATCTCTATAACCGATTCTTGCAAATTTACTAATTCGATCAAACGTAGATAGCAAAAGAGCAGTTTCAATGATCAATTGTTAAATTGATCAATGATTAACCTGCTCTGATACCATTTGAAAGGATCTCAGCCTCTAGTTTGATCAATTAGGTTGTATTCACAGCGGATTTAGCACAAAAATTAAGCAAATTATACTAAGAACATAAGAGATATATCAATGTAACAGTAGGTTATAGAGAAAGAGAGGAATTCTGCAAAAAGGTGTTTTCTATTAGATCACACGCTTCAGCAAGGATTACAATTAGGTCATCTTCCTTTTATAGGAAGAATGACGTCAGCTGATGTCAGTTGATAGTGACATCAAACCGTTATTCTAACAAACTACTGAAACTATCTTAACTACTGAAGATGTCAAACAACTGACATCTTCTTACAAAATACTAAGTGTTAAACTTATTACAACAGCTGAAAAGAAACTACTGAAAACTACAACGACTGAAGAACAAACTCTTCAGTCGTTTTACAAACTACTGAAATAGAAAATAAAACTACTGATAAGAAAAAGCTGAAAGGAAAACCATCACAACAACTGAAGAATACATCTTCAGCTGTTGTGATAAACTCTGAAGCTTCAGCACTTGTCTTCAGACTTTAACTTCAGATGTTTCATCAGCTGATGACTTCAGTAGTTGTCATCAGCTGATGTCTTCAGTCTTTGTCTTCAGTCTTTGTACTTCGGCTATTGATCTTCAGTTCTTTGATCTTCAGCTGATAGTCTTCAGTACTTGAGTCTTCAGCACTTAAGTCTTCAGTACTTGAGTCTTCAGTACTTGTACATCAGCACTTGTACTTCAGCTGTTGATCTTCAGTACTTTGATCTTTAGCTGTTGAGGTCTTCAGACTTTGTCAAACAGCTGATGATGCTTTTAGCAGTTGTTGTGATGTCTTGTGGGACTTAGAGGTTTTTCTGATCTGGCTCATTGGTTCTTTTGGTCCAACAACACTGTAAAACAGGCTGACCGTTCACCCGTTTGACCTCCAGTCAAGCTAGCGAGACTAGCTCGGGCGGGGTATGTCAATCCCAGTAGATCTACTAACAATCACCTCGCTATTTGCATATTAACGGTCTGAAGGGCAAAGTATATCGCAATAGTATCAGGTATATGCAGTATTACAAAAACCCAATGTAATGTAACGTTTATGAAAGCAGCATGTTTCTCTCCCCCAAAAAGAGTATAAAGTAAAAGTGGGGCTGTAAACTCACCTGGTATGCGTAACAACTATTTAAAGTTTACTTGCAGAATAAGTGAACTGACAACCTTCAGAGGTTACCTAGATCATGTAAGTACATAAGTACGTGCAAACAGAGAACATGTGGAACCCTAAGCACACACAACCAAAGACTCAAGGTTTTAGAAAAATAGACATGTTTGACCCGGTTGTCCCATTTGACCCGTTAGTGACATTATGAGTTGTAATTCCTTTAAGTAACATAATAATTCCTCAAGTATGGTTAACATACATCATAACAATTAATTTTCAGTCCCAAACATGATGTCCTAATTAGTAATCATCATTCAACATCATACATGATCATCAAGTTCCATACAAACCAATTAACACATTTCATCACAATCAGCATCCTTAATAAATACTCTAGCATGATCGTAACATCATACACAACTCACACAATCAAAATAAATTCTAGTAGTACTAACATTACACACAAAAGCCAAGTAAATATGCTACAGGTTGTACGTATTCGTTTTCTAGAATCTGCGTTTTCCGGCAGATTCTAGGTGTTCGGAAGATACGGTCAAACACATAACCAACCAAGGATTTAGGCCAAGGCCAAACTCCAGTAGGCTCTCCTATGAGTCAATTAAGTATGTGAAAATTTGTTTTAGGTTTTAAGGGCCTGGAGTTACTAGGAAAACCAAAAATGTTACAGCAGCTCTCAACCGGAGGGCTGCTGGAGTTAGCTTGCCAAATTGTTCATAACTCCCATTTGAGAATAGCTATTGGGTTGATTCTTTTTCTGGAGTTAAGAGGATTCCTAGGAAACAATGTTTGACTATAGGGTTTGGTCCCAGTTTTTATGAAATGAAAATGGCACATTAAGCAATTCAGCACATACATTCTGTCCAAAAGGACAGAATTGACCCTTCTAGCCAAAACAAGTAAAACACCAACTTAAACACCTCCAATTGGAGTGTGGTTACCCTTTCTGAAAACTAGACTCAGTAACAAACAACTTGGGCACCAGAAACACATTATTTGGACCTGTTATGACCTGTTTGTGGCACATACAAAGTGAGACTCAGAATCTGTCAGAAAGTTTGTTTCTGACCACACTTCACTAAAATGATCATAACTCATGTTTACACGTCCAAATTGGACAAGGTTGGATATTTTGAAAACTAGACTCCATGAGGAACATGTAAGACTCAAGAAAACTAGTTTTTCGATTTGTCTTCATTTGGTTATGTTATGATGAAACAGAGTATGCAATCTGCCAGATATCAGAACGTGTACATATTTCACATTTGTCATACCCCACATACCACATAACGATTTCCCCATGCAAGAATCATTTTTAGAGCATGTCATAGCATCTATTAGAACATTTCTAACATACACAACCAACTCACAAAACAACCTGCCACATACGCAGCAAGAAGCACACACACACAACCTAACTAACATCATGAAATCATCACACAACCATCAATTTCAAGTAATTAACCTCAAATTCAAAATAGGGTTCATCATCAAGAAGATCAATCTAACATCTAGGCACTCGGCCGACCTAATGAACCCACACAAAACATCAAACTAACCTTTGATTCTTGCAATAGAACACGAGTTGATGCTTCTAACACCTTCTAATGCTTGAAATCGATCCAATCCATGGTTTCTTTGCTTGATTTTGATCCAAAACCGAGAGAGAAAGGGTGAGAGGAAAGGAGTCGGTCGAATGGGTGGGGATTTGGGGTTTGGGTTGTTTTATTTATTTTAATTTTGCATATTTACCCTTTCGACCCTAGTGTTTTGCATTTTATAAAAAGACACCCCTTTAAACACTTTTTAAATGGTTTTTAACTATAATATTTAAACATATAAACTCATGGTAACAATTACACATTTAATATTTATAAAAACGAAACATACAAATCTATACACACGTTTCCACGTTGCTCGATTAATTCTCAATTTACATGTAAAACACACAAGCACATAAACATAACGCAATAATCACATAGTCAGTTAAATTATCATTAATCTAACATTATTAATTATCATTAGGTCACCAACGTTAAACGACAACCAGTGTACTCAAGACACGTGTATGCAAGACTTAACGAGACTAACGGAGTTTGGTAACGTAAAATTAACGGGTGTCACATTATGTGTACTTACTAAGACACAAAGATGAAGCTTTTGAAATGTTCAAAATCTTCCAAAATGAAGTAGAAAATCAACTCAACAAGAAAATAAAAAATCTCCGCACCGATAGAGGAGGTGAATACTATAGTGATGCTTTTAGAGATCATCTTCGAAGTTGTGGTATTGTCTCACAACTATCTCCACCTGGAACACCATAACATAATGGTGTGTCCAAGTGGAGAAATCGAATTCTATTGGATATGGTTCGATCTATGATGGCTAGAAGCTCACTGCCTCTATCATTTTGGGGTTTCGCTTTGCTCTCAGTGGCCCGTATTTTGAATATGGCCCCAACCAAGAAAGTGGAAACGACACCTTTTGAAATATGGCATGGAAGGGTTCCATCACTCTCATACTTAAAGGTATGGGGTTGTGAGGCTTATGTTAAGACTCCCACCTCAAACAAGCTAGAAAGCCGTTCCACTAAGTGTATCTTCATTGGATATCCTAGAGATTCTATGGGATATTATTTCTATGATCCATTGTAACAAAAGGAGTTTGTTGCCAAGAAGGCTGAGTTCTTAGAAGCTAAGTTTTCTTACGGAAGGAACTAGCAGTAGAACTGTGGATCTTGAGGAGAATCAAGAAGCACAAACGAATACATGTTTGGTTAACACTAGCACTCAACATGAGAATGTTGAGAATAATCAGGTGGTTGATCAATATACACAAAACGTTCGCAGATCTGGTAGAATTAGTAATCCACCTGAAAGATATGGATTTTTTATAGATGGATGCTAAGTGGTAGATTCCGATGAACCAACCACCTATCGTGATGCAATGTCCAATTTGGATTGTGACAAATGGCTTGAAGCCATGAACGTTGAGATGCAATCCATGTATGACAACCAAGTATGGGACTTGGTTGAACCACCTCTTAACTCTAAGATAGTTGGAAGTAAGTGGGTTTTCAAGAAGAAAACCGACATGCATGGGAACATATATACTTATAAAGCTAGACTTGTAGCAAAAGGTTTCACTCAAACTCAAGGGGTTGATTATGATGAGACCTTCTCACCAGTAGCAATGCTAAAGTCTATTAGGATATTATTTGCCATAGCTACTCATTTTGATTATGAGATTTGGCAAATGGATGTCAAAACCGCTTTTCTAAATGGATATCTTGAGGAAGATGTCTATATGGTTTAGCCTGAAGGTTTTGTCGATCAAAAACATCCTAACAAAGTATGCAAGTTAAAGAAATCAATCTATGGATTGAAACAAGCATCGAGAAGTTGGAATCACCATTTTGATGAAGAAATAATTAAATTTGGATTCATCAAGAACGCTGATGAAGCTTGTGTATATAAGAAAGCTAGTGGGAGCATCATCACTTTCCTATTATTGTATGTTGATGACATACTGCTATTTAGAAATGACGTTCCAACCTTGGATGGTGCTACCTGGCTTGGAAGTTGTTTTTCCATCAAGGATCTTGGTGAGGCCGCCTATATTCTGGGAATAAAGATCTATAGAGATAGATCAATGCGGTTTATGGTTTAAATCAAAGTGCATACATTGATACGATCTTGAAAAGGTTCAAGATGGAGAACTCTAAGAAAGGTACGATACCTATTCAAAGAGGAACGATATTGAGTACGACTCAATGTCCATGCTCAAAGGATGAGCAATATAAAATGAAGGCAATCCCATACGCATCTGCTATTGGGTCCATCATCGCAATGATATGCACTCGGCCGGACGTTTCATGCGCCTTAAGCATGACAAGCCGATACCAGCAAAATCCTGGAAACAGTCATTGGATGACTGTTAAGAACATACTTAAGTGCCTAAGGAGGACTAAAGATATGTTCTTAATCTATGGATCTGTTGATGAGGAACTCGTTGTAAAAGGTTACACGGATGCAAGTTTCCAAACCGATTGTGATGATTCAAGATCACAATCGGGATACATTTTCATTCTGAATGGAGGAGCGGTCCTTGGAAGAGCTCTAAACAGGATATGGTGGCTTTATCAACTACAGAATCTGAATACGTCGCCGCCTCATTGGTAGCTCAAGAAGCTGCATGATTGAAGAAATTCATTGCTGATCTAAGGGTTGTCCCTTCCATTCAGGACCCCCTAGAGATCTTTTGTGATAACGAGGGTGCGATTGCTCAAATCAAGGAACCTCGTGCTCATCAAAAGACTAGGCACATTGAGCGGAGGTTCAACTACATACGAGATGAAGTTGAGAAAGGAAAGATATGTATTCACAAAGTTCACACAGATCAAAATATTGCAGATCCTCTTACGAAGCTCCTAGAAAAGGCAAAGCATGAAGGTCATACCTGTGCCATGGGACTTTGATATTCTAGTGATTGGATTTGATCTGTAATTTCGTATTTGGATATCTGGAACTTCCTTATTACTTGAATAAAATTATTTGGTTATAATATTTCAATAAATGTTCCAATTTAGCATGTTTAATCCATGGGTAAATTATTTACTCAGAATGTCCGTAGTCGTTCATGCTTGTGGGAACAAGTATGAAAGTAAGACTATTATGAACTAGGATTGGTAGATATTCATATGGATGAATGTAAAGCAAAGGGCTGTTGCCAAAGTTCATAGATATTTGTGGGATACAAATATTGGACTGACCCGCATCTCAAATTTTACTACATGGAATCTTCTAGATTTATAATAAGTAAATTTGAGTAAAGGCGAATATCATTTGGTATCCTCAGACCTGAGATACATATTGGGTTTTAATATTCACCAAGTGTTATACCTTGAAATAATGGACAGTACGTAAGGCTATGTTCATGTGTGACACGAGGTGTTTGTGAGAAACATATGTAGGCAAGATGGAATTTGTTCCTCTTATTTGTTGAGAGCAAGATGTCTAAGGCCTGATTAAGTTAAATCAACAAGGAATGATCATTTTGTGTTCTTGGATTTAACATGACATCTGAAACAAAAGGATAAATGATTGATTCACATAAAAAATTTCAAGTGTGATACTTGAAGAGGATGATGTTATTGAATGGCACTTAGTCATACGTATTAAGGGTAGTAAACCGTTGTTAGGCGGTATTTACTACTTGCATCAATCTTCTATGAATCTTGTGCAAGTGGGAGATTGTTGTATCTTATATGCCCAAGACACATACAAGATTGATGTGGTTAGTACGTTATGATCCAAGTCGGGTCATACCCAATAACAAGCCAAACAAACACCAGTAATATTTGTTCGTTGATAAGATCATACAAATAAATATTGACACCAATTTAGAAAATGGGTTTTCTAAAACATTGCTTTGGTAATTGAACAACATTATGTGGATAATTTGTTCATGAGAAATTATTTGTAACATTATTTAAGTAGGTTAAATAATAACAAATAATAGTGTATTGATGTTGTAAAACTAAAAGAGTTTTAGTTTTATAAATCTTATGATAAAAGAATAAAAGGAGAGTGTAAGTTTTATAAAAGAAAAATCAAAATGGGGGTACCCCAACATTAAAGGGGTTCGGCCACCCATGGCCTTGGGTGTCCCACTTTTTGTCTTGAACAAATGCATGACTTGATAACACTTTCACTCTTAATAATACACTCTCTTACACACATGCAAGAACTAATTCCTCTCTTCCTTCTCTCAAAAATTTCGAGATCCTTAGGCTGATATTAGAGGTCTTTCTTGCTGAAATTAGGATTTACAAGAAGAGGAATAGAGTTTGTGTTTAGTTCCCTAACAAGCTTGGTGTTTGGCAAGGGTTTGTGGGTATCACCTCTTGAGGTCTTCCACATTGAAGACTTAGCCTTCAAAACAGCTTCACCCTCATCTTAAACTTGATTTCTAGCAGCTAGAAAGGTGGTTTTCTAAACATCCTATGGTTGCTTTTATTGTATGCATTTCGTATATGGATCCGGGGTTTGGGTTTTACATGTTAAATGGGTTTAATAATCAGCATATCAACAAGATTTTAAACTCATAATCCGCTGTGTTTTCCTATAAATTAGTTTATATGGACTTTGATAATCTTGTTAAAACCCAACATCAGTATACCTGTAGATGGAAAGTAATCAGTTAGTAAGGCAATAATCGATCAATAACGGAGAAAAAATTGAAAAGGGTGGGTTTGGTAATCGGCGGTTTGTGAGGTTTTTGAAATCAATTGTAGGACTGCGACCGACTGAGCCCCTTTATATACTGATTTGTGATTCAGTCATGCGACTGGACCCATACGCATGATTCATTCATGCGACTGAGGTTCAGTCGTACGACTGACTTAGACTTCTTCAGCCAGTCGTACGATTGGTTCATACTTGTGATCCAATCGTATACTTGACCCATACTCATGGTCCAATTGTGTGACAGGCACATACTCATGGTCCATTCATGCGATTGGTTCATACTTATGGTTCAATCGTGTGATTGGTCCATACTTATGATCCAATCATGCGATTGGCTCATACTTATGAGTTTGACTTCACTTTTCCTAACCTTTCAAAAACTTGAATTTTATATATGATATTATGACCATTGATCATCTCAGACATGATCTTTTTAACTAAAAACTTTTGATCACCTCTGACGTGATCCTTTAATCAAAATTGTTTGATCACCTCAGACGTGATCCTTTTACTTGAAAACCATTTTATCACCTCAGACGTGATCCTTTTACTTGAAAACCATTTGATCACCTCAGATGTGATCCTTTTAACTTTAAACCCTTATGATCACCTCAGACGTGATCCTTTTAACATTACAGAAACAAGCTTTTATCAGATAACGTTCGGTTCAGTTTGTGACATTCACAGATTTCCTCTTGTTACATAGTCCGACATCGACTCGATACAAACATAACTAATACTATGAAAAACTTTAAACAAACTAAATTAAGACAATCTTCTTGTATTTTTCATTTGAGGTTGGTTGAAAACATTTTAGCTTTTCTTAAACTATTTCTCCCCCTGAGCAGAACAGCTTCAAGCATTCTCATCTTATCTAGAAAGATTCTTATGGAATCGTACAGTCATAAACATAATCATTTGGGACCTTTTATATTTATGTAAATACAAAGAATGTTATACTTACCAATTACAGAGTCTTATTCATCTAAGAGTCATGAACACTAACAGGAAATCATGCTAGAGCTGTTATGTAGCACACATTGATTTTGACCTTCGGGGAATGCTGCCACGATGATTGTCTGTATATTTGTCCACCTAAATCCATACATAGATTTTTGGCATACATTGGTGATTGTTTAGGTTTATTATTTCAACAAGCATTTATGGATCCCACACTTATATGGTAATCAACTTTCCTCAGGAGAATTTGGAGCGGTCTACGGGTTTTTGAGAAGAAGAAACTATTCTAAGAGCTTTCAAAGAAATGCCAAGCCTCAGGTCAGTGCCATCGCATAGCAGAGAGGCGCAAACAACAATGAATTCTAGAATATTTAGATTGTGCTTATCCTCAAATCAGTGCCATCGCACAACAGAGAGGCACACAACCTATCTTCTTGTTAGAGCAATTTTATTTTACATATAACACACCAACAACATTTGTCATTAGCTTGTTGCATTTCACATTTTTCATGCTTTTTGCTCGTTTTTATGGTCATACGCACACATTTGTGGCGTTTATTTTACTCTTGACCTCTTATTAGAAATACACTAATTATGTTAACCAGGGATGAGATGGACACGCACAGCCTGTTGAATGATTTAGTTTTTAATGTTGTTCGCCAATGAGGTCTACTAGTCTATTGTGTTGAATCTACCGACACATAATGGACTAGCAACCCCTAGATCTACTTTCTTTATGTAACCACAGTAGCAGACTAGTTTACTATCATTTTTTAACTCAATAGCCTTTGACTTCTTAGACTTACAAATTTCTGTAACTTTGAATATAACATTTTAGAACATTTAAATCCTTTTGGTGTCCCAAACAATTTGATGCCTGTGTACTATCATTTTCCATTAACTTGAATCGATTTCACATATTTGATGCCTTTGCTTTTCAGCTTATCTGCTCACCCCCGTTTTTTTGAGTAATTAAATACTAACTACTGAAACTAAAACTATCCTGCCCCTAACATTCTAAAACCGAAAATCTTTTGTGTTTTTGAATTTTTTAAAGATAGAAAAAATAAAATAAAATGAAATAAATAAAAAGAAAATTAGAAAAATAAAACATAGAGATGGACTATGAACTTGATTCGTCTGGAATCACATCATCTTTCTTTTAATGCCATTGACCTCTAATAGATAATGAAATCAAGGTTTATCAAAAGATTTTGTGTAGAAATCGGCGCGTTGGAAATCCATGTTAATTTTAACAACATCGATTAATTGTTATTTAAAACAGTCACGTATAAAGTGATATTTAATTCTGATGTGTTTAGTTTTGGGGTGTTGGACCGGATTTTTGGTGACAGCAATAGCAGCAGAATTATTGACAAATACAGGGGTGTTAGAGACTTTTAAACCGTAGTCTCACATTTGCTATTGAATCCAGATGATTTGTGAACAATAACTTGCCACAGCAACGTATTCAGCTTGACATGTTGACAGAGCAACAGACGTCTACTTCTTACACTGCTAGGTGACTAATCGTCTTCCAAAGAACTGACATCCCGCAGATGTTGACTTGTAATTCATCTTGCAACCACCGTAATCTGAGTCACTATACGTAGTTAGCTCAAATTTATCATCATGAGGATACCACAACCCAAGCGATGGAGTACCCTTTAGATAACGAAAGATCCTTTTTACCCCAATCAGATGATTTACTTTTGGTTTTGCCTGATATCTGGAACAGAAACACGTGACATATATAATATCAGGACGAGAAGCTGTGAGGTATATAAGAGATCCGATCATTCCTCGATACATAGTGGCATCTACCAGATCACCATTTTCGTTGGGTGCCACCTCATGGTTCGTGGCAAGTGGAGTACCTGTAACCGTTGCATTCTCCATGTCAAACCGACTAAGGATATCTCCAACATATTTAGGCTGATGCAGGAAGATTCCATTTGGTGTCTGATCTACCTGTAAACCAAGAAAGAACTCCATCTCTCCTATGGCACTCATTTCAAACTCAGCTTTCATCACCGATTTGAATTCTTTACACAAAGCTTCGTTTTTGGAACCGAAGATTATGTCATCCACGTATATCTGTACCAGTAGTAAATCACCATCTTTTTCCTTTATGTACAACATGCAGTATTACACCTCTGCAAAAGCCATGTTTCAGCAGATGAGTGGAGAGTTTCTCATACCAGGCTCGAGGGGCTTGATGGAGCCCATACAATGCCTTGTCTAGTTTATAAATTCTATCCCGATGATAAGGATCCTCGAATCCTTCGAGTTGACTGACGTAAATAGCTTCATGGATCTCACCATGAAGAAATGCACTTTGCACATCCAATTGATAAACTTTGATCTGCATAAAGGATGCATAGGCTAGGAAGATTCTAATTGCTTCCATCCTGGCCACTGGTGCATACACTTCATTGTAGTGAACTCCTTAGACTTGCCTGAACCCTTGAATAACTAGCCTAGCCTTGTTTCTGATTATGACCCCTTAGTCATCCTTCTTACACTGAAGAACCTACTTAGTGCCAATCACTTTTGCACCTTTTGGTCTGTCAACAAGTGTCCAGACACCTAACTTCTTGAACTGTGGGAGTTCTTCTTGCATGCCAGCTACCCATTCCTCATACTTTAAGGCCTCACTTACATACTTGGGCTCAACTTGAGACACAAAACATCGATATGCCCCATCATGTATGTATCCCTTTTCCATGACAGCAGCATAATCAGCTGAGTAGAGCTGATTTCTTGTCTGAACTCCCAAGAGAATATCGCCGATGATGTTGTACAGGGGAAGATTCACGTCAATCCTAGATCCGGGAGTTGTGGGAACTGCTACTTCATCATCCAGGTTTGGAATCACAGGTTCAGTTTCTGTGGCTGTTGAAGGACTGGGTTCAGAAGTGCCAGTTACTTCATGATCAGCTGCAGGTCTACTTTCAGCAGTGGGAACCTGTTCCTTCTGGTTCATATTTTCAGATTTAGCTTCTTCATCATCAGTGGAACCACTTATCTCTAGTTCTCCTCCTGAAGAGCTAGTAGTATCTTCTAATGGAGCCGAGGATGTCGAGTCTCAAGTAGGAGTGTTCAGAGCATCGTACATCATTTTAGTAGTTAACACATCATCAGAATGGGAAGAAGGTAGATTGAAGGATTTAAAAGATCCATCATAGTCGAAGAAAAAAGAAGGTCCTTTCCCGCAAAGGGGGTGGTGTATCTTTGTACATCAACATTGCACCACACTTCTACCTGACCAGTTGAGTTATTGTAAACCCTTTTGTCTGGTATATAGTATCCAAGGATGATACTTTCTTCTGCCTTCTCGCAGAACTTCCCAGTCTGATTTTTCTTTAGTAGCATACAGGGTGCTCCAAATGGTTCCAGATACTCCAAGTTGGATTTACGTTGCTAGAGCAACTCATAACAAGTTTTTCGATGACGTTTGACCACCAAGACCCACGCTTTATCCACCGCCTCATTCCAGAATTGAACCGGCAGTTTTGAGTCAGCTAGCATTGTTCTTGTTGTTTCTATCAAGCTCCTATTCTTCCGTTCAGCAACGTCATTCATCTGTGGAGTGTAGGCAGAAGAGAATTGATGAATAATCCCTCTCTCAACAGAATGCCTCCATCCACTGATTCTTGAATTCTGTCCCGTTGTCTGAACGTATTTTCTAGACTTTCAGCTTGTAGAGTGACTCCAATGTGGTAATAAGACGTTTGAATAATTCAAATGTCTCTGACTTCGCTTTCAGAAACATCACCCAAGAGAATCTTGAGTAATCATCTGTCACCACATAGCAGTACCAATCACCAGTAATGCTCTTAGTGCTGGTAGGGCCAAATAGATCCATATGTAGAAGCTCAACAGGAATCTCGATAGAATGAACTTTCTTTGACTTGTGAGACTACTTTGTCTATTTCCCTTTCTTGCTTGCTATGCAGAAGTCTAGAAGCTGGAAGTTCTTGACAGTAACTGTGTCTACCAGATCATTCTGAACCAGATGGTTCTTCTTCCTGGGATTGATGTGTCCCATTGTCCTATGCCAGGAAACTGAATCCCTTCAGTTGCTTTTAACAAGAAACACTGAGCAGTAGACTCAGTAGTGGAGGCTTTTGAAAGATCCAAGACATACAGGTCGTTATATCTTGAAGCCAACATTAGAACTTGCTCCTCCGGGATAACATACTCCTTCTTAAGTATGTAACACTTCTTATTGTTAAAAACAACCTTAAAGCCCTTATCACAAATTTGGGAGACAGAAAGCAACTTGTTTTGCAAGTGCTAAATGTAGTTGACCTTGTCAAACTTTACCTTCTCGTTTCCCACTTCACCTTGAGCGGTGATATAATCTCCTTTGTTTCCTGCGAAAGATACATGTCCCTCTTTAATTTGCTTGATGTTGAAAAAGAGAGACGAATTCCCGGTCATGTGCCTGGAAGCCCCACTATCAATAATACAGGTATTAGTGATAGCACTGTAGCAGACAACCTGCACAAAGAATGGAAATTATTAGTTCAGGTTGGGGACCCAAGCCTTTACTGGATTTAGTTTCCCAGAGATATCACACATCATGAACTCAACCCACTGACCTTCAGAGGATGAGGACACATCTTTCTTCTTCTTGTCCTCACTGACAGACACGTTACTTTATTTTCTTTCCATAAACCAGCTTTGTGCAAGGCCTGTTTGTGATAAACAGACAACTGGCTTATGGTATGAACTTTTGGTTCACTAATAGTCCTAGGTTTAGCCTTAGGCAACACATCTTCGCTTTGAGCTTGTCTGTGTTGAATTTGGTATCTTGGTGGAGTATTAGATCTATTTTTGAAAAATCTTGTTTTTTCATCAAAAAGCTTAATTTTTCTTTTAGGTGTCTGATAATGAGGACAATTTGGAGAAATATGTCCTCATTTTCCACAGTTATAGCAGGATCTCCCTTCGACAGGTGGTGGGATCTTCTACGAGGGGTTGAGTCTGGTCAGGAGCTGGTCTGTTTCTCATCCTTCTTAGATGCTTCACCTTCTTTAACAAATTTAATTGTTTTGACATTTGGAACGCATTTTTCTTTCTTTTTATTAGGATTTTGATGATTTACACGTTTAGGGTATGTTGGTTTAGAATTCTTAGGTTCTGACGTAGATGTTTGTGAACCCGACCTAACACTATCCTATTCAACTTTATCGCACAAATCCACTTTAAGCATCTTATCTATCGATCTCAAAGTAGTAGCCTTCTGTTTAGTTACAGAGTGCACAAGTTTACTTGTGGAGTCTGGATAACTGACCAGAGGATTAGTCACCACATGATCCTTAACTGGGTTATTGTTTATTGGTTTAACTTTAGTATTCAAAAGGATTGCATGTGGTGGTGGTACTACTTCATATCCCATACCTTCCCCACCATTTTGTTCTTTCACTATGTTCTGAACTATATGAGAGGAACTTGCTAAACTATGCAGTTTTTGTTTTAATGATTCAACTTTGACTTCCGACACTGCTTTTTCCTTTTTAGTTTCCTCTAAAGTAGTTAGATAGAACTTAATGTCATTTGATTGATTTAGGGCAACAACCTTGGTTTCCCTTAGTTGTTTCCCTAGCAGTTCAATCTTTTCCTTAAAACTACACTCATTTTGTTTTAAAACACGGTTTGCTTCAGTGCACAGTTTTAAATCATTTACCAAATTATCATTGTGTTCTAATAACCTAGCAAACTTTAAGTCAATGCTTTCTCTAAATTTTTCACATTCAGCACAAGCATGTTTATCAAACAATTCGTCTTTAGAGTATACCTGTGTGGAACTGGACGAATCGGCCATAAATGCAGAATTAGACTCTTCAATAACTGGAGATTCTGAGTTCACAGCATTCAACTCTTCCTCGACAAGATGATCTACAACATCCATAGCATCTTCAAAATTTGAACAACCATGCTCAGCTATGATGTCTCCCTCGCTTGCAGATCCATCATCAAAATCATCAACCTGTGCTATAATTGACTCTCCCTCAGATAAGAATCGAAAGGACCAGTCTTGTCCTTCATCGCCTTGAGCTACCATAGCTTTTGACTCTTTGATTGATGATGCCCCAATCTTCTCTTTGTCCTGATGGTTGAATGAAGGAAAAGGGTTTCCATTACCTGTCTTCTTTGGCTTTACACACTCACGTTTAAAGTGCCCCTTTTCACCGCAGTTGAAACACGTGACCTTGGTTTTATCAAACCCAAATGTAGTGTCTTTTATAGCAACCAAGTTCTGCCCCGTCTTCTTCACAAACTTCTTAACCCTTCTAACAGCACTGGCTAAGGCCCACATGATATCAATTCTTTTCAGCTCAGTTTCATCTACCTGCTCATAATCTTCATTGGCTAGGTGACAGTTTCCAATCTTACCAATAACTAACCTATCATAAGACTGAACCACTGCTGCTAGAAGATCCATGTGGTCTTTGGCAACTTCCACAGTGACATTTTTGAGGTTCTCGGTTTTCAGCTTGGTAGGGTTGGAATCAGGGTCAATATATTGGGTTCCAGATTAACCTGACGCTTCGCTTCCTGAGGAACTGCTTTGGGAAGGGGAAAATGAATTAGACATAAACACCGTGTGAAGCGGTGCCCCTGATGAAGCTAGAGTAGGAACAGAGTTGTACAGTGAAGGATTCTGAGCGTTGGATCCTTTCTTAGACTTGTATTTAATTCGTAGTTCCTCCTCCCTTAACTTTAAGATGAAGTCATTTATGTCTAATGTAGCAAGAGTGTCATTTTGTCTTAGATTAGACACAAACGGATCCCATTTGTCTGGCAGACCATCAGCAAAACTAGAAACTTTGTCTTCCATAGATGTGGCCACACCATGAGTATGCAGTTCACTCATCAAATGATAGAACCTATCGATGATATCATCTAAGCTCTCATTTCCTATTGGTGAGAAATTATCAAACAGCTTTTGAGAGCTTTAGGTTTCAGCGCCTTCAGGGTTGCATTGCCATCATATCTCTTTTCTAACGCCTCCCACAGTTTCCTCGACTGCTTGTTTTCAGAGAATTGATGGAATATGTCTTTAGGTATCGATTGAGTCAACAGTGCATACGCCTTCTTTTCAGCATTATGTAGAACTTTCTGAGCTTCATATATACCCCCCATAGTCAACTTCACCCCATTAGCACTGACTGGTACAATATAACCAGTCTCTATAGATGTCCAAAGATTGGGGTCAACTCCATTCAAGTAGATCTCAAACCGCTGTGTCCACTGAGGATACTCATCGAACGTCAACAACTTTGACGGTTTGCTGTGATTCCCTATCTCATTTTCCAGAAGAAGAAGATTCTGGATACGAGAGTCTTTTCCAGCAGTGAACATAGCAAACTGATCTCCCATTGCTTAAACTTTAACAAACTTGAGACAAGACAGATTCAATTGTGCGATTGAGCAAGGCGACTGGATCAATCGTGCGATTGAAGGATGCGAATGAGTTCAATCGTGCGATTGGATTCAGTCGTGCGAATGAAGAGTACGATTGAGGTCAACCGACTGGAATAGCTTAACCATGTGAATGAACTATGTGAATGAGTACAGTCATGCGATTGAACTATGAGAATGAGATTCAGTCGTGCGAGTGAGCTAATCGTGCGACTGAGGCTGCTGTGGTTTGAAAAAGTCGAATTTTGAACACTTTGACACAAAATACGTACTTTTCACTAACCCTATTCTGTTGTATGTTAAAAAATCAAAACTTTAACACCTGCACTCGTCAAAAACACATTTTTGAAGCAAAAAGTGGATCTTTTGATTGAAAACGTTAATTTTAACACCAAAACTAATCGAATCCACGCAAAATCACGAGCCAAATCTCTAATACCACTTGTTAGGATCGTTTTTGTACACAGTACTAACGGATTCTGCATAAGACCAGATCAAATAGCGTGGAATTCTATTTGATTGGCGATCCAATCAATGAGAACGAACAACCTGATCGATCTAACGATTAAACAAACGTTAAAAACGAGAAGGAATCGATCAGGAACGAACTATGCACTTGGATGGACGAACTTTGACGCACTGGACGGCTAGGGTATGATCGTATTCAAAGTGTTTTGTTTTTCCACGAATTATGTGGTATTTATAGTTTTTCAGTGTCCATTCGTATGACTGAACCATTAGCATGGTTCAGTCGTGCGACTGACTCATGCGTCTGACTCATACGCACGACTGAAGGTTTAGTCGTGCAACTGAGTCAATCTTATGTCTCAGTCATATGACTGATCCAGTCTCCTGGTTTAGTCATCCGACTGGTCCATAAGTATGGTTCATTCGTGCATATGGTCCATAAGTATGGTCCATTAGCATGAATAACCACACGACTAAGTTGAACACAATTCTGAATCATTATTGACTCAGAACTATGTACAATAACCTCAAACCAATATATAATGGTCATAAATACAAGTAACATCAATTACAATAAGAATATGATATAAACAAGGACCATTAAACATCAAAAGCATATCATATTTCATTCAACGTTTTCATTACATATGTGTAAGAAATGAAAGACATTTACATTGCAGAACATAAACTAGGAACAATGTATCAACAGATATATAAAATGCCATCAGAGATTTGTTTCACTTCCAACCCTAAAAAGGAAGTGAGTTCTCTAGTTGAACTTATCTCAAACTTTGACTTCATGAGACTTTCAAAAGCTTTGCATAAGCTCTTATTTGTAGACCGAAATATGATATTATCCACATATACTTGTACCAAAATGATATCCAAATAAGCTTTCTTGATAAAGAGAGCTTTATCTATAGATCCTTTGGTGTATCCATTTTTTCAGAAGAAAGGTAGATAGTGTCTCATACTATTTCATGGAGCTTGATGAAGACCATAAAAGGCTTTGTTAAGTTTGTATACATGATCTGGATACTTGGGATCTTCAAATCTAGGAGGTTAGGAGACATAAACTTCATCAATCTTACCATAGAGAAATGCACTCTTGATATCCATATGAAATACCTTGAAGTATTTGGAGGCAGAAAATTCTAGAAAAATTATGATTGCTTCAAGCCTGTCCATAGTAGCAAAGACTTCATCATAATCAATCCGTTCTTCTTATGTGTACATTTGTACCACATGTCTAGTTTTGTTCTTGATAACAATGTCCCTGTCATCCTTCTTATTTCTAAACACCAATTTGGTTCCTATTGCAATCTTCCTCTTAGGAAGTGCACATAGTTTCCAAACCTTATGTTTAGCAAATTGAAGAAGCTCTTCTTGCATAGCTTCTATCCAGCTATTATCTCTTAAGGTGTTATCCATTTTCCTTGGTTCTAGTTGATAATGGAAGGATGAAAACAAACAGATGTTTGTTTCATTCACCCTCCTCCTTGTCTTGACACCAGCATCAATATTGCCAATCATATTCTTAATTGGGTGCTCTTTATGAATTCTTAATATTGGGATCAATTGGAGTTGTTGAGATAGATCAAGTTTGTAAAAGTTTGTTTTAGGAAGTTCAGCAGATGGATTGACTGGTTCAACTACCGAATTGACTCCTTTTTTAGCATTTGTCACACTTGGTTCCTTTTCAAGAGATTGTCCAGGATCACAATGATCATGAGACTCCTCATCTAAGTCATCATGAGCAAGTGATGGTTGACCCACATTGTTTTTAGTACTAGCATTTGCTTTACTGAATGTCACTAAACTATGATAATAGATGACCTGTTGTGACTGAGACCATGTGGTAGATCAACCCTGTAGTCTTCAGTTGTTAGGACTTGTATGTCTCCTAATCTATTGGGAGAGTCTCCTCAAACATTCTCAATCAAATGTTTAAATGCACTTGTGAATCCATTTAGATTAAACATCCAACTTGGGGTATTTACAACAGTATTTGATGAATTTTCATTAAATATGGTATTTTCAGATTCCTCAGTACTGTGATCAACTTTGTTGTATACTCTATAAGCCATAAGTACCCTATAAAGAACCCTTCTACTGATTTCTCAACAAATTTAGATAAATGATTTTTGGTATCTAGAATGGTGCATGGACGTCCAAAAGGTGTTAGAAACTAATAAACGGTCTTCTCTTATGCCATAATTCATAAAAGGTTTTCCCATATGTTTTGACTATTAGTACCCATAGCATGTAGTGCTGACTGCTTGAGCCTAGAATGTTATAGAAAGTTTGGAATTTGACAGCATGGTCATTGCACCCTCAATAAGTATCCTATCTCTTCTTTCAGTAACTCTGTTTTGCTAAGGAGTTCTAGAAGG
Source organism: Flaveria linearis (assembly GCA_024085815.1). Lineage (NCBI taxonomy): Eukaryota > Viridiplantae > Streptophyta > Magnoliopsida > Asterales > Asteraceae > Flaveria > Flaveria linearis. Next base: position 55,633,369 of record CM044010.1, on the reverse strand, counting down.
ACTACATTGCCTTACAATACCATTTGATTTTTGATTACAAAAGGAATCAAGGGTGTGGTTTTTAACTTCAGTTCCCTGATCATATTTATTATTTTAACCTTTTAATCAATTTAATTTTTAATTTTGGTAATAAATTATTTTAAAATTTTAGTAGTTTCATTTTTAGCTTCTAAAAAATATCCCAAGCGAATCTTGTAAAATCATCTATGATTACCAAGTAATATGATTTTCTTCCCAAACTCTTTACAGCTGTTGGACTAAACTGTCCATGTGTAATAGATTCAAAGAAGTTATGACTAAATTTAATTCTCTGCACTTATGAGAAGATCTATGTTGCTTTTCTTTTTGACAGGAAACACAGTGGTCAGCATACACAAACTCTTTGTTCTGTAGTCCTTTGACTAACCCATTCCAAACTAATTTGTTCATGTTTTTGAGTTTTGCATGTGCCAATCTTCTATGTCAAGTGAGGATTCATTTAGTAAAGATTTGGGAATGAAACATGATACATTTACTGATGGTGATGCATTCTACATGTTGAGCATGTACATATTGTCTTTTCTGGGAGCTCTTAAAAGTATTTTATCATTTGGAATTTCAAGCCCAGGAGATTGGATAATACATTCATTCACTGTGAAAAGAGTGTTGTGTTTTTGGTCACATAACTGGGACACACTCAACAGATTATAGTTTAACTCTTTCAACTAGCTCACCTTGTCAAAGCTTACCTTGCCATTACTGATTGTCCTTCTACCAGTAATGTATCCTATTTTCATATCACTTGCAATAGATCCACCATCATATGGTTCTAGATTCTACAGGTATGGTCTGTCACATGTTATGTGCCGGGAGCATCCATTGTTTACAATCCACAATTTTGTTTTGGCCTACGGATGATCCTGCACATAAACAAATTGGTTAGTGATGAATGTGGACCCAATCTAGTTTAGTCTTGGATCTTCTAGTTTTATAAAGTTTTTTTCAATGGTAAGTGCTGAAGGGTTGGTATATTGTTTTGGGTAGTCATCTAAGGATTCAACAAGTCTTTGGTTTTCAGGTTTTTCTTTTGACTTTGTCTAATATTTTAAAATCATCATTCTTGTAATGACTTCCAAAATCTTTTAGTGATAGTAAAGGTTTCCAAAAATCTTCTTTTTCTTCAAGTTTGAAGTAGCTGATTTGTTCGGCAGATCCTTCAGAAGTAGTGACTTTGCCTTGGAGTTGGCACTTGAGATACTTGTCTTACAAACAGTTTTGTGAACACCATCTTTTCCTTTTGATGATTGTTTGGCAGCTGCATACTTCTTTTGAGGGTTTAGGCTTGTTGGGATTTTTAATGGAGTATGCTAGGGGATTGTATTGACAGTCTTTTGCAAAGTGACTATCTTTCCCCACACATTAGGCATGTGATATTCATTTGCTTCTTCGCTAACTTGATCTTTTTCCTGATCTCTTGTAGCTCCTCTTCAGCTTCTCTTTCTTACCTTGTGTTATCAACTAATTGTCAATGAAGTCTTTAGTGTTTTCCTTCTTAACTAAAGATCTCATCCACTGACTTTCCTTAGTTCCACCCATCTTTTTATTTATATTATGATTAGCATGGGTGGCTATATCTATCTTCTTCTTTGGGAACCTCTTGTTATGAATCTCTACTGCTTCAGAAGTAGTCCTTTGAATATACAGTTAGAGTCTCACTTCTGAAGAGTTTGAGATTCCTACACAACAACTTCTGTTATGACTCTTCTTGTTGCAGTTGTGCTTTAGCTAAAGCTTTGTCTTGATGGAGCAGTTTCTTAGCAGGCAATTGCTTGACTTTGAAAGTTGAGTTTTAATAGACAAACTCAATATTTCGAATCACATCCTTCTTTTCTTTGTCCTTGAGTTCTTCCCTCCTCTTCTTTATTTCTTCCTTTTTTCTTCTTTTTTATCCACTTCTTCAACTACTCCCTTTTTCTCTTCCTTCTCTGTTGTTTTAGCCTTTTCAGCAGATGCCCTTATACAGGTTGGTTCGGTAGATATTTGCTTCTTTACCTCATGGTTACACTTAGGGATATATGTGAGAATGTATGTCATTGGTGGTTCCACAGTCTTATACCCTAACCTTGTCTTAATTTAATACAACTTTTAGGAGTTTTCAGTAAAAGCAATTAATTTTCAAAATTTTTATTTTGAACATTGTATTTATCAACATATGTTTTGGCTATAGCTAATTCATATTATGCTAATTTCAATCTGCTCAAGAGATCACCAATTTGGGTCTCCAAGTTGGTTTGTTAATGTTTTAGTTGTAAAACAATTTTTTAGCTCTAATCTTTTCCTTTTGAGCTTGATAAGTTTTTTTATAATCTGTTTTAAGAAGATTGGTTGATTCAATATCCTTCATGAGATCTAAATTATGATTGCTGGACGATTGTATCTTAACAATGCATTCAGGTATACAACAGGGTTCAGAGTTTATTTGAGATGAGAAGGTTAAGCATCCATCCATCAGTGCATTGTTGATGGGAGTGACATCTTGTGTTTGGAAGCTCTAGTCAGTCACCTCTTATCTCGAGGCTATAACTGCTACATGCTTTTGGATGGTAGAAGTAGATGGACTTTGATTGTTTGGATTTGGTTTGAAGTTTGATGAAATTGGGGGAGATGAATTTGACTTAGGTGCTTTGCATTCATTGGAAAAGTGCCCCATCTCGTTGCAGTTGAAACACTTTACTTTACTCAAGTCAAATCCAAAACCTGATCTTTTCTGCCTTAGGAACTTTCTTTCAGTTCTTTGCTAAAACTGATTAGCCTTGAAGGAGATCATGGCTATTTGATAGTTGATATCCATCTCCTCAAGGTCATCTGGGTGGATGCATTCCAGATCTTCTTCAGAGAGTTGGAAGAGTTGGCTTGTTCACTAACATAGGCTATGTTTGAGGAGTAGGTTGGTGAAAAGGATAGTGAGGTCCGTTGATTCCATCTGATAAAAGATGGCGATGGTTGAAATTCAGCCGTTAGATATTCAGGGTAAGTGATCATTGGTACTTGATGATACACCATAGAAATTTGGTAGGTTACGAGTAGGTGTGAGAGGGATAAGGTTCTTTAATAGGTGCCATAAAAGCTAATAACTTTAAGGGGTTTGAAGATCTACCAAGTGATTATTCATCTGCATCCATTTCCATCTGATAAGCACTTAGGATCCTCAAGAGTCATTGTTTTCAGATTCTCAGTTCTTCTAATGGACATAGTGTAAACAATTAATGTCTTAGGTAGGGACCTTAAGAACATTCTTAGAACATCACCATTTTCCATCTTCACTCAAGCTTCATCTTGAGAGTCTAGCAATTTGACACATCTAAGATATGGGCCAGTCATGGTTTCTACCCTAGTGAAACCAAAGTTTTCAAACTTCTAATTCAAGATATCTCTTTTGTTCACCTTCATGTCTTCAGTTCCTTCAAATCTAGCCTTCAATGCTTCCCACAACTTCTGTGCAATTGTGAGTTTCTTAAAGTCGTGAATGATGTTGTTTGGTATGAGTTTATTCTTTAGATCTTTATCTGAGTATTTTGTGGGATCTTTGGGAATCATGACCCTACCTTCACCGGCAACTTAAACCATGTGGACATGTGGTCCAGTCATAATAGAGAGCCATAATCTCAGATCTTGATTCCTTAGAATGTCTTCCGTTTGGATTTTTCAAGTATCATATTCATATGGTGTGAACATGGGAGGTTTGGTCTGAGTTCCATTCTTCAAGTCATGCTTACTTGAGATGGCTACAATAGTTATTTTGAAAGGATAAAGTGATATGAAAAAGTGCGGTCTTTGATAGTGTGATCAAAAGAAAACAAGAGATTTGTTGAAAGTTAACTTCAAACAAATCAAGATCCAAGTTCTGATACCACCTGTTAGATCAGGGTTATGGATTAACAATACTTTTCTATTTGATCAGAAGTTAACAAATGTAGAATCTAAGTTAACTACTTACTAACAAACACAAATACTGAGTAATAATAAATACACAAATTTTTCTTTTAAATTATTCACTTGATTAATCAAATCTGAGTCCAAGAAGTAATAGTCAGTAGATCACAAGTGGCTTAACAAAGCTTACCTCCACTATACAAGTGTGAAGATTTTATACTATGAAATCGAAACAATAAGAATAAGCTATTCTATGTTTCGAATGTATAGCAAGATAAACAATCAGCACATCAGAGTAAGGCAACTTCAGTACTATGTTGTGTCCAAAATGCAGAACACATTTGGCGTCGGTACAGACAGTCTTGTCTTGTATAACAAAAAATCAGCACCTTATGGAGTTCAGTGCTGATCAACAGCATTCAATCAACAACTCATCAATTGGTAGATTCATCATCTTCATATATCAACATAAAGTTTATAAAAATTTATATTAAAATCCCTTAATAAAGATACTTAGTCACATTAGTCAATTTACCAACTTGTCTTAACCCATCTTTTTAAGTAACCTAATATCTAATATTGTAAAGTTCATAAATTTATATTCCAAGTCCCATATCAAAATAATTTAGTCATGTGTCATCTTTTCCAACTAGTCATTACCTAACTTTTTTAAAATAACAAAATAAAAGTTACTAACTACTTGTAACTTATAGACTACACTAATGTCTATAATAATACTTGTAAAACATCTAAAATCTCATAAACATAACATAACCCATTTGGAGCTTTTCTTGAGTTTTAACACACCTTTATGACTTTTATAAAACCACAAAGTAATAATTTAGTCATTTACATATTTAGATCAAGAATCATTATTTAGTTCATGTTAGTATGTATTACATGAAATATTATCCTTGAAACTCTTTATTTGTAACAAAATAATTTTTTAACAAAAATGACTTTTGTGAATGAAGGTTATTACATATGAACTAGTAAATATTTAAACGGTAAATAAAAATATATAAATAAGTACGGAGAGTTCTGACTAAGATCAAGAAAGAATGATGGAAGAAGACATGTAGGAAACTTGAAAACTCAATATTGTTTGATCTCCAACAATGACACTTGGAACACTTTATAGTTTTTTGATGCGTGTGAAAGATGTATATATTTTTGATAATATTTTTCGCACAAATTAAATTTTAAATGGTTTTTACTTATACTAAATTACACATAGAAAAGGCAAGTATATCTGTCATGTGGTAATATAGTGTTGGTAGGAATTGAGTATCTATCCGTGGACACAATAAGCCTACTCAACAATCTTTACAATTGAGTATTAGATTGGGTTTTATTTTGAGAAAATAATATGTTGCATTGATGTGACCTATTTTAGGTTTTTTAAAACAATAATTATAAATAAAAGTAAAAGTAATATATAGACTTTGAAGTTTAAATACAGAGAATTAAGGCTATCATCCTAATAAGATTACACTTATGTAAGTGTGTTGAATATCGTAGTGTGATTAGTTATATAAGTTTAAGTAGTTATGTTAATGTTTAAAAACATAAGCTAACGTGGATTTCTGGTGTGCCAGCTCTGTAGTGACAAGGACATCAATATCGAGTAACTTATAATGCTAATCCTCCAAGGCCCTAGTAATGAAGGGAAATCACACATAACCTTTTAACATGGAGTTTCTAAAAATATAACTTAATGTTAGAAAGAGAATTGATCAACTTCCTTTTTAACTACCATTAATTTTTGAAAATCATAATAATTACTATAGATTTCTCAGACTAATAAAGGGAACCCGCAAATGATCATAAAGCTAAAGTTATATGATTTCTAATAACCATTTCTAGGTCATAGCCATGGATTGGTTATGAAGGCCAGTTTCACGAATAAAAGCTAGTTCTTACGGTTTTCAACCTCTTACGACATTCATAATTACAAACCATAAGTTAATAACTTCCCATTCAAATGTAGATGCTACCAGTCAAAAGTTTACCCAAGTTACCATAACATCAATATAATATAAATCACGCTATTAGTTCATCATAAAGTACAAGTGTTTCACTCAATTAGGATGATAATGAGAGTTTAGCTCATAATGAGCTTGAACATAACAACAATCAACATAAAAGATAGATATGAAATCATTGGTGAAATAGAACAATCAAACTGGTGATCCATAATGGATGATGTTTAGAAAATTCCGAGCTTCTTCCAAGTGTAGTATGCACCTCCCGAGCCTCCTAAGGTTCTTCAAGTTTTGATTCCTGAGAGAAATCAATAGTGTAACCCTCCACCAAAAGCTTTCCCAAATAATGGACTTAGGCCTCTATTTATAGGCTTTCTACAGTGTTTAAGCATGGGTCTATGCCTAAAATTCATGACCCATGCTAGTACAATTCCTACAAAAGTTGGTCGGTTCATACGTGCAGGGTGTGTTAGGCACGACCCTGCTTGATGGGTCACGACCTTATGATTAGGGTGCATCTCGGCCCCGTGACTAATTTTCAAGGGACGTTACTTTTTGTCCTGTCAAATTTCCAATCATGAAGGTGTGTTAATTTAAGCATGAGGGTGTGTTTCAGGCTGGTCATGGGGGCGTGCTTGATAAGGAACGACCCCATGCTTGGACTTTGACACTTGGTTTTCTTCAAATTCTTGCTAAGTGTGCTTATTTTGTCCATCTTGGCATTTTAAACACCTGAGAACATAATTTAATATTTTTAAGTTTATTTTCATCATTTTAAGGAAGATATTAAAAAATAATCGATGTGCTTTTGATAGTTTTTCTATGTATAATTTAGAGCACATCAATTTTTAATAGATGTTGAAGATCAAGTATAGGTTGGACTCAACTTAGATTAGTTTATGTTTAGATTACTTTGTAATAGGATTAACGTTAGTTTACTTTTGTATGTTGATTTTTTTAGTTTATGTTATTTTGTAGTCCAGCGAAACTGTGAGCGAAACTGTAGTTTCGCTCACAGTCAGCTGTTTAGTTTACCCGGGGAAACTGTTGTTTCTGCCGGGCGAAACTGTTGTTTCTGCCGGGTGAAACTATAGTTTCAGCAGCACAGTTTCGCAGTCAGCAAAACTGTCTGTGAAACTAAGACTGCTATAAATAGAAATGATCTTGCTTATTGTTGGGCATCCTTGCAAAAACCCTAATCAAAGTATTTGTGTTGAAAGAGTCATTAGTAAGTTGTCATTCATTGATATATATTGAGCTCATCTTCTTTTAATGGTATTGTTGCTTTATGGGTTATATTTGAATACATTTAGCTTGTTCTTGTTCATCTTATTCATTGGATTTGTTGTTATTTCTGGTATTGAATGATTCAAACCTTCATTTGTATTGAAAATCGATCATATGGACTAACAAAATGGTATCAGTGCCATAGTGCTCTTGATTGTTTGAGGTTTTTTGGTTGTCTTTGTTCAATACCACTATTTCATCAATTCTGGATCAAATTTGAGTGTATTTGATATGGAATTTGATTGAATTTTGCTTGCTTTTGGTTGGGAAAGATCTGTGAATCATCAGATCTCAAATCCATTGAGATTTGGGTAATTTCAGGTTGTTTTCAGGGTTTAAAGTGTTTTCAGATTCATCCAGCGAAACTACGGTTCTTACAGCGAAACTATCATTTTCTTCCAGCGAAACTACAAGTGTTTTCCACTGGTAGTTGTTCTTAGTTTTCTACGAAAGTAGAAATTCTGAACAAAAGTTCAACAGTGCTTGTGTCTCATTTCAAGCGAAATTGGTGTCGAAAGTACCCTGAACGAAGGTTCAAGCTTGTTTGAAACTCTCAGCGAAACTAAGCTTTTTCAAGCTTCCGGCTAGCGAAATTGCTGCCGAAATTGCTAGCGAAATTACCGTTTCCTCTGCGAAACTAGTTTCTGCGAAACTAGCTCAGCGAAATTACACATTTTCTGTGAAACTGCCTTTCTCTTCTGCAAAACTAGCATGTCAAAGATGACTTCTCTCACTCTTGCTGATTTAGAGAGTGTTGCTCCCAATAGTCCTCCAAGACTCATAAACTGTGACAACTTTGAAGACTGGAAGAGATGTCTCAAAGTCTTTTTCTTCTACTCTGATCATAGCCAATAGGAATCTATCATCACTGGTCCGCACAAGCCAATGGTTACTGTTTGTGGTACCGTATCTCAAAACATGGATCCTGCCACATTCACCGAGAAGGATCAGAAGCTGATTGATCAAGACCAGAATGATTTTGGAGCATTAACTCTCTGTCTTGCACCTGATATCTATAATCGACTTGCTGAACACTAGGATGCAAAATCTTTGTATGAGCATTGTGTGAATTCTATGATGGAAATGAAGATCTTAAGAAGGACAAGAAAGCCCAAGCTTAGAAGGAGTTGAATTCATTTGTCGGACATAAAATGTAGACCTCACCGACATTACCAATCGATTTTTGTCAGTATCAAGTACTCTAAAGAAGTATGTTGATTAGTTGGGTAATCACGAGCAGGTGAATAAGCTCCTAGACACTCTACCACCCCAATGGAGCTTACAAGTGAGAATGTTGAAGCAAGAGAGAAACTTTGCTGATTAGAAGCTTATGGATGTAATAAACAAACTGAAATCCTTTGATTTAGATCTAAAGAGACGGGAATTTAATCAGACTATGATGCCTACATCCAGTTATACTCAGAACGCTGCATTACTGTCTTCCGCTACAAGCTCTCCAATGCAGGCATTTCGTCAAGGCGGAGTGAACACCAGTGACTATTATGGAGGTTGTGGTAGTAATGGGAGAGATCAAGCGAAGTTGAAAGCAACTGTTGAAACTTCTATTCCATCTGAGATGATGGCTATTTTAGGTATGTTCGTTCAGAGTTATAAAGCTCTTGTAGGTGGGGATTTGAAAGGAATAAGGATGACGATGGAAGATATGTGTCAGGTGGACACTGATGATCATGAAGAGACTGACATTCAATGGCAAATGGCAATGTTGACACTTAGAGCCCGAAGATTTATGGAGCGCACTGATTGAAAGAATTTTGGAGGTCAAAGCTCTAACTCCAAACTAGTTTTTATAAGTCTAAACTGAGGTGTTTCAATTGCAAACAGTTGGGACACTTCAAATGTGAATATCATATCCATTGCCAATCATCACTGACCCTGGTAATTCAGAGTTCCACGATTAGTTTTAAGCAGGGGTAAAGAGGAAGCGAGTCACAAGAAAAAGACCGCATTGATTTCTAACTTTGATTGAAGAGCTGAAGTTGAAGAGACGAGAGAAGAGGTTAATCAAGCACTGGTGGCTGAGATCATGGAAGGAATGATAAAGGTGAATTGTGAGGATGACTTTGATCCATTCATGGAATTTAAGGATGAAGACGAAGTATTTGAGGAGATGAAGGAGGATGAGAAGGTGAAAGAAGATAATATGGAGGAGATCAGGAAGGAAGGAAGTCAACCCACTGAGCTAGAAAAGGAAAAAGATGATGCTGCTACCACTGTCGAGGAAAACAAGTTGAGTACTCCGGTGTGTCAATGCGAGAAAGCTCTTGCAGCTGAAAAAGTGGTGATGGGACTTCCCTATGAGGTAATTCATGATATGTGTTCTTCAGCTAGCAAAATTAGGTTATTTGGGGTCTATAAAGCTAATCGTTTATTGATTGATAATGAAGAGGATTTGAAATGAATTAATGAGGAGCTTAAAATAAATGAGTCTAAATATTTTGTTAAATTAAATGAGGCTTTAAAGAGAATGATCACCTAAAAAGAATAGTTTGGAAAGAAATGTTGAGATTAATACTTTGACTAAAATGGTTGCTCTTGCTGAGTTTGAAACAAGCAAGCTTCAGTTAAAGCCTGATAAATGGACTATATCAGGAATGAAACATGACATTTTATGTAAATCTCAATGGGGGGCTAGGATTAAAACAGGTTAGGGATATGAAAATTCTAAGGTTTATCCTCCTTCTAGTACTTACTGTTATTCACCTATGCCTGCTCCTCATCCTTCTAATGATTTGCTCCAAATAGATACTAATAGTATTTCTACAGGTTTAGAAGGTGTGAACCCTAAGCATGTTATTAAGGACAACGATTATGGACCGACAAGCGGGCTTGGATGCTCTAGCCTTAGTACACCTGAATCTCAGCATTCTGTTTTAGATCATAAATCTAGTTTAAATTCTGTTTTTGTCTCTAATGATTCTATAAAAGACTCTATTTCATCATGTTCTAGTGATGTTTCTGTTTCATCTTTAAATTATGTGGATTGTGATGTTTCTACTCCTTCTGATTGTGTTAATCTTGTGACTGATACCACTGTGAAGAGTAATGAGGAAATTCAAAATTAATTGCTTTGAAAAATTCTTTTCTCACCCTATTCCATTTTTTACTCCAGCTAAGTCAAATGAAAGGGTCATATCTTCATCTGAAGCAAGTACAAGTGGTACAAGTACCACATGTATTTCAGATAACATCTCATCTTCTCCTGTAAATAATCATTCTTTTTCAAATAAAAACAGATCTATAAACATGTAGAGACATACAACGACGTTGATTCTAGACTGTCTGAATATGATGAGGAAATATGCATTGATAAAATCCCAACCTTATTACATAACAAACCTAGATTAAAACCACATTGTTTTCGATGTGGTAAAGATGATCATGTAGTTAAGCATTGTCCTCAGCTTCATCATAGACATGTTAATAGAAATTCTTTTGGAAATAGGTTAACTCAATTAGTTAATAATTCCTTTTGTAAGAAATCTGTTACTCCTAAACCCAAAGTTGTTCAAACTTGGGTTCCTGTTTCACCTGGTTAACTTTTTCTTTGATATTTTTGCAACAGACAACCACTAAAGTTGTAAATAGTGTATGGCATGTTGATAGTGGATGCTCCAGACATATGATGGCACTTAAAGATCTATTGACCAATTATCGAATAATCAATGGGGGTTACGTCACATTCGCCGATGACAAGAAAGGAGGGAAAATGATTGGTCAAGGAGAAGTTTCCAACGGTTCTCTTACCTTAGGGAAAGTCAACTATGTACATGAGCTTGCATTCAATCTGTTGAATGTCTCCCAGATTTGTGATAAAAGCATTCCGGTCTTATTCAAGTCCAATGAATGTCTCTTTTTGAAATCTGAGATTGATATTCTAGATGATATGGTACTAATGCGGGCTCTAAGAAAGCATGATACCTATCTTCTTGATATGAGTTCAAAGGAGTCAACATCTACCATCACCTGTCTTTTGCCCAAAGCTTCCACCTCTAAGTCTTTCTTATGGGGTCACATATTGGGCCATGTTAATTTTAAAAATATAAACAAATTGGTTGAAAACAATCTTGTTAGGGGATTACCTTTAAAGACTTTTCGGTGGTTGAAAAAATGCATGGCGTGCGCCAAGGGAAAACAACTTAAGAAACTACATAAACCAAAAATTGAAAATAGCATATCCAATCCCCTCGAGTTGTTATATACTGATCTGTTTGGCCCAATCAGTGTTAAATCAATCTCTAAGAAATCTTTCTGTCTTATGATTACAGATCATTTTCCAAGATACTCCTAGGTGAGATTTCTTGCTCACAAAGGAGAGACTGCTGAGGAGCTACAGAAGTTAATCCTTTCGATTGAAATGATAAGTAAGAGGAAGGTTATGGCAATCTGATGTGACAATGGTACTGAATTCAGAAGTGAGATCTTTGATTTTTCTGTGCCGCTAAGGGAACTTTAAGATAGTACAGTGCTGCGAGGACCCCTCAACAGAATGGTGTGGCTGAACGAATGAATCGCACCCTCATTGAAGCTACTCGTACAATGTTAATTGAATCCTCCTTACCCATCATCTTTTGGGCTGAGGTGGTGAATTGCACTTCATATGTTCTAAACAGGGTGTTGATAGTCAAGGACAAAATGAAGACTCCTTATGAACTATTTCATAAGAGAAAGCCTTTGACTGACTTCTTTCGTCCATTCTGTTGCTCGTGCACTTTATTGAATACACAAGCAAAGAAGACAAAATTGGGTGTTGTGTCTGATGAATGTTACTTTGTTGGCTATTCTTCTTCTCAAAAGGCTTATCGGGTATATAACAAGAGAACACGTATTGTTCAAGAGTCCTTCTATGTTGATTGGCATGAATCTAATTCCTCCGATGTTTCATCTGAACCCGCATGGTTCTTTGACTCCGATACGGTGTTCAACTCGTTTAATCTTCCAATTTACGATGATGATGCATCTGTCTCCCGTATTCAAACAAATATCATTCCTTCAACTCCATTACATGTCGAACCTCTAGCCCCTCCTACCACATCTTCAAATGATGCTACATCAGTTGATGTTGCATCTTCTTCATCATCATTTGACCTTCCACCTCCACCTGTTTCAGCATCTCTTCCCTCATCCCCTACATGTACCACATCTCAGCCGACATCTCCCATACCTCCAATTCACTCTACCTCACCATCACCTTTATCCTCATCACCTTTAACTACCCAATAACAATCCTTTAGCCAACCATCTTCAAATACCCCATCCATGCCCATTTATTTCAAAACCATGAAAGATCACCAACATGATAACATCATAGGATCTATCACCGATGCAGTTCGGATGCGAAGTAAATCTGGTTTGATTAACGTTTGTCTATTCTCTTGTTTTATATCACAAATCATCCCTAAAAATGTTCATGCAGCTCTTTAGGACCCTTGCTGGGTTGAATCGATGCAAATAGAGCTGCAACAGTTTAGGAAACTCAAGGTGTGGACTCTGGTCCATCTTCCACCAAAGAAATGCCCAATTGGAACGAAATGGGTGTTTAAAAACAAACCTGATGACCGTGGTATTTTGGAAAGAAACAAGTCCAGATTGGAGGTCCAGGGCTTTGCTCAAGAAGAAGGGATTGACTACACCAAAGTCTTTGCTCCTATTGCCCGTCTTGAAGCCATCAGAATTTGTTTGGCGCATGCAGCCCACAAGCAATTCAAAGTCTATCAGATGGATGTCAAATGTGCATTTCTTTATGGAGACGTTGACGAAGAGATATATGTGTGTCAACCACCTAGTTTTGAGGATCCATATTTTCTAGACAAAGTCTACAAGCTTGATAAATCTCTTTACGGTCTTCATCAGGCCCCTTGAATCTGGTATGAGACTTTAACACAGTATCTCTTAAGCAATGGTTTTTCTCCTGGCACCATCTATATGACTTTATTTAAGAAGGAAGTAGATCGTGAGATGCTGATCGTGCAAGCCTACGTCGATGACATTATTTTTGGCTCCACCAATCCGAAGTTATGTCAGGAGTTTGAGGAAGTCATGCGCAGTCGATTCGAAATGAGAATGAAGGGAGAGATGTGCTTTTTCCTCGGGTTGCAAGTTGAACAAAAGCCAGAGGGAATTCTCATTCATCAAGAAAAGAACATTAAAGAAATTTTGATGAAATTCAAGATGGATGACGCTTCCTCTGAGATGACTCCTTTTACTGCTCAAACACGCCTCACTCCTGATAAGAATAGGAAACCTATTGATCCTCATTTTTATAGATCCGTGATTGGTTCCCTTATGTATCTTACAGCAAGTCGTCCTGACATCACCTTTGCTATAGGATATTGTGCTCGATACCAATCTGCCCCGAAAGAGTCTCATAAAATGCCTGTCAAACGTATCTTTTGTTATCTTAAAGGCTCTTCTCGTTTAGGTATTTGGTCTCCTTATGGTGGGAATTTTGACTTACATGCCTATTCTGATAGTGATTCTAATGGCTGCAGGTTAAATAGAAAGTCAGTTACTGGAGGCTGTCAATACTTCGGCAATTGTCTGGTATCATGGCAAAGCAAGAAACAAACCACTGTCTCTCTCTCTCTACGGGAGAAGCAGAATACATTGCTACCTCCAGTTGTTGCTCTATCACACCCCCAAACCACGGCGGTTTCCCGCGGGGTGCGAACATCATGGTTTCATAGTACTGATCGACCACTACATGGTTTTGTAAAACATACATCTCAAATAAGTTTAAGATACATCATTGTTCAGAGTAAAGTTTGCAGAAGCAATAGTAATAAGGTCCATTGTTTTCAAAACATGACAAAGACGAAAATGAATGTCCCAAACAACATGAATGGTCCTAAATATGAGATGATCCATGCTTGCTTAACTTGGTGCATCTATCAATTACCTGAGAAAACATGCATGAAAAATGTCAACATAATGTTGGTGAGTTCACAGGTTTTAAGTAATAATTAAAAGTGTAAAGGACCACAATACTTTCTTTGATTTGATTGTTGTACATACAATGCTACAAATTATATAAATGCTGCAACCGAAGCTAGACTATAACTGTAATAAATTGCCCCTACCCGTACCCACCGTAAGCATGGGGGTGAACAGGCTAATAATGCACCCGTTTAGACCTCCAGTCAAGGTTAGGGTAAATAACCCGGGTGGGGGTAGTCAAACCCAATAGTACTATCCATGATTACCTCGCTTTAGGAAATAAACTAACGGTTCGATAACATGGGACTTTATACGGTAAGTAAACAACTTATATAACATGTGAAATCATTGACAAGTAAATGTGTCCATGACAAGTAAACAAAATCACAATATATTCATGAGGTCACGATTACTAACCCTAGATGGTCATGCATAACTCATCCACAAAGTTAGTTTTGAAAATGTCACTTGACTACTTAGACACGTCGAGTCGTTAATGTTTTATTTAGATTCTTGTCTTCATATTTATCTTCCTAAAAATACATAATGTATTGATTGTGTTTTAAATTAAGTACAATGGTATTATACTTTCCATGTGTACGGGTTTCCTTTTTGCCAAATATCTCCAAAAGTTTACTTTATATAAATATGGGCATTTGACAGAATCAAGGGGATTTTTGGGCCTGGTTGTCATCCTCTTTTCATGGTATAGAATATGATACTTTTATCACATCTAGATATATGTCTTAGGATTCCAAAAAGGTATAGCTTGTAATATGTATCTAAGTTGAAGGGCCTGGAAATGGTTCATGAAGCAACAGATGTCAGTGTAACATTTTTCAGTACATGTCTATGGAATTCACCTTTGTGAGGGGTCAAACCCTACATTCACAAATAGATCCTATATTACTTTGAAACCTAACACCTTAAGATAAGTTATCATAGAAGGAAAGTCTCCATTTGATTACTTTAAGCATAACTTATGCCTCAATCTTTCTGCTCTATCTATTCTGCCAAAAATTAAGGTTCAACACTTTAATCATGTTTGTACGTTTTGGATAGGTTATACTCATCTAAAAATTTCAAGGTTGGATGAGTTAAAAACTAGACATCCTAAATTTAATGTTAGGCTCAAGAAACGGTTCATTTGACCGTGTTTAAGTCGAGTTATGATGTTGAAAACACAGAACATGAATCTGCCAGAAAATGTCTTACATGTTTTGTTACCTTTTAAACTTTGCTAGAGCACATTTGGATGAGTTAGTGAACATGAACACATCACGGTGATGTATAGAAGATTAGAAAAAAGGTGCTAACCTTAAACAAGCAAGGAGAAAGAGATGGTAGTCTTGAAATCCAAAGAAAATAAGACTTGATCCTTTGAACTAAGAACCAAACAAGAAAAAGTGGAGAAGATGTTGTAGGATGCTTGGAAGCTTCAAAAATCACTTGGTCTTCAATAAAAGGCACTTGAACACACAAGATTTGCAAAATTTAAGTTTAAAAAGTGGTGAAGTGAAGGTGATGGTGGTTTGGCTGAATTTTGAAGGGGAGGGAGAGAGAAGATGAGTGTGATGTGTTGATGTAGTTGAAGTGAAGGGTGCATGTCCTTTATAACACTCAATCCTCTTCAAGTGTAAAATTCTTGGAGCATGGGCTCCTATTCATGGTCAAAGGATGGGGAAATGGATGTTCCAAGATTGGTAAGGCAGACATGTTGTTTTAACAACTCAAAAGAGAAGCTTCATGAAAATGGCAAGTTGTGTTTTGTCAAATCTTGCAAGTTTTGTGAGCTTTATTGGGAAGGAGGTGGGAGAGTAATGTGACGGTGGCTTGGATGGCCACATGCATGGGAAAGGGATGAATTTTCAATTTTTATGTAGTATTGGGTATTTGGGTAGTATTTGTGCACTATTTGTATTTTTATATATTTTTATATTTTTATATTTTTACTTTCCACTTTTTAAAATACATTAAAATACTACAAGAACTTGTATAATATCATATAATTAATAGTAGTGGTATGTTAATGATGCATCATGTAGTTAGTGGTTGCGTTAAAATGATTCGTTCCGCGTAAAATATCAATTTACGCGATTAGGTTTATTTATAAATTTAAGCTCTTTCCAATGTACTTAATTTGGAATCTAATATACTTTGAAATTCTAAAATATAAAGTATTTTAAAACACTTTAAAGTATATATTAGTTCACATATATTAATTATCACCAACGTTCGTGTGTGTGCATGTTGTATCGCGTGTAAAAATGGTAATTACACCGAATAACCGATGCATGAAATGTTATGTATGAAATTTTGTAATGCATGAAATGACTTCAATAATTGGACTTCAGTTGAAAATCAAGTATTATAGGTGTAATTATAACCAAGTCAAGGTCGGGTATTGACCTGAAATTACCGGTTGTCACATAGTCCCCATGTAAAAAAAAATCGTCTCGAAATTCAGTTAGGGTTGTCTGCAGATGCTAGGGTTTCAAACAAGTAAGGGTAGTTGAGCTTCATTTTATCTTCGTGTTCCCAAGTAAATTCAGGTCCTCTTCTGGAACTCCATCGGACCTTCACTATAGGAATGCTGCTTCGTTTCATCTTGTTTACCTCTCGATCTAGGATCTCATGGGCTTCTCAAAAAAATGAAGTTGTTCATCAATCTGAACCTCATCGAGTGGTATAACCAGAATTTCATCTAACAGGCACTTCTTCAGATTTGACACATGGAAAGTGTCATGAAAACTACTAAGTTCTTGAGAAAGTTTTAGCTTGTAAGCTACAGGACCAATTCTGGCTAGGATTTCAAATGGTCCAATGTATCTAGGATCTAGCTTACCACGTTTGCCAAAACGAATGACTCCTTTCCATGGTGAGACTTTCAGTAGAACCTTATCTCCCACTTGGAATTCCAATGGTTTACATCTCACGTCAGCGTAGTTTTTCTGACGGTCATGTGCGGCTTTGAATCGGTTCTGAATCTAAGCGATCTTTTTCGTGGTCTCGCGTATGATCTCGGGACCAGTGAGTTGACTATCGCCAACCTCTGTCCAACACAGTGGTGATCGGCACTTCCTTCCGTATAGTGCTTCAAACGGTGCGGCTTTGATACTGGTGTGATAGCTATTATTGTAAGAAAACTCAGCTAAGGGTAGATGAGTATCCCAATGACTTCCAAAGTCTATGACATAAGCCCTAAGCATGTCTTCCAATGTCTGAATGGTCCTTTCGCTCTGACGATCTATCTGAGGGTGGTATGCGGTACTCATATTCAACCGTGTACCCAAGGCCTTTTGTAATGATTGCCAAAATCTCGAGGTAAGTCGACTGTCTCGATCAGAGATAATGGAGATCGGTACTCCATGTCTCGAAACAACCTCCTTGAGATAAACACTCATCAACCTCTCCATTTTATCAGTTTCTTTAATTGGTAGGAAGTGAGCAGACTTTGTCAGTCGATACATAATTACCCAAATCGTATCATAACCAGTGGATGTCTTGGGTAGTTTTGTGATGAAATCCATGGAAATCTGCTCCTATTTCCATTGTGGGTTCTCCGGTTGGTGCAGTAATCCGGATGGCTTCTGATACTCTGCCTTAACCTTTGAACACATGAGGTAACTGCTAACATAGGTTGCAATGTCAGCTTTCATGTTGGGCCACCAGTATAACTCCTTCAGGTCCTGATACATCTTATCAGAGCCCGGATGGATGGAGTATCTACATTTGTGTGCCTCGTTCATCACAAGATCCCTAAAGTTTCCAAAATTTGGTACCCAAATTCGATTCATGAAGTAGCGAGTTCCATCAGACTTGATCTCAAATTGTTTATCCATGTCGCAAAGGGATTCTTCCTTCAAATTCTATTCCTTTAGTGCTTCAGACTGAGAATGATGAATTTGAGTAGTTAGACTCATTTGAATCGTCATTCCCAATGCTCTCACCCGTAATGTTTTGGTTCGTTCATTCCTGCTCAGAGCGTCTACTACAACATTCGCTTTTCCAGGATGATAACGGATCTCACAATCATAATCGTTTAGTAACTCAACCCACCTGCATTGCCTCATGTTTAGTTCCTTCTGATCGAAGATGTGCTGGAGGCTTTTGTGATCGGTGAATATAGTACACTTGGTACCATACAGGTAGTGTCACCAAATCTTTACTGTAAAAACAACAGCTCCTAATTCGAGGTCGTGAGTGGTGTAGTTTTTCTCATGCACTTTCAATTGTCGTGATGCGTAAGCAATAACTTTGTCGCATTGCATTAGGACATAGCCAAGTCCTTGTCGTGATGCATCGCAGTACACCACAAAACCATTGTTTCCCTCTGGTAGCGATAGAATTGGTGCGTAACAGAGTTTCTGGTTTAATAATTGAAACGCTGCTTCCTGCTTATCACCCCAATCAAATTTCTTGTCTTTCTGAGTCAGGGTTGTCAGTGGTTGGGCTATTTTTGAGAAATTTTCGATAAATCGTCGGTAATAGCCTGCCAAACCTAGGAATTGTCACACCTCAGTCAGGATCTTAGGTGCTTCCCAGTTTTTAATGGCCTCTATCTTGGATGGGTCAACATGTATTCCCTTCTCGTTAACCACATGCCCGAGAAATTGCACTTCTCGGATCCAGAAGTCGCATTTTGAGAATTTTGCTTATAATTTCTCGTTCTTGAGTAGCTCCAAGATTAACCTTAAGTGTTGTTCATTCTCATCCTTGGTTCGTGAATATATCAAGATGTCATCGATGAAGACGATTACGAATTTATCCAAGTAGGGTTTGCACACTCTATTCATAAGATCCATGAATACAGCTGGTGCATTGGTTAACCCAAATGGCATGACCATGAACTCGTAGTGACCATAACGAGTTTGAAATGCGGTCTTGGGGATGTCTTCCTCTTGGATTCATAATTGGTGATATCCTGAACGTAAGTCAATCTTCGAGTAGTAACTAGATCCCTGAAGTTGGTCAAATAAGTCATCAATTCAAGGGAGAGGGTACCTGTTCTTAATGGTGAGTTTGTTTAACTCTCGATAATCGATGCACATTCGAAAAGATCCATCCTTCTTCTTAATAAATAAAATTGGGGCTCCTCAGGGTGAGAAACTTGGTCTTATGAATCCTTTATCTAACAACTCTTGTAATGGATTAGACAACTCTTGCATCTCTGACGGTGCTAGTCGGTATGGGGATCGTGCTACTGGAGCAGCTCCAGGTACTAGGTCAATTCGAAATTTGACCTGTCTTTGCGGTGGGAGTCCCGGCAAGTCCTCGGGAAAGACTTCCGGATAGTCTCGCACGATGGGTATATCCTCGATTCTTTTCTCTTCGGTTTGCTTCTCCACTACGTGCGCCAAGGTTGCAAGATAGCCCTTAAGTAAGTACTTCCGAGCCTTCATACATGAAATGATCCCTAACACCGTACCATATTTTTCTCCTTGAATTGATATGGTCTCCCCACTCGAAAGTGGAATGTGAACGATCTTCTCATGACAAACGATTTCCGCTCGGTTTTTCCGATAACCAATCCATGCCAATAATAATGTCGAAACTCCCTAGGGTTACAGGTAGCAAATCTATATCGAACGTGTGAGCCGCCAAACTGATAGTGCATCCCTGTATGATTTTGTCAGTTTCGATCAACTTACCATCGGCTAAATCTATTGCATACTTAGAAGTCAAATGAGTAGGAGTAATTTCAAGCAATGGAATAAATTCACTAGACACAAAACTCCTATCAGCACCCGTATTGAATAGGATTGATGCATAAAGATTATTTACAAGAAACATACCCGTAACAATGTTTTGGTCCTATCGAGCTTCTCCAGCTCCAATCACAAAAGCTCGACCACGTGCGTTGTTTACACTATTTTGTCTCAAGTTCGGACAATCCTTGCGAAAATGTCTAGTAACACCACACTCGAAGCACACACGATTGTTTCTTGTTTTAGGAACAGAGTTGGGCTTTCGGCAGTCCTTAGTCGCATGACCAAAACGTTTGCACTTCTGGCACATTGAATCTTCACATGCACCTAGGTGATGAAAGTTACACTTATTGCACTTAGGTAGGTTTCCAGCATACCTACCTTTTGCCTTCTTCTCATATGGGCCAACAATGAAAGCCCTAACAACCACTTGATTGTTTTGGTTTTGGTACGCAGCATTTCGACCATGATTGTTGTCCCATTTCCTCTTGTTGTCATAGTTCTTCTCCACGACCGTCTTCTTCACAAACACTCCCTGACATACGGCTTGATCAGTCAGGTCATGGGCAATCCTGATAGCCTCTTTGATGGTGGCTGGCTTGGATGAGGTGACCATGCTCTGGATTTGGGGTGTAAGGCCCCAATGTACCTTTCCACATGCTTGAACTCTGGGTTAAACATGTGAGGGCGTAGACGAGCAAGGCCATGAAATCGGGTGGTGTAGCTTGTAACTTCTGCACCCTTCATGGTGTGGTTCCAGAATTCAACCTCAAGTTTTTGCAATTCATTCCGGGGGCAATATTCATCAGTCATCATTTGTTTCAACTCATCCCAAGTGATTTGATAGGCAGCATCAATACCCAAAGTTTGGGCATGAGCATTCAACTAAGTGAGTGCTTGACCTTCAAAGGTACAGGTGGCGAATTTCATCTTATTCTCCTCGGCACAGTTACTGATTCGCTAAACGGACTCCATCTTCTCTATCCAGCGGACCAAACCAACAGCTCCTTCATTACCCTGAATGTTAAACGGTTTACCGTTCAAAAACGTCTTGTAGGAGCAATGTTTGTGGTTGGTATCAGATCCTGTGTTGTAGGTTTAATCATATTAGTGATAATTAAACATTAGTAATGACCTTTGTATTGCAGGTCTTTAGCTACGCCAGACATTATAATACCTCCTGCGCCACTGGCATTGCCTCCATTCACTTCGGATCCTCCGGCGCTGCGATTCGCCTCGTGATGTGCGATTGCATCTACCACTCGTTGCGCCACAAGCTGTTCTATAGCCTCTACTGTCATGGGAGTACCGCTTCCCACATTGGTTCTGACGTTCTTCCTTCGTGGTGGCATGTTTCTTCAAATCATAATGATAAGCAAGATAAGACAATATGTAATAATGTCAAACACATGTGCACCAAAAGTAAACAATCATGACAACCAAGCAACCACGCAATATTTAAAAGATAACATAATTTGATAATAAATTGTACGAATTACAAAGTATTTCCAGAGTACATACTCCTACAACAAGTTAATATCCAATATTACGTGAGCACAGCCCGCTCACGATAGGCAATCAATGGAATAAATGAGTGAATGCGCCTGTCTACATGGCCGCCACGGCTATGAGCATGCACACGACTGCCAATGCAATAGTGGACTCTAGGCACTCTTCCATTCCCAACACTCTTTCTTCAGCCATGATCGCGCGCTGCTCCGCCTGGGTAGCTCTCTGCTCTGCCGCCTCCACTCTCTGCGTCATGGATGACATGTCCTCCTGTACCCTGGTAAGTCGGCTATGCATCATGTACAATGCCTGATCATCGAGGTATCTGCCATCCACGATCGCTAGTAATCGGCTTTCCATATCCTCCCTGTCAAAGGTCTTTTGAACTTCTGTGAGTTCAGTACGTAGCTCATGAAGCTGCTGGTCATGCCTCTCAGATCGTGCCATGAGAAGAGGCACAGTGAGCTCCATAGGCTCTTGAGTGAGGGGAATCGGGTGTGGGGTACGCGATAACTCACCTACCTCAAAACTGGAGGGAATACCCTCGATGTCTTTCCACTCGTCCAGTCGGCTAGGCATCCACTCCCACCAACGAACGTCGATTCTGTGCCTTTTGGGCGTAGGATCGGGCTCCGCAGTATAGTCCCAAATGGGTGTGGCAGGACGGATCAGAATATGAACCCGTTTCCGAGGAGTGTGTGCAAGAAGCGCACCCCAGGGCGAGCCCGATAGCGACGGTAAGAGGGCGGTGGTACACCCAGACCAAGGATACGGTGAGTGTCTTCAGTCACCAGCTCAGGGCTAGCAGCTACAGGGGTGGGGTCGGCAGGCTCAGGGGCGAGGTGGAGGGGTTTAGGGTCAATGGGCTGAGTACCAGGATCAGCAGGGTGAGAGGTGGGGTCACTGGGCGGGGGAATGGCCTTAGAGGACTCTGGATCGGAGTTGATCGGGTCGGTGTCATCCGGATCGGAGTCAACCGGGTCAGATTCGATCGGGTCGGTGTCGTCCGGATCGGAGTCGACCGGGTCGGAGTCGACCGGGTCGGAGGCGACCGGGTCAGAGTCGATCGGGTTGGTATCGACTGTTTGGGATGCTGGGTCAGTGGATTCTGAATCTAGGCCAACTACCATGGTGTCAGCAGGCTGAGGGGTGGGATCTGTGGCCTCGGGAGTGGGATCGACTGGCCGAGGATCAGCAGTCACAGGGGCAGACCCTAGGGATGGCTTAACAAAGATATGAGACATGGTCAGTGGGACTGTCATTAGCAGTTATGGGCCGATGATACGCACAATTCCTGGTATGAGCTCCTCTGGGAGGTCGGAATGAATCTCAGCTGTAGACGCCTACCAATACATGCCCGAAGGAGGAGGTGGTAGCTCGGAGAACCGGGTCGAAGGTAATGCCTCTGGGTGCCAAGTGTAGGGTCAGGAGTGGGTTCGGTGACAGAGATAGCAGGTGGTGTAGGGGTCTCACTCTCAGTTGTATTAGTCGACTAAATCAGGGCACGGGGAGTAAGAGTCGGGAGCACAGATGTGGATCCTGCAGAAGAGTTGGAGACGTGGGCTCGTACTCCTCATCCGAATAAAAAATGTAGATCGACATCGATGCTGAAGACATATCTATGACAAGGCAATGCACAAGTACAATTGATATGAGTTAGGTTAATGTATAAAGCGTTAAAGACATGTAATGAACTATAGTTATAGTCTAGGTCCACTAAATGCAACCTAATTCCCTATAACCAATGGCTCTGATACCAATCTGTCACACCCCCAAACCACGGCGGTTTCCTGCGGGGTGCGAACATCATGGTTTCATAGTCACTGATCGACCGCTACATGGTTTTGTAAAACATACGTCTCAAATAAGTTTAAGATACATCATTATTCAGAGTTAAATTTGCGGAAGTAATAGTAATAAGGTGCATTGTTTTGAAAACATGACAAATACGAAAATGAATGTCCCAAACAACATGAATGGCCGTAAACATGAGATGATCCATGCTAGCTTAACTTGGTGCATCTATCAATTACCTGAGAAAACATGCATGAAAAATGTCAAAAAAATGTCAAAAATGTCACAGCTTAACTTGGTGCATCTATCAATTACCCTAGATGGTCACGCATAACTCATCCACAAAGTTAGTTTTGAAAATGTCACTTGACTAGTTAGACAAGTTGAGTCGTTAATGTTTTATTTAGATTCTTGTCTTCATATTTATCTTCCTAAAAATACATAATGTATTGAATGTGTTTTATATTAAGTATAATGGTATTATACTTTCCATGTTTATGGGTTTCCTTTTTACCAAATATCTCCAAAAGTTTACTTTATATAAATATGGGCATTTGACAGAATCAAGTGGATTTTTGGGTCTGGTTGTCATCCTCTTTTCATGGTACAAATAATTTTTATAAAATCTGATACTTTTATCACATCTATATCTATGTCTTAGGATTCCAAAAAGGTATAGCTTGTAATATGTAACTAAGTTTAAGTGCCTCGAAATGGTTCATGAAGCAACAAATGTCAGTGCAGCATTTTTCTGTACATGTCTATGGAATTCAACTTTTTGAGGCGTCAAACCCTACATTCACAAATAGGGCCTATATTACTTTTAAACCTAACACCTTAAGCTAAGTTACAACAGAAGGAAAGTCTCCATTTGATTACTTTAAGCATAACTTATGCCTCAATCTTTCTGCCCTATCTATTCTGCCAAAAATTCAGGTTCAACACTTTAATCATGTTTGTACGTTTTGGATAGGTTATACTCATCTAAAAATTTCAAGGTTGGATGAGTTAAAAACTAGACATCCTAAAAATAATTTTAGGCTCAAGAAAAGGATCATTTGACCATGTTTAGGTCGAGTTATGGCGTTGAAAACACAGAACATGAATCTGCCAGAAAATGTCTTACATGTTTTTTTTTAACTTTTTAAACTTTGCTAGAGCACATTTGGATGAGTTAATGAACATGAACACATCATGGTGATGTATAGAAGAATAGAAACAAGGTGCTAACCTTGGAGAAAGAGAAGGTAGTCTTGAAATGCAAAGAAAGAAGACTTGATCCTTTGAACTAAGAACCAAACAAGAAAAAGTGGAGAAGATGTTGTAGGATGCTTGGAAGCTTCCAAAATCACTTGATCTTCAACCAAAGGCACTTGAACACACAAGATTTGCAAAATTTAAGTTTAAAAACTGGTAAAGTGAAGGTGATGGTGGTTTGGCCGAATTTTGAAGGGGAGGAAGAGAGAAGATGAGTGTGATGTGTTGGTGTAGTTGAAGTGAAGGGTGCATGTCCTTTATAACACTCAATCCTCTTCAAGTGTAAAATTCTTGGAGCATGGGCCCCTATTCACGGTCAAAGGATAGGGAAATGGGTGTTCCAAGAGTGGTAAGGTAGCATGTTGCTTTAACACCTCAAAAGAGAAGTTTCATGAAAATGGCAAGTTGTGTTTTGTCAAATCTTGCAAGTTTTGTGAGCTTTATTGGGAAGGAGGTGGGAGAGTAATGTGGTGGTGGCTTGGATGGCCACATGCATGGGAAGGGGATGAATTTTCAATTTTTGTGTAGTATTGGGTATTTGGGTAGTATTTGTTGCACTATTTGTATTTTTATATATTCTTATATTTTTACTTTCCACTTTTTAAAATACATTAAAATACTACAAGAACTTGTATAATATCATATAATTAATAGTGGTGGTATGTTAATGATGCATCATGTAGTTAGTGGTTTCGTTAAATTGATTCATTCCGCGTAAAATATTAATTTACGCGATTAGGTTTATTTATAAATTTAAGCTCTTTCCAATGTACTTAATTTGGAATCTAATATACTTTGAAATACTAAAATATAAAATATTTTAAAACACTTTAAAGTATTTATTAGTTCACATATATTAATTATCACCAACGTTCGTGTGTGTGCCGGTTGTATCGCGTGTAAAAATGGTAATTACGCCGAATAACCGATGCATGAAATGTTATGCATGAAATGTTATGCATGAAATTTTGTAGTGCATGAAATGACTTCAATAATTGGAATTCAGTTGAAAATCAAGTATTATAGGTGTAATTATAAGCAAGTCAAGGTCGGGTACTGACCTGAAATTGCCGGTTGTCACATGCTCACAAGTGCTCTGGATTCAGTACCAGATGATTGACTATGGGATCAAATTTCTCCATACACTGTTGTTCTATGACAATGAAGCAGCTATCGGCATCACCAAGAATCCTATTCATCATTCCCGAACCAAGCACATCGAGACACGGATTCATGCAATCCGTATGCTCAGGAAAAGGTATTCATTGATATTATCCCCATTGATACAAAAAATCAAAAAGTAGATCTTTTCACGAAAACTTTTGATAAACCTTGTTTTTATGAATTGATCTCGATGTTGGGATTAATATCTTTTTGAACATTTTCCTTAAAACAAACTATGTACATATTGTTTATATCTCCTTCGTTGTTCTTCTTTTCTTTCTCTTCTGTATGCTCCATCGTCCTTCACCATTTTTCATACAAAAACATATAATAAAAAATAAATAAAATAAAAAAATAATATATATATATATATTAATAGGTTTAATAAATTTCTCCATCTTGTTTAGTTGTAGAAATTTCGGGGGAGAATAACAATTGTTCTCTTGCTTTCTTTTGCAGAAATTATCTAACTTTCTGTGATGTCTAAACAATATGAAGGGGGTCAACAATATCGTGATGGGATTTGCTTGATAGATTCAGCCCGAAAGCAAAGTTGACAGTACTCCTGTAGCTTAACTAAAACAATAACAAACGTGATGATTCGGATAATCTTCTTGACATCTTTAGCCTTCATAAGGATTCAAGTCCTTGTTCAAAAAGGGTTGAGAACGGGACCATCTCTGTGTTGTATTGTTCTTTTCATAAGTATCCTTGCTTCTAAACTACACAGTCGTTCTCAAAAGCTATACGTTTATCCATCTTTGTATCCAAGAAGCTTCTTTGGGTACTTTTGTGTCTTGTGTTTGTGCCCATCTCCTCTGCTGTACGGTAGTACTGACCTGGAGTGATGATCTCCTATGCGGTACGGAAGTGCTGACCTGGAGCTCTCATCAGCACAAAGTGACGATCTCCTCTACTGTATGATAGTACTAACCTGGAGCTCTCATCGGCACAAAGTGATGATCTCCTCTGCTGTACGATAGTAGTGACCTGGAGCTCTCATCGACACAATATGAAGAAATCCTCTGCTGTACGATAGTACTGACCTGGAATGTTCATCAGTACAACATGATGATCTCCTTTACTGTATAACGCCCGGAAATTTGATTTGGAGTGTCATGCGACTGGAGGTCCAATCGCATGGAGCTCAGGCGACTGAAGGTCCAGTCGCATGGTGTTCGGGCGACTGGAGTGCCCATACGCCAGGAGTTCGGGTGACTGAACTGTAGCTTTAAGGGAGAGGGCAGCCATATCCCCCTCCCCACACTTGTAAAACTCAGCCAAAAAGAAGAGAAGAGAGAAAGAAGAGAGAAAGAAGAGAAAAAGAGAGAAAAGTGGTGATTCGGGCTCGAAACTTGTCAAGTAACTAGTCAAAACGAAGCTCTTCATCTTCTTCTAGTTTGTGTGAGTTCTAGGACCCCTCATTTACTTGTCTTCAAATGATTTTGTGGCTGGAACACATATAAACCTGTTTTTGAAATATGTGTTTCACCCATTTGGGTGTAATTGTGTGTAGTGTGTTTAGAGTACGATTTTGGACTTGTATGTGCTTGTATGATGTCATAGTATGATTCCCTAAGGTTTAGGAGGGTTGATTTAGGCTTAGAATGAGTTTGGAAGGGTTTGAAGGCCGAATGTCGTGGCTGTAGTCCGGGATGAACTACAGTCGCTGCCCAGCTAGGGCTAAGCGACTGGAAGGCCAATCGGTCGACTGAGGCATGACTGAGGTTCAAACGCACGACTGAGGCTCAATCGCACGACTAGGGATTCATTCGCACGACAGGTCATATGACCGAGAGTTCAGTCGCATAGGTCCATTCGTATAGCTGTTCAGTCGCACGACTGAAGGTTCAGTCGCATAGAAGATCATTCGCATAGTGCTCATTCGCATGATAGAAAGTCATTCGTACAATTGGGAGTTCATCCGCATGGATGCTCATCCGCATTAGTCAAATCGTATAGTGTTCAGTCGCATGGAGGCCATGCGACTGAAGGGTGCCCAATCGCCCAAGTAGGGCTATTATGTATGAGAAGGGATATAGTTCAAGTACTGGCCTTCGAGAAAAGGGCAAGGGTAAGTAATGATGTGATAACTCCCATAGGTGCATGTGTGATAACTGTCGAGGCTTAGAACTTACGTTGGGCACGATGGTAATAGTATTTAATGTATATGCATGATGTATGTATGATAAGTATGATGTAGCCCTATATGATGGTAATGACTGATGATTTGTAAATGTCGATGTTCCTTGTTTAGATACATGTTTATCTTTCCATGACTTTACGTGTTATGATTAATTATTGAAACGAAGGTAATAAGAAACGTAAAGTGAAAGATAATGAAAGAGGAACATGATGAAAGAATGCATGCATTAACAAACGAATGAATGAAAGTAAGAAAAGGCTTGTAAGCAAAGCATGGATGCGCACACCCAATGAAGGTGTTAGCTCAACGGTGTGTGGGTTAGCTACCCCGAAGGATGCACACTGGGGTTCAATCTTTGTGATTGACCATCTGTACGGGATCCTTGCTGCTTACCCTAGGTGACTGGATCAGCAGTAGTGCACAATGTTCATGATTAATCATCAGAGGTCCAGCACCAGCAGTAGTGCACAATGTTCGGGGTATAGCACATGGCATGGATCCAAAATGAATGAGGAAAGATAAGTGGTGTATGTACCTACCCTAGGTGACTGGATCAGCAGTAGTGCATAACGTTCGTGATTAATTGTTGGACCAAGAGAACCAATGAGCCAGATCAGAAAAACCTTAAGTCTCACAAGAGATCACAACAACTGCTGAAGGCCTCATCAGCTGTTTGACAAAGACCGAAGACATCATCAGCTGAAGACTAAAGTACTTAAGATCATCAGCTGAAGATTAAAGTACTGAAGACTTCATCAGCTGAAGACTAAAGTACTGAAGACCATCAGCTGAAGTACAAAGACTGAAGACAAAGATTGAAGACATCAGCTGATGTCAACAACTAAAGTTCAAGTCTGAAGTCCAAGTACTAAAGCCTTCAGAGTTTGTCACAATAGCTGTAGAAGTATTCTTCAGTTGTTGTGATGGTTTCCTTTCAATCTTTTCTTTTTAGTAGTTTCATTTCTATTTCAGTACTTATAAAACGACTGAAGAGCATGTTCTTCAGTCGTTGTAGTTTCAGTAGTTGTAGTTTTAGTACTTTCTTATCAGTAGTTGTAGAGATAGTTTACACTTGTCTTTTGTAAGAAGATGTCAGCTGTTTAACATCTTCAGTAGTTGTGTAACAATCAGTAGTTTGTTATAATAACAGTTAGATGTCACTGTCAAGTGACATCAGCTGACGTCATCTTTCCCTATAAAAGGAAAGATGACCTAATTGTAATTTGCCGAAGCTTATATTGAATGAAATACATCTTTTGTGTAGAAACTCTCTCTTATTCTATAACCGTACTGTTACATTGCTATATCTCTTGTGTTCTTGTTTGAATTTGTCTAATTCACGTACTAATTCCGCTGCAAATCTAATCTAATTGATCAAACTAGAGGCTGAGATCCTTTCAAATGGTGTCAGAGCGGGTTAATCATTGATCGATTTAACAATTAATCATTGAAACTGCTTTTTTGCTATCTACGTTTGATCGAATTAGCAAATTTGCAAGAATCGGTTATAGAGATTGAGTTTCTGTTGCTTCTGGCCATTCAATTTGAGGTTCTAAGTGGTTTTGAGCTAGATTCGTTTAGTTTGCCTTGAATTTGTCTAAATTCTGAAATGGCGACACCAACAAATGATCCTCACAATACTGGCTCCTCAACAAAGCCTCCGATGCTTGTTAGAGTGAGTATAACATATGGCAACGACTTATGCTCTATCATCTGTCTATCAACAGCGCTGGTTGTTGGAAATCAGTGGTGCATGGACCATACAAGCCTATGGTGAGCGTTCCTGAATCAAATAAGAAGGTTCCGAAGAAACTTGTTCAATATTCAGACGAAGATCTAAAGCTGTTCGAAATTGATGCTAAAGCCCATGGAATTCTGGCCATGGCACTGCCTAATGAAATCTATTCAGGGCTTATGCATCATGAAACTGCTCATGATCTCTAGGTTGCTCTGAAGGAACAATTCGAAGGAACTGATTAGGTCTTAGCAAACACTAGGGTAATCCTTTCCCAACAATATGAGACATTCTCTCATAGGAAGGGTGAGACTCTGACTCAGCAGTTTGAGCGATTCTCATGTTTGATTTCTGAGCTGAAAATGGTTAAACAAGAGTATTCAAATAGCCAGATGAACAACCGATTCCTCAGATCCCTGCCTGAGAGATGGGACACATACACTATTATCCTACGCTCTAGTGCAAATCTGAGCACTCTATCTGTCACCCAACTTCATGGGAAACTGCTTACATTTGAAAGAGAGATAGAACAGAAAAGGAAGTTGTCATCATCTGCTAAGCTCACTGATGACTTTGTATCAGGCAATACTGCACTGATAGGTCAGGAGTCAGAATATACTGCATTAGAGAGTGCCTATGATGAGCATATTGATTTCTCTACTAATACTGAACATGCTTTTATTGGTGTTGATGGTAGTTCAGGTGGTAGCAGTGATAACTTATGCTTTTTGATGGAGGATCTAAAGGGCATTCTAGATGATGATCTGGAAGAGATGGATATTTTGAGCCAAATGGCAATGATCAATATCAGATCTCAAAAGTTCTACAAAAGAACTGGTAGGAAATTCCCTGGACTCTCTGGCAAAACCAAAGTTGGTTTTGACAAGAGCAAGTTGAGGTGTCACAAATGCCATAGGCTTGGACACTTTGCTAGAGAGTGTAGATCATCTGGATCTAACTCATCAGCACCCTTTGTGACTTTCCCAAGCAATATCTTATAGAACAAAGGGTAACATTCTACCAGTTCTGGTCATCCATCACAAGCTCAGTCATCACCTGCATATTTTGTCCCTCAAGGTCATATGCCATATCCTTACCCCTCCTTCTACATGCCACAGACCAGTCAAGTTCAAGCACCCATTGCTCAACAACCACATGCTCTTCCTGAGCCTCAACCATCCAAATCTCATCAACAATCTCAATCTCAACAACACAGCTTTTTCACCCCAGGAGTTGTTGACTGGAGTAGTTTACCAGATGATATGTCTGGTCATGAACAACTGTTTCCTGGTGCTAGTTAACATGGTGATGACAATCCTTTTGGAAACCTTGCTCTCATGGCCCTGGAGTCTGCTGATAGCTCATCCTCTAATACCTCCATATCACAGGTATCACAGGTATCCTCTGAGGCCAAAGCCAAGTTATGTTCTGAATCATGCATAGCCACATTTGCATCTATTAGAGAAGCAAATGTAGCTTTAATTAACAAAAACCTTGAGCTAGAGCAAACAATTTCCAAAAGAAAAGCTGAATTTGAGTTTGTGCTTAATGATAAAAATGATGAGATTTATAAACTTAAATGCCAAATCACTGATGATAAGGCTAGGGAATAGGTACTTCTAGAGAAGTATAGAGACCTCAAGGAAACACTTGCAGCTACCCAGGTAGAGTGTGATCGCTGGGTACAATCCTGCAAGGGTTTTGAAATGCTTCTCAACAAGCAATCAGCTTCAAATGTGAAGTTTGGCGTTGGTTATAATCACACTGCTCCTCCTACAGATTTTACTCCCAGAGCAGAAGTAGAATCTGAAGGAGAAAGCAATAACTAATCCTTCTCCTCATGTGACTTACTATCTGATACAGCGCCATCAGAGGTTGAAGTCAGCATTAATTCCTCACAGAACCAATCAGCTGATATTGATGGTTCAAATGCTGACACTCACATGATCAAAAAGTTGATCACTTTAGGTGTTATCTCACAAAGTACTGAAAGTACTGAAGAGCAAGTTATAACACCTAAAGAACAAACCCAAACTACTGCATGTACTAAAGGGAAAAAACTGCAAGTGGAAAGGGTGGGAAAACTACTGAAGAAGATATCAGGAAAGAACAAGTCTTCAGTAGTTTCATCTTCTTCAGCAGATGATCAAATAAAGATGAAGAAAAAGCCATGTGAAATATGTGGCTTATTCAATCATCTTACTGATGATTGTTAGTATAAAAAGGGCTCCAAACTCAAACACAATGAGAACATTAAAAAGAAAATGGACAAAATGAAAATTGAGTTTGAAACCAAGTTTGTACCAGCAACATCAAAACCTGTAACCCCAAAGTCCAAAAAGAAATCCAAAAAGGAAGGGGTAAATCAGGCAACAGCTGAGGTTGCTCAAATGAAGATGGTACAACACAGGAATCCATCAAACTCAAGTACTAATGTGTCTGATGAGTTGAAAGCTTTATCACAAAATCAGACACAACTTGTTATGATGGTGCAACATCTATTAGGGAGAGTCAACCAATTAGATGCTCCTGTACTGAAACCACATAAAAGGAAATCCAAGCCAAAGGATTCCTCTTCTACACCATCTCCATCACCTCAAGCTGTTATTCATAACAAACTAGTTAGTTTACCATCTGTTGATGAGAACAGACCCAAAACCAAAAAGGTTTGGGTCTCAAAACCTAACTAATTTGTTGTGATGATTGCAGGGTTCTTCAGCATGCCAAAGAAGCATCTGGTATGTAGACCATGGAGGATCCATGCATATGACAGGGAGCAGCTCTCTTCTTAATGACTACTCTCAAGGAAAGACGGGAGTTTGTCTCTTTTGGCAATGATGCTAAGGGTTACATCATCGGCAAAGGCATTGTTTCAAATGGGGAAATAAGGTTTGATGATGTTAACCGTGTGGAGAATCTCAAGTACAACCTCTTGAGTGTCAGTCAAATGTGTGATAAAGGCCATGTTGCTCTTTTCACCAGTCAGAACTGCAGGATTCTGTCATCCAAAGTTCTGAGTTTGATTTACAAAGTGTTGGATGATCATACTCTCCTCAAGGCCAACAGGACAGGAAGAGTATATGCCTTAGATCTTTCCAAGAAAATAGATCTAAAAGGCCATCCTTGCCTATTCTCCAAGGCTTCTCCTCAAGAATCTACTCTATGGCATAGAAGGCTGGGTCATGTGAATCTCAAAAACATTAACCAGCTGATACACCATGGTTTAGTAAGAGGGTTTCCTATGAAGGAGTTCAAATGTGAAGACAACTGCACTGCTTGTTTAAAGGGGAAACAACACAAAGTCTCATTCCCTCCAATAGTAGAGCCAAAGTCCAATGCCTGCTTGCAATTATTGCATATGGACCTTTTTGGTCCTGTCAGAGTGATGAGCATGGCAAAGAAGAAATACTGTCTGGTAATTGTAGATGATTACTCCAGATTTGTATGGACTTTCTTCTTGCATTCTAAAGATGAAGCTGCAAAAGCTGTTATAAACTTTATGTTATATGTGGAGAAGAAGTATTCCCTTCTAGAGAAGTGTGTGAGGAGTGATAATGACACAGAATTTAGAAATCATACACTTGATGACTTCTACTTGTCAAAGGGAATTAAGAGGCAGTTTAGCAGTCCAAGAACTCCTGAACAAAATGGAGTGGTGGAGAGAAAGAACAGGACCCTTATTGAAGCTGCAAGGTCAATGTTGGCTGATTCAGGTTTGCCACTGACCTTTTGGGCTGAATCTGTCAACACAATAGAGTGTGGTTGATGAAGACTCCTTCTGAAGTACTACATCATTTGGCCCCTTTGATTTTATTCTTTAAAGTATTTGGGTGCCCCTGTTACATTCTCAACACAAGCAATCCACTCCAGAAGTTTGAATCAAAGGCGGATGCAGGGTATTTTGTTGGTTATTCATCTACTTGCAAGGCATACAGAGTATTCAACTGTAGAACAAAGATAGTTGAAGAGACTTTGCATGTGAAGTTTAATGAATCTCCAAAGGACAAGATTCCACAAAACCCTGTGGAGTTATTTGATTTGGACATACTGCAATATGTTCCTTATCAGGCTCCAGCTGTTGCTCCTGTCAACAGTTCTCCACCTGGTGGTACTGATGATGATGTAGCCAGTACTCACTTTTTCAGGTTTAGTGACCAACTGCCTGAGTCATCTAAACCTGATGCTCCTGTTGCTTCAGCAGTTCCATCCACAACAAATGCTGATGAGATTTTTGAATCCTCTACTTCATTTGAGTTGCCATCACCAACTTGGTTTCAAGAATCTTCATCAACATCTGTTGCTGCTACAGGTCCTACAAACACTTGTACAGACCTCATTGTGTATCAAGGACTGAAGGATCATCCAATGTCTCAAATCATTGGTGATATCAATGCTAGAGTTTCAACAAGAAGTCAATTGTCCAATTTCTGCTTTTATGCTCTCTTCATCAGTCAGCAAGAGCCAAAGAACTACCATGTTGCACTAAGAGACAATGGATGGGTTGAAGCAATGCAGCTTGAGCTTCTTCAGTTCAAAAAGCAGCAAGTGTGGGAGCTTGTTCCTTTACCCCAAGGTAAGTGTGCAATAGGCACTAAATGGGTGTTTAGGAATAAAACTAATGAAAAGGGCCAAATTGTTAAGAACAAGGCCAGGCTGGTTGTACAGGGGTTTGCACAAGAAGAAGGTATTGATTATGATGAAACCTTTGCCCCTGTAGCCAGACTGGAGGCAATTAGATTATTCTTAGGCTATGCTGCCTTTCACAATCTTAAAATTTCTCAAATGGATGTCAAAAGTGCCTTTTTATATGGTAAAATAAAAGAGGAAGTTTATGTGTGTCAACCACCAGGTTTTGAGGACAATAAACATCCTGATTGGATGTATAAGCTTGATAAGGCTCTTTATGGGTTGAAACAAGCTCCTAGAGCCTGGTATGAAACATTATCAAATTTTCTTCTACAAAATAATTTCACTAGAGGCTCTATTGATAAAACTTTATTCACAATGAAAGTGGGACAACATAAGCTACTTGTTCAAATTTATGTTGATGATATTATTTTTGCTTCCCCTCATCCACAGTTGTGTGATGAATTTACAAACTTAATGCAAAAGAAGTTTGAAATGAATGCCATGGGATAATTACAATTCTTTCTGGGTTTGCAAATCAAACGAAGGACTGATGGAACCTTCATTCATCAGTCCAAATATACAAAAGATCTTTTGAATAAGTTTGATTTACGAAACTGTAAGCCCTGTTCTACTCCCATGAGCAGCACCACACAACTGGATGTTGATCAGAAAGGTAAAGCGGTTGATAAAATCCTTTACAGATGTATGATTGGGTCCTTGATGTACCTTACAGCTTCTAGACCAGACATTATGTTTGCAACATGTGTTTGTGCTAGATTTTAGGCTGCACCTAAAGAATCCCAATTGATTGCAGTCAAAAGAATCTTTAGATACTTGCAAGGTACTCAATCTCTAGGGCTTTGGTATTCCACTGGGCATTCTTGCAAATTAGTTGCTTTCTCTGACAGTGACTATGCAGGATGCAAAATGACCCGAAAATCAACTTCTGGAGGATGCCAATTCCTAGGCAATTGTTTAGTTTCTTGGTAGAGTAAGAAACAAACATCAATTGCTACATCCACTGCTAAAGCTAAGTACATTGCTACTGCAAGTTGTACATCCCAGGTACTCTGGCTTCAGAATCAATTATTGGATTATGGCATTACAGAGACTAAGACTCCATTACTAATGGATAGTGCTTCAGCTTTTTCTATTGTTAAGAATCCAGTCCATCATTCTAGGACCAAACATATTGAGATCAGACATCATTTTATTAGGGATTGTTATGAAAAAGGTCTGATTGATCCAAAGTTTGTGCCTAGTGCTGATGAGGTTGCAGATATATTTACTAAGCCTTTAGATAGTGCCACTTTTCAAAATCTGGTGCTAAGGCTTGGTATGCTGTAGCTGGAATAAATTGACTGATACTAGTGCTGATCAGCCAAGTACTGATGAGCATTAGTATACAAAAGTCAAATATAAGTACTGATGAGTTATTTAGTCTTCAGCATTTTTCATAACTACTGAAGACTAAAATACTTCAAATTACTGAAGTTCATTATTTGTTGAAAACAGCTGATGTAGTAACAACTACTGATGTGGTTATAGCTACTAATGCCTAGTTTTTCCAAGTAAGTACTGAAGAACAAATTTTGTCCACAAGTACTGATGAGTAATTTTACATATAAGTACCAAAGACAATATTTGTTCCCAAGCTCTGAAGAATAAATATTCACAAGAGCTGAAGGCCAATGAAACATCTAAAATTCAGACAAAGTCTGATGAGTAAATGTTGAGGTCAGAATGAAACAACTGAATTGACGACAATAACTGATGAGTAAATTTTACTCTTCAGCTGATTTCAATATCTGTTGTTTCATATCCAAACAACTGAAGGACAAAACCATGTCTTCAGTAGCTTTACAACTACTGAAGACTAACACCAAGTCCTCAGTTGTTTACAACAACTGAAGCAATACCATGTCTTCAGTAGTTTACAACTACTGATGACTAACACCAAGTCTTCAGTTGTTTACAACGTCTGAAGATGAAAACCATATCTTCAGTAGTTCTCAACTACTGATGATTAACAACAAGTCTTCAGTCATTTACAACCTCTGAAGGCAAAACCTTGTCTTCAATAGTTTACAACTACTGATGACTAACACCAAGCTTTCAGTCGTTTACAACCTCTGAAGTTTAAAACCATGTCATCAGTCGTTTCAAACAACTGATGACTAACACCAAAATCTTCAGTCGTTTCCTTTCAGCTGTTTCATAACCATTATAAATACCTAACCCTAACTTCAGAGTTTTTCATTCTCTCATAACCTAACGTTCAAAAACTTTGAAACCTCTCTCCTAACATTAATGGCGACCATGCAGCTAAAACCCAGACACAACTGCGTCGCCTACCTTACAAAATCACCATTTTTGACCAAGTTCGACAATGCCATTGATCTCATGGTCGATTCCTAATACCAAACGGCTTTTCTCCTCAATCCGATCATCTATGCTGAATCATTACATCAGTTCTGGACGAACGTCACCCTTATTGGGGAGAATGACACCGAGGTCTCTCTCCAGTCGTTCGTCAACACCTAGAAGGTGGTCATCACTCCTGAAATCCTTCGCCAAAACCCTAAAACTGAATGATGCCACCTTCCCCACTAGATATCCAAAGGGCACAACTGATCTATCCTTTGCCCACCATGGATACCGGGGTGACCTCAGTGCTTCTACCATCCTCAGGAAGCATTTCCATGACACGGAACACCTTTTTTTTACATAGCGAATATCTGCTTAGCCCCCAAAACTTCCTCTTGGGATCAAATGTCATCTAGGTGGCAGCAGGTATTATTCTCTATCCTTGAACAACAAAGCTTAAATTTTTCTGATATACTATTTTTGGAATTAAAAGGTATGGCCCTAAAACCTATTGGTAACCGATGGATATTATATCCACGGTTCATTATGGCCATCATTGAGAAGCAGCTGAATGTTGAGGGACTTGTTGGCCTTGGAGTCCCTGCGTGGCTGTAATGCCTGAAATATACTCCAGGCACAACTCCGACCAATCACTTAAAAAGGCTACCAAGCTGCTAAAACCCAAGCAGTGGGAACCCACAGCCTCCACCTCCAAATCCAAAGTCCTCACCAAACCCAAACACAAGAAACCCAAAAAGGCTACTGAGGGAGATGAGTCCCCTGAGGATGCCCCTGCACACCAAAGGCAGGAAATATCAACTGGTATTAATCCCCAGTAGATACAAGGACTCCACCAGCCTCAACCGCTAAGGCATCCTCTCAACAGGAGCCTGAAGCAACCATTTCAGGGGCAGCCACACATCTGGAACCTTTTTCACTTGAGGAGGTTGCCATTGAAATGCACCAATCTCCCCGGGTGCACACTGCTTCTACCCCATCTACCACTGCAACCGCCTCTCAAAGCCCAACATTCATTATTGCAGAAGTGCTGACTCATCTCAACACTCCACCCTCTCCCCAGGCACCTGTCACAACCGGGAAGACCCCAACCAATGAGAGGGGGGATCAAAGTGTTGATGAGATCCCAAAGCATAGGGATTACAATGTTCCATCTCCCAGTGTGGAAGAGGAGATGCGAACATCTGGTGAGGCTGCCACTTCCCTTGATTCAGCACATGAACAGGACGAAGCTGGTACCATCTCTAAGTCCTCACCAGAGGCAACTACCGATGAAGGTTCTAATCCTGAGGCAGGAAGTCCCCAATACCAAGAACAAGGGGCACATGTGATCACTGAGCCATACTCAGCACATGTACATCCTGATCCAATCAGGAGGTCAGGTGATTCAGTTAACACTGATGATGACCTGGGCTTCTATGTTCTAGCCCAGAACACTATTCTTGAGGAGGCGGTAAGTAGATTAAAAGAGCTACTTGCCAAACTCTCTCAAGAATCAAGTCCATCTGCCACCATAATAACCCAACAGATGGCACCTTCATCTGAAGGTCCCACAAACACCGAGCCACTCCTAAAATCTCGACCACCAGCTTCTGCTTCTGGCACTATTTCTCAGGGGCAAAACCCCCTTGAGCAAATAGCTTCTATCTTTCAAAACACCCTGCCTCTCATCACACCCATTATCACTGACATTGTGATTAAAACCCTTGATGAGAGGCTTCCCTCTACTATACAGCCACTGGTGGATGCTGTTGTGACTAAGAAGCTTTCTGACAGTCAAACCCTTGCAACCAATGTAACCAAAAAGGGGGAGACTCAGTCAGTGAAAGCCATCAAGAGAAAGAGAGTGGAGGAGGAAAAAGAGAAAGAGAAAGAAACTGAGAAAGAGGTGGAAATAGAGAAGGAGTTGGCTGTGGAGTCTAAGAAAGAGAAGAAGGTTGAGAAGGGAACTGACATGGAGAAAGTGACTGAAAGTGCAAAAGACTGTCATATCACATACAAGAAGAAGAAGGGAGAAAAGGAGTTAGAGAAGAAGTTGGATGAGATGATAAAGGAAGCTGATGCCCAACACAGCCAATCAATGGATAACATCATTGATCAGTTGTTTAGGCAGGGCTTTGATA
The DNA here is from genome assembly GCA_024085815.1 of Flaveria linearis. Lineage (NCBI taxonomy): Eukaryota > Viridiplantae > Streptophyta > Magnoliopsida > Asterales > Asteraceae > Flaveria > Flaveria linearis. Next base: position 55,594,781 of record CM044010.1, on the reverse strand, counting down.
CTGCTCAACTAGACTTAGAGATCCGGAAGTTAGAGGTACAAGAGATAGAAAACCGATGGACTTGCTATAGCCAAGAAGAGAAGGAGAGACTTGAGGCTATGGCAAGATTCACTTCAAAGTATCTGGGGAGATCAGTCCTGGAGATCAAGTCATGGACCAGGGACAGCATCATGGCAATAACCACCAAGATCTATTCATCTTAGGTATTTACCAAGGGGCTGGTCATAGAAGCTCTGAGTGAAGTAGGTGCTCCGAACAGGACTGCTCTAGCCAAGCAAACCAAATCCTCACTCACATCCAAACTGCTAGAATAGCCCGCCAAAATCCCACACCAAAACAACCACTACCAGAACCCACAAAACCAACTCCCTCTCCCACAAAACCAATAGCCGATGCTGCACCCTTGAAGAGGAAGAGAGTGGTCTTGAGGCTAGAAGAAGAAGTAGAAGAAGATGATGAGGAAGAAGATAGGCTGCAAATCTCGACTATCATGTCATTGCCTAAGCCAAAAGTCTCCCTCTAACAATTACTCCTGAGCTCCAAAGACAAAAAGTTAAAGTGAAGCTAGAAGAAGAAGAGCAACACAAACTACATGATGAGGAGTTGTTGAGAAGGGTAGACAAAGCATATGCAGCCTCCTCATCAATCATAAGCATGAGGAAGCAACCTCAGAGACTGTACACTCTCAAGCACACATTTTAATATCAGAAAGAGAGAGTGAGGATTTGGCCTGATCCCAGGGTGTCTCACAGGATCCAAAAGCGAAACATTCCTTAGAGATACAATGGGCAAGTGAAAAAGATCGTAGATGTAGTGATCACACTTGCCATTGTAGTATTACCCTGGGAGATCCTTGAAGATTTCAAGAAGGCCTATACATCCAACATGCCCCCACAAAAGATGCTGGAAAATAGAATGGTGAAAAAGGGGCTGGTGTATAAGAGGCTTGAGGAAATCAAGAAGGATGAGCTCCACTTACTACTAGAGGGTAATCACCCTGATGAGTTTGCATACAGAGAGATCACAACAGTGGAGCTCAAGAATGGAAAGCAGGTTAAATACCTTTCTGAGTTCTATGGGCCTGAAGGATTCTTTGAGGGTGAGGCAGAAGAGCTCACCATGGAGGAACAGATAGTATTTTTGGAAGCCTACACCAGAGAATCATATAGGCTCATAGTTGGGAAGTAGGTCTTATGGATGGGGTAACAGCTCTGTGTCCAGTTCCCCAAGACAGAGTTCCTATCCATCCTTTGCCAATTAGATCTTTGAGACTTCTTCCCAGGCATGTGCTGATATGGGTCATTCTGAGCTGATCCAGAAGAAAAAGACCAATCATTCTGCGTCGATAAGTGGGACATTCAATAAGCTTAAAGGTTTTGGCTGCATTGGTTCAGGGGGAGTTTGTTGGACCAAGAGAACCAATGAGCCAGATCAGAAAAACCTTTAAGTCCCACAAGACATCATAACAACTGCTGAAGGCCTCATCAGCTGTTTGACAAACACTGAAGACTTCATTAGCTGAAGACTAAAGTACTGAGGATCATCAGCTGAAAACTAAAGTACTGAAGACTTGATCAGCTGAAGACTAAAGTACTGAAGACCATTAGCTGAAGTACAAAGACTGAAGACAAAGACTGAGGACATCAGCTGATGTCAATAACTAAAGTTCAAGTCTGTAGTCCAAGTACTGAAGCCTTCAGAGTTTGTCACAACAGCTGAAGAAGTATTCTTCAGTTGTTGTGATGGTTTCCTTTCAGTCTTTTCTTTTCAGTAGTTTCATTTCTATTTCAGTACTTGTAAAACGACTGAAGAGCATGTTCTTCAGTCGTTGTAGTTTCAGTAGTTGTAGTTTCAGTACTTTCTTATCAGTAGTTGTAGAGATAGTTTACACTTGTCTTTTGTAAGAAGATGTCAGCTGTTTGACACCTTCAGTAGTTGTGAAACTATCAGTAGTTTGTTATAATAATAGTTAGATGTCACTGTCAAGTGACATCAGCTGACGTCATCTTTCCATATAAAAGGAAAGATGACCTAATTGTAATTTGCCGAAGCTTATATTGAATGAAATACATCTTTTGTGTAGAAACTCTCTCTTATTCAATAACCGTACTGTTACATTGCTATATCTCTTGTGTTCTTGTTTGAATTTGTCTAATTCATGTACTAATTCCGCTGTAAATCTAATCTAATCGATCAAACTAGAGGCTGAGATCCTTTCATTAATCATCATAGGTCCATCACCAGCAATAGTGCACAATGTTCGGGGTATTGTACATGTCACCAAAAGTAATGAACGAACGAATGAATGTAATGAACGTATGAATGAACGCAACGAACATACGGACGAATGTAATGAATGTATGAATGTATGCAAGAAACGTACGAACAAAAGAAAGAATGTGTATGATAACGATGAACGGTACACGAACGAAAGCTAATGAATGAATGATAAAGATAATAATAATATTATCTATGTGTACGTATGTTGTGTGATCGCACGTATGTAAGAACGGTTTTAACGAAAGAACGGTATGTTTTATTATAAAACTAGAACTCACTCAGCAACGCTGACTTTTTATGTGCTTCCAGTTGGCAGGTAGTGTTGCTGAGGATGGCACAATGCGGCTACTCAGCTCTTTTGGGATGGCATTCATTTGTTAATACTTTTGCAATGTATTATGTTGCATGTATTTATAAAGTAAAATGGTGTTTGTAGAGGATTCGGATAAATGAGATTACCTAAGGAATCCTCTTACTACTAAAAATCACTGTTTATGACTATTTTGTAATTGACTAACGATGTATTACTTTGCCAAAGCTTTTATGATGAAATGAGATGCCATTTTTGAATGTTTCCGCTGCAATGTTTATTCAAAATATCTGTAAATGTATGTTTTGTGGGCAATGGTTGACCAACTGTAAGCGTCCCGGGAATGGGGCCTTACAAGTTGGTATCAGAGCCAAAGTTTAAGTGAAACGGGTAAATTTTTCAAAATAAACCTTAACTTAAACTGAAAATGGGACGGAAAATGAAGGGATGCCAATCTGAGTAGCTGCGTGCCATTAGGTATTTTCTTAAAGTTAACCGGTACTATGTGTGTATGTTATGTGTTATGTGTTACTGTTAGATTTAGATACTAATGTAGTCAGGACAGGTAATGCTCGGGGTACGAAGAGTAAAGTAAGTGACTAATCACAACTGGCCACTGTAATTAGGGACTTACTATTCTTGACATAAACTGAGCTATTCCCTTGAATGGCCGTGTTGGTGTTTGAATCTTTCAGTGAGTGTTAGAGGATGGCCGGTGGTAGATCATCCAAAGCTTCACGTGGTGGAGGTGGTGGCGGACGTGGTGCTGAACCACGGGCCACAAGAGGAAGACCTAGGGTGGAGAAAGTGGTTCCTGATGAACCCAAGACCCCTCATCAGGAGGGTGTAGATGAGAGCGCCAATTTGAGAGCCTCGGTTAAAGAGTCAGTGGTTAAAGAGGTGCATCAGTTCATGCAGATGATCTTACCGTCTATGGTGACCGAAGTGATAAAGGCTGTCTAGGAAGGAGAAAGAAAAGAGAGGAATAGGTCCTCAGGAAGACAGGAGCAACCAGAGCCGGAAACGGTTCTTTCTGATGATGAATAGGAAGAGGAGGAGGAGCCTGTGCATGAGTCGGCATGAGGCTGTAATTACGGGTGTTTATGAGGTGTAAGCCCCCTACCTTTGACGGTAATGGCACTGCTGTTGCTGCTGCTCACCGACGGGTGAGAGAAATGGTGGTTGTCCTTGATATCAGCGGGTGCCGGGAGGACCAAAAAATGAAGTTCGCTACCCACTCTTTCACAGATTCGGCTCTACGCTGGTGGGACAACATAGTCCAAGCCGAGGGTAGCGGGGCCATTGGGAAAATGAAGTGGTCCGAGCTGAAAAGGTTGGTGATCGTGGAGTTCTGTCCTCATCGAGAGATGGATAAGGTTGAGAGAGAGTTCCTGCAGCTGGAGGCGGGAACGATGACCCACCAACAGTACACCACAAAGTTCAACGAAATGGCACGTCTGGTGCCAGCTCAGGTGACACCTCTGTCGCAAAAGATCAAGAGGTATATTCAGGGTTTTCCGGCGGATATTCGCAGGCATATGATCGTTGCCCGACCGAACACCTTTAGGTCGGCGGTGGACTTGGCGGGGAGACTGTACGATGAAAGGATAGTGGCGGTGGTGGCTGAAGGTAGTAGGAAGGGTGGTGGTGACAGGAATTGGAATGGGAAGAGGTTTGGTCAGGGTAATGCTTCGACGAGCAACAAGAAGGCACGGGTGGATGACCGTCGTGTAGCCACGTCGGGTACGGGACTGAAAAGGTGTTGTAAATGTGGGAAGGAGCATAGCGGGGAGTGTAGACTGGGGTTGAATGTCTGTTTCAACTGTGGGGAGAGTGGTCATATGAATAAAGACTGCAGGAAGCCGAGGGCTGAGGGTTCCGGTGTGAAGAAGACAGGGAATGAAGGACCGAAGGCAAGCGCCAGGGCATTCACGATGACGCAGGACGAGGCTAGGACGGACCCTGACGTTGTGTCCGGTACATTTCTGGTGAACCAAACTTTAGCCTCTGTATTATTTGATTCGGGTGCCAGTAGGAGTTTTATTTCTGCTGCCTTCCGCGCTAAACTACATGTTAGTAGTAGACGTGTCGACGTACTGTTCGATGTAGAAACTGCGATAGGTAAGTCTGCTAGGATTTCCGAGGTGATAGAGGGTTGTGATGTGGAATTAGAGGGCCACAAATTTCCGGTTAGACCATTTTCGACGACCTTAGGTGGTTTTGATTTGGTGCTTGGGATGGATTGGTTGGCGGACTTCGAGACAAATATAGTGTGTCGAAAGAAGCTGATTCGTTTCATAGCGCCCGACGGGAGTTCGGTAACAGTTTATGGGGATCGGGTCATGACAATCCAAAAGGTGATCTCAATGGCGGTGGCGGGAAAATGTATGAGGAGTGGATGTATCACCTACTTATGTTATGTAAAGGATGTGGAAACGCCAACGCCACAACTATCCGATGTTCCGGTTGTGTGTGACTTTCTAGACGTGTTTCCCGATGACTTATCGGGAGTGCCACCTGACTGAGAGATTGAGTTCCAAATTGATATGATACCAGGTGCCCAACCTGTCGGCAAAGCACCGTATCGATTGGCTCCAACACAGATGAAGGAATTGATGGAGCAGTTGCAAGAGCTTCTTGACAAGGGGTTCATTAGACCGAGTATCTCACCTTAGGGTGCTCCGGTCAAATTTTTGAAGAAGAAGGATGGTAGTATGAGGATGTGCATAGACTACCGTGAGCTGAACAAGCTGACAGTGAAGAATCGGTACCCGTTACCGAGGGTTGATGATTTGTTTGATCAGCTTCAAGGTGCCAGTTGGTTTTCACGGATAGATCTTCGATCGGGCTACCATCAGCTAAAGGTGAAAGAGCAGGATATTCCAAAAACAACTTTTCGCACGCACTACGGTCACTACGAGTTTCTTGTCATGTCTTTTGGTTTGACCAATGCGCCAGATGCTTTTATGGACCTGATGAACAGAGTGTGTCGGCCGATGTTAGATAAATCAGTGATTGTGTTTATTGATGATATCCTGATTTATTTGAAGAGCGAGGTGGAGCATGTCGATCATATTCAAGATGTGTTGGAGACGTTGAGGAGGGAGAAGTTGTATGCAAAGTTCTCCAAGTGCGTATTCTGGTTGCGCAAAGTTCAGTTCTTGGGTCACGTGGTGAATCCGGAGGGGATTATGGTGGATCCGGCAAAAGTGGAAGCGGTGATGCAATGGAAGTCTCCAAAGACGCCATCCGAGATCCGCAGTTTCTTGTGTTTGGCGGGCTATTATAGGAGATTCATTTAGGTTTTCTCCAAAATCACTTCTCCATTAACCAAGTTGACCCGAAAAGATGTAAAGTTTGTATGGGGTCAAGCTCAAGAGAAGGCGTTTGAAGAATTGAATGCGAAGTTGACCCAAGCTCCTACTCTGTCCTTACCCGATGGGAGTGAAGATTATGGATGAAGCTCACAAGACTCAATACTCTATTCATCCTGGTGCTACAAAGATATATCAAGACATGAAGAAAGATTATTGGTGGCCGGGTATGAAGCATGACCTGGTGGAGTATGTGAGTAAGTGCCTTACTTGTTTGCAAGTGAAGGCCGAGCACCAGAAGCCGTATGAAAAGATTCAACCTTTGGATATACCGGAATGGAAGTGGGAGCACGTCACCATGGATTTCATTATAAAGTTACCGCGTACTCCGAAAGGGTATGATGCTATATGGGTGATCGTTGACCGCTTGACGAAGAGTGCTCACTTCCTACCGATGCGCGAGACGTATTCATTCGAGAGGTTGGCCGATCTTTTCATCAAGGAGATTGTGACCCATCATGGTGTGCCGGTGTCAATTGTGTCTGATCGCGACACCCGGTTTACCTCCAAATTCTGGAAGAAATTCCATGACGCCATGGGGACGAGGTTACACATTAGCACGGCTTATCATCTCCAAACTGATGGTCAGTCTGAAAGGACCATTCAGACACTGGAAGACATGCTTCGGGCATGTGTTATTGATTTTGGGGGAAGTTGGGATGACCGCTTAGCGTTAGCTGAATTCTCATACAATAACAGCTATCATGCCAGCATTGGCATGCCACCCTATGAGATGCTATACGGTAGGAGATGCAGGACACCCGTTTGTTGGGGTGATATTGGTTACAAAGAGTTAGGGAGAGTCGAGGTGATCGAGGCTACGACTGAAAAGCTTGAAAAGATCAAGGCCTACATGAAGGCAGCCAAGGACAGACAGAAATCGTATGCTGATAAACGACGCAGACTGATTGAGTTCCAGGTGGGTGACCGGGTTATGTTGAAGGTCTAACCTTGGAAGGGTATCATTCGGTTCAGAAAGGGGGGCAAGCTAAGCCCGAGGTATATAGGCCCTTTCCGAATCATTGCTCGAGTAGGAGAGGTGGCCTATAGGTTGGAGTTACCAGATGAGTTAAGTGGAATTCACCCGACCTTCCATGTATCTCATCTGAGAAGGTGTTTGGCAGATGAATATATGATTGTTCCACTGGAGGATATCAAAGTAGACGAACGGCTCAATTACGTGGAGCAACCAGTGACAATCATCGATAGAAAAGAGAGGAGGCTGAGAAATAAAGTGGTTCCACTTGTGCGTGTACAGTGGAGGCATAGGAAGGGATCCGAGTCCACGTGGGAGACAGAAGAGGAAATGAGACAGCATTACCCACGATTGTTCAAGGAATGACAGGTTTCGGGGACGAAACCTAAATAAGGGGGGTGGAGTTGTAATGCCTGGAAATTTGATTTGGAGTGTTATGCGACTGGAGGTCCAATCGCATGGTGCTCAGGCGACTGAAGGTCCAGTCGCATAGTGCTCAGGCGACTGAAGGTCCAGTCGCATGGTGTTCGGGCGACTGGAGTGCCCATGCGCCTGGAGTTCGGGCGACTGAACTGTAGCTTTAAGGGAGAGGGTAGCCATCTCCCCCTCCCCACACTTGTAAAACTCAGCCAAAAAGAAGAGAAGAGAGAAAGAAGAGAGAAAGAAGAGAAAAAGAGAGAAAAGTGGTGATTCGGGCTCGAAACTCGTCGAGTAACTAGTCCAAACGAAGCTCTTCATCTTCTTTTAGTTTGTGTGAGTTCTAGGACCCTTCATTTACTTCTCTTCAAATGATTTAGGGGCTAGAACACATATAAACCCGTTTTTGAAATGTGTGTTTGACCCACTTGGGTGTAATTGTGTGTACTGTGTTTAGAGTATGATTTTGGACTTGTATATGCTTGTATGATGTCATAGTATGATTCCTTAAGGTTTAGGAGGGTTGATTTGGGCTTAGAATGAGTTTGGAAGAGTTTGAAGGCCGAATGTCGCGCTGCAGTCCGGGATGAACTATAGTCGCTGCCCAGCTAGGGCTAGGCGACTGGAAGGCCAATCGGCCGACTGAGGCACGACTGAGGTTCAAACGCACGACTGAGGCTCAATCGCACGACTGGGGATTCAGTCGCACGGTAGGTCATACGACCGAGAGTTCAGTCGCATAGGTCCATTCGTATAGCTGTTCAGTCGCACGACTGAAGGTTCAGTCGTATAGAAGATCATTCGCATAGTGCTCATTCGCATGATAGAAAGTCCATTCGTACGATTGGGAGTTCATCCGCATGGATGCTCATCCGCATTGGTCCAATCGCATAGTCTTCAGTCGCATGGAGGCCATGCGACTGAAGGGTGCCCAATCGTCTAAGTAGGGCTGTTGTGAACGAGAAGGGATATAGTTCAAGTACTGGTCTTTGGGAAAAGGGCAAGGGTAAGTAATGATGTGATAACTCCCATAGGTGCATGTGTGATAACTGTCGAGGCTTAGAAGTTATGTTGCGCATGATGGTAATAGTATTGCATGTATATGCATGATGTATGTATGATAAGTATGATGTAGCCCTATATGATGGTAATGACTGACGCCTTGTAAATGTCGATGTTCCTTGTTTCTATACGTGTTTATCTTTCCGTGACTTTACGTGTTACGATTAATGAATGAAACAAAAGTAATAAGAAACATAAAGTGAAAGATAATGAAAGAGGAACATGATGAATGAATGCATGCATTAACGAATGAATGATTGAAAGTAAGAAAAGGCTTGCAAGCAACGTATAGAGACGCACACCCAATGAAGGTGTTAGCTCAACGGTGTTCGGGTTAGCTATCCCGATGGATGCACACTGGGGTTCAGTGTTTGTGATTGACCCTCTGTACGGGATCCTTACTGCTTATCCTAGGTGACTGGATCAGCGGTAGTGCATAATGTTCGTGATTAATCATCACAGGTCCAGCACCAGCAGTAGTGCACAATGTTCGGGGTATAGCACATGGCATGGATCCAAAATGAATAAGGAAAGATAAGTGGTGTATGTACCTACCCTAGGTGACTGGATCAGCAGTAGTGCACAACGTTCATGATTAATCATCACAGGTCCAGCACCAGCAATAGTGCACAATGTTCGGGGTATTGTACATGTCGCCAAAAGTAATGAACGTACGAATGAATGTAATGAACGTATGAATGAACGCAACGAACGTACGGACGAATGTAATGAATGTATGAATGTATGTATGTGTACGTATGTTGTGTGAACGCAACAAAAGAAAGAATGTGTATGATAATGATGAACGATACACGAACGAAAGCTAATGAATGAATGATAAAGATAATAATAATATTATCTATGTGTACGTATGTTGTGTGATCGCACGTATGTAAGAACAGTTTTAACGAAAGAACAGTATGTTTTATTATAAAACTAGAACTCACTCAGCAACGCTGACTTTTTATGTGTTTCTAGTTGGCAGGTAGTGTTGCTGAGGATGGCACGAGGCGGCTACTCAGCTCTTTTGGGATGGCATTCCTTGTTAATACTTTTGCAATGTATTATGTTGCATGTATTTATAAAGTAAAATGGTGTTTGTAGAGGATTCGGATAAATGGGATTATCAAAGGAATCTTCTTACTACTAAAAGTCACTATTTATGACTATTTTGTAATTGACTAACGATGTATTACTTTGCCAAAGATTTTATGATGAAATGAGATGCCATTTTGAATGTTTCCGCTGCAATGTTTATTCAAAATATCTGTAAATGTATGTTTTGTGGGCAATGGTTGACCAGCTGTAAGCGTGCCGGGAACGGGGCCTTACATACTGTATGAGAGTACTGACCTGCAGCTCTCATCAATTACTGTCTATAAGAATCTTGCTTCTTATGAAAAAGGATATTTGTTGTACGTCAAAAGAATTAATCAATCAGTCGGTGTCATTTGTTCAATATATCTGAGGACAGGATAAGTTTCTTTGCCAAATGTCTGTGGGGACTGAGTCATTCAATGTCTTCTTTAAATAACCGACAACATGATAACAACAGCTACGGGTTACATGTCGAAAAGAAGAAGGCATGGGCTTAAAAAGGACAAGTATATCTGCAATCTCACCGAACTATGACTCTCCAGAAGATTCTTTCAGCTTCTCGTTCTTCCCTATGCTCTTTTCTTTGTTTTTGTTAAAGCAATATGATGTTTGGTGCGATCGTGTGGGGCATTTTCTTTTGTTTTCCTTTATTGTGATTATTTTATCTTAAACTTCTTTTTTTATTTTAAAAAGAAAAGAAAACAAAATTCATTTTTTTTAATTTTAGGGTTTCCAGCGAAATTATATTTTCGCTAGTACTTTCGCAAGGCGAAACTGTAGTTTCGCATGGCGAGACTGCAGCTTCGCTGACTCTTTCGCCCTGGTTCTTTCGCTCATTCTTTTGCTCGACGAAACTACAGTTTCACTTCTGCGAAAGTAAAGTTGCTGTGAAATTATTCACTGCGAAAGTAAAGATGCTGTTGCGAAACTATTTACTATTTAACTCCTTCTCTGAAACTGCGTTCTCATTTTCGCATTTTCGAGAGAAAGAGTTTAGGGTTTTTTAGAGGTTTTTCTTTAGCGAATCTACGATTATATGTTGTTTTGTGTCGTTTATTCACTGATTCTTCTTCGCAAGTGAGTTTTGAACTCAGGACCTTAGTTATATATAGGTTTCAGTGCTTCATTGTGGTTTATTTTGATTGAGACCGTTTGGTTGTCTCGCAGTTCATACTGCGAAACTATCTATAGTCTAGTGAAACTGAACGAAAGTTCTTGGTTATTCTGTGAAACTGTGCAATCATGCTGTCCGAGCGAACTTAACAGTTTCATAAAACAAAACTCAGTTTCGCTTTGCCGAAACTATAGTTTCGGTCGGTCGAATCTATGACACTGTCTTGCCGAAACTATTAGATTCTGTTGCCGAAATTGCCTTTTTCTCTTGCCGAAACTAAAATACTTTCTGCGAAAATACAATTTCGGCTAGCGAAACTATCCTTTTTGTTTTAATTTTAATCTTTTTCCTATTATTTTCTCTAATATTATTGTTCAACATATCATAGTAACTTGTTCTATCTGATTTTTTGATTAAATAGAAAATCTCAAGTTTGATGTGAGGAACAACATCACAGCCATTCTATATGATACACACCCGAAAGCTGCCGGGTTTAGAGACTTCATACGATGGTTGCAGACATCCCCTATTGCTTACGCGATCTCACACTCCACTACTATATATGATTTGCACATCGGAGACTTCTGGCGTACAGCTGAGTATGACACGAGGGGAGACTCTCAGAGGATTGTGGCCAGAGTATTGGAGAACGAGCTGATTATCACTGATGAGGTCATATCAAGGGTGTTGAGGCTTGATGAGGATTCAGGAGAGGAGGTTGCATTATCTGATCAGGAGGTATTTGACGCCTTCCGGTCAATGGGATATGAGGGTCCTCCATTCGGGACGAGAAAGATAATCAAAAAATCCTTTCTCTCCAAGGAGTGGAGATATATAGCCCAATTTTTTATCATGTGCTTAGATCACCGTAAAGGTGGATCAGACGGGCTAAACTTGGATTGGGCAAAGGCAATAGTGATATGCTGTAAAGGAGAGAAGGCCAATATTGCTAGATTGATATTCTCCTGCATGGCAGAGAATGTGATGGCCCTGAAGAAGGACAAATGGCTGCTATACCCTCGATTCATTCAGATGATCACAGATGACCTCATTTGTAACATTCCCAGACATAGGGAGGTAAAGAGCTTAGTGTAGATGAACACCCGCATTTTTGCTGATTGTTGTGAAATTAGGCATGACTTCAGCGGGAAGATTACCATTCTATGGGAAAACTTGTATCTTCCAGAACGTTAGGATTATATCAGAAGGGTGATCGAGTCTGAGAATAAACATGCTGAAGAGACGAGGCATAAATAGTCAGAAGGTGTAAAGAAGAGAAAGATATATGCTAAAGAGAAGGATTATGTGTTTGAAGATGAAATTCATGAGATGGCGTCTGAGGCCAGGGTTGAAAAGGAAAAGAGGGCTAAGAAGAGAGCCGATGAGGGAGAAACTGAGAAGAGGAGCAAACATAGACATCAAACTTTTATTGAGCCACCACGAACGGAAGGAACAGCCGGATTAGATGAGGATGTGATCAGGAACCTCAACACATCTCTCGCTAATGAGTTGAGCATGATTAAGACAAAACTTACCAATCAAGAGATAAGAGAAAAGCAGAAAGATGAGGTGATTGAGGGAATGACTAAAATGCTGATTGATCAGAACAAACTGATCAAAAGACTGCTTGAGGAGGTGAATGAGCTAAAAGCTGCAGCCGGCCTACCCAATCAACTAAATCAACATGAGTTAGATGATTTGACTGATACTTCCAAGTACCCATTTCTAAATGTGGGTACTTCTTCCAGGTCAGGAGAGGGCACATCTGGTGCAGGAGTAGAAGAAGTAGGAGGTTCTGAAAGAAGAAGAGAGAGTGAGAATATGGAGCATGTAGAGGAGGTGATTAAGGTTGGGTTTGTTGATGTGGGAATATACTTTGATGACTTTACAAAAGAGGAGAAAATGCCAAGACACGCTGAAGATATTGAGAAGTCGATCAAGAAAGGATTGCTAGATGAGGAGGAGGATGATGAACAGCTGGTGGATTATGATTCTGAACCTGAATATTATGAGGTGGATGAAAGACCTCTGACCTATGTGTTCAAGAAAGGGGATAATGAGAATGATGTGATAGAAATGGAGAGGGAAGATTGGTTTGTAAGGGAAAAGGAGCTTGAGGAACTAACTCACCTATTCCAAAACATGGAAGGGTTGAGTAAGAAGGAGGCTGGCAAAAGGATCATCGGTTGGAAGTACAACCCCGGCCTTAAGATGCTTATGATAAAGAGGAGAGGGGGAGGAATCACATATCTGCATAAGAGGAAGGCTTTCAACACCTTGCTGAGATGGGATCTGAGAAGGTTAGCAGTTTACCTCTACTTGATGCCGATCTAAGTTAAAGGGCGGAGTTGTTAGAGAAGGAGATAAAGAATGGATTGAACGATAACTTTGAGTCTTTCGGGTTTATGAAGGCTGAGTGGAAAAGATCAAAGAAGGTTAGAGAAAGACAAGGATTGGGAGACAGGCAAAGGAAATATTGTGTTGAGTGTGAAACCTCCAAAGACCGTACATAGAGTTAGATTGGCGGATCCCTTTCCTAATGACTACAAGGATTTAAGAAGTGGTTTTATGACAACAACACGGGGAGGCGGTGATCAGGGAGAAGGATGGAAAAGAATACAGACTTTTTGATCCAATGGAGCTATTTGGATTCTTTGATGAAGACCTGCTAGTTTTGTGTGTGAACCATATTAAAGCAGGAGCAGGGGAGGAGACAAGGAAAGAAGCAAGCTTATTCATGGTGGCGGCTAACAAAGTGAGAGGAGTGAGAGCCGAGCTGAGGGAGCTATCTGAGAAGGTGAGAGCTACAGGTGATCTCAATATGGAGATCCGGGACTTAGCAAACCAATTTGCACAAGCTAGTGCTCATCCCGAAGGAGCTGATGAAGCAGGAGGTGACTAGAGTGGATCAGTTGTTAAAGCTCACAAGAAAGACACTGCAGGAGCTGAGAAAGACAAATCACATGCAGGAGCGGGAGAGACTGGAGCTAAATAGACACACCAAGACAAGAGAAGACGGTGAGATCCAACCCAGGGGAGTATTAAAGATCAAGTATAGGTTTGACTCACCTTAGATTCGTTTATGTTTATATTACTTTGTAATAGGATTAATGTTAGTTTACTTTTCTATGTTGATTTGTTTAGTTTATGTTATTTTGTAGTCCAGCGAAACTATGAGTAAAACTGTAGTTTCGCTCACAGTCAGCTGTTTAGTTTACCTGGCGAAACCAGCTGTTTAGTTTACCTGGCGAAACTGTTGTTTCTGCCGGGCAAAACTATAGTTTCGGCTGCACAGTTTCGCAATTAGCGAAACTGTCTGCGAAACTAAGACTGCTATAAATAGAAGTGATCTTGCTCATTGTTGGCATCCTTGCAAAAACCCTAATCAAAGTATTTGTGTTGCAAGAGTCATTTGTAAGCTGTCATTCACTGATATATATTGAGCTTATATTCTTTTAATGGTATTTTTGCTGTATGGATTATATTTGAATACATTTAGCTTGTTCTTGTTCATCTTATTCATTGTGTTTGTTGTTATTTCAGGTATTCAACGATTCAAACCTTTATTTGTACTGAAAATCGATCATATGGACCAACAGATGTATTTTAAAAAATAGTGGGGGTGATGGTGGATGTTTTTAAGAGGAGAAATAGAAGAAAATGTAATGTGTTGGGGTAAATGAGAAGTGAAAACCAATTTCACTCTTATAATCCAAGCCTATGTGTGAAACCCCACAATTTAATCGTTGTTGCTTGTTTACGCTCAAATGAAAGGAAGAAGTGGCTAAGAATGGTAATGGAACGCAATGCTTTAAGCATTTGCTTAAAGGTTTCACAAATATGGTAAATCTCAAAATTATCAAAGTCAAAAAATTCATGAATTCTTCCATAGAGATTTCATGGGGAAACGAAAAATAGAGGGATGAGGGGTTGGATGAGAGGGATGACCACAAGGTAGAAAAAAGGGGGTTTTATTTCATTTTTGAAGTGTTGAGTATTTTGGGTGGTATTTGTTATACTATAGATAATTTTGTATATTTTTATATTTTCACTTTTTAATTTTTAAAATATATTCATATGTTGTGATAGCATATATAATATCATATTTTAGTGTTGATGATATGTTGTTAATATGTCTTGTATCGAGTAGTCATGTTAAAATGATTTGTTGCGTCTGAAAAGGATAGTCTACATTATTGTAACACCTCTAAAATCTAGCCCAATTAGAAAGCTTAATGTATGATAGGAACCAATAAAGGTCCGGATTGTTTTGGACTTACCAAAGAAACCTTGTAAAATTAAACTAGCCTTTTGGGCCCAATATGCCCAATAAGGGCCCGAACTTATAACAAGGCCCATTTAAGGCCCAAATACACGTTTAGGAACTAATTAAACAAGAAACCATGAAACAATGAATTATTAGGTGATTTGAAATAACTATGGAAAGATCCAAGCTAAAAACAGATTCAGAACCCCGACCGAGTAAAATCCGGCAATTTACCACGTACTACGTCTGAATTCCATCAGAAATCCTTAAAATGGGTTGTCATCCAATCTAAATCATTGTTTATTTTCATATCATATTAAATTGTTGAGTGATACGTTGTCTGGAATATATGCGTTCCGAAACGCGACCGGGACGTGAACCGGATCTAGAATTAGGTCAAAACCCGAGAATTTGACAGATAAGGTTTAACGTGACCAATGTGGGAAGTTTACGCACAAAATATTAGTTTAATACTTAATTTCATGTATTTTGATAGCAAAAGATAATATTAACGCTCATTCGATAAAAACGCGTAAAACCGCGGAACGTGTTAAATACGCGATAATTTACAAACTCGTTTAATATTGCGGCATGTTCTAAATACGATATAAATATTAATCTCAGGATATCTATAAGGTTTTCTATAGCGTGTCCGACCCGATAACGAACCCATTCCTTAACCCTGGTATATAAGCACCTTAATTCTCCATTTTAGGGTTTTAAAACCAAATCTGAGAGAGAGAAAGAGAGGCAGCCGCGACCCCTTCCCCCCCATTCGAACTTCGGCCGACCACCGGCCACCGGCGGCCGATTCCGGCGAGTGTCGGCGAGTGGCGCACTCATCCTTGTTTCCCTCGACACCCTGAACACAAAAACGACCTCGATTTCTCCCAGAACGCGGCACATCAACGGGAATCTAAGACGAAAGAGGCGGTTGTAGGTCGGCTTCAGAGGTGGTGGTGATGGTGGTTAATGGTTGGGAGTCGGAGATGGTCGATTTGAGAACGGTTATGGCGGTGACGGTTGATGGTTGTGTCCTGGTGGTGGTGTCTCGATGGTGGTGTCCCAATGGTGGTGTCTCGATGGTAGCCGAACCGGTTCAGGTGTGTCGACTGCGGTCCTAGTGTTGTTGATCGTGGTGGTTGATTAGGGCTATGGTCGCGGATTGGTTGTGGTTGTGGTAGCTACCGGCGGTGAGTATGCCCACCGGGCGCCGAGCAGCAGTAGCGATAGTATGTGGGTTAGGTTATCGGTTGTGGTTGACGGTTTATGGTTACATTGGTTATGGTTGTTGGCTGCGGTTCTGGGTGTTGTTGGTTGTTGTTGATTTTTGGCCTGTGATTGTGTCGATGGTTGTTGTTGATTTCGGGTGATAGTTGTGCTCGCGATGGTGGTTTTGGTAGTGATCATGGTTGTAGTTGCTGTGAAGGCAGGCATTGTGCGACCGTGATAATGGCGGTTGTTATGGTATAACAATAGGCTATGGTCATGGTGGTTGTTACTATTCGAGGTGAATTATAGCCGTTTGAGGTTGTTCTTGTGGTTGCATGTTGGGTTCTAGACAGGATCCATAGGATTTGGTTGCATTGGGTTAGTTTCGGCAAGGATCCGACCAACCAAGAGGCTGCCCGTGGAGGCCAGTGGCTATCCATGAATGACCGTGGGTGCAAGTGATGGACTATGGTGGTAGAAGTCCCAACCGAGGTGTTTGGTAACTGTGCTTGATTAGGTAGAACCTTGGTCAAGCAGATGATCAAAAATTTGGTCAACGAGCAGTCAAAGGAACGGGAACGCGATTAAATCGAGGCGTAAACGAGTGGGTTAGAAATATAAACGAGTGGAAGGTAAAATCGCACGCTCAACGCATTGAAATTGAATTATAAATTGCATGTGTGTTGTTGAGCTTTAATTATATAAAATACTGAATTAATGAAAATGAATAATCACATGATATAATTAACTGATTTAAATGGATAGTTCGGGCTCAAGATTTAAATAAAAACGTTATTTATTAGAAATCAACTTAGATAAAATACATGAAACTTTACGTTTTTGGGAAATGGCTATAACACGCCATAGATGATAACAAATAAGTTGAATTCATGTCACGTTAAATCGTTACAAGACTTAGAGATGTAAAACATATTAAAATACGACTTTGCATTTGTATATATATGTATACAATAGATATTTAGGTTAACTGGCGTCTACACGTCTTATTTAAGGTAAAAGACCTAAAATGCGATAATGATCCAATATCTTGTCGTTATTAGTAATTGGTCATCTCATTTTTATTGAGATAAATATTATTGGTGTCACCCTTTTATTGAGAAATATAGTCAACTACCATTAATAATTGAATTACTTAGCTTCAATCAAGTTAACTAATATGATGTGAACATGAACATTACGAACATCGCTTGAAACATTATATATATAACTTACATCGTCAATGCAAGTTATTTATAAAGACTTGGGATCCATGATATAAATTAAATTCTCTACATTCTTCATGCTAAGACTCAATTCTTGATTAAATGCATTAACTAACCTAATGTACACGAGTTAATTCATGAGAAATAAAAATACACAAGAAGATAAGGATAATAATCACCAACATTAATTTAACTAAAGAGCACAACTGCACACATGTAATAACATCGGGCTAAATCTAAATATAAATCTTATATGTTTTAGTTAGGATTGCTTTGTTGGTGATCATCACTTTCCTTTATCGAGTTCTGAATTTATATAATGATACCAGGTGAGTTCTCGTGTTCCCCTTTTTACTTTGGTTTTGGGGATGAAGCATGCTCTTTTAAACTGAAACTTTTATTTGTGGGTTCTAGTGATCCCTTTTTACTTACTATTTTTGGGATGGAACATGCTCTTTGTTATGAACTATGATTGTGCTTTTCTTGATGCTTGTATGTGGGACTTTTTGGATACCTGCTGATACTTATGTCATGATCATTATTCTTTTGTGAACCGCTTGTTTTATGTGAATAGATCTATTTGGGGAATCCCCCACGCACAGTGGCTCCCGCTACAGGGAGGTACCCCACTGAGATCCTGAGGGGTCGTTTGTGGCATGTAACAGGTTTTGAATAAGATACTATGGTGAACCATCCTAGCAGGAATGGTTCACTGTTCTGAGGCTTCGTTCTTTCCTAAGAGAATATCCGGTTAAACACAAGTTTAGAAGTGGCCAACCGGGGACCAAGTGCAGGGTTGATTGTGATACCTCACGATGACTGATACTAAAAATGGTGCTTTTAAAATCAAATGAGATTTTTCATAAGCTTTTACACTTGATTCTAAACTTTTAAATTTGGACTTTCAGAGTCCCTTCTGTTTTAAGACTAAAAGCACATATGTTTTGAAAGACAACTAATGAATTTTAAAGAGACTTTCGTTTTCTAAACTTTAACCACTTGAACTCACCAACTATATGTTGACACAAAATCTTTTTGAGTATGTCTTCAGGTACAACTAGGGAGAATAGTTGAGCTATAGAAGATACCTAAATCCGAGGCAAGAAGTGAGGGTAGGTGTTGAAGACAAAAGTCGAGCCTAGAAGCTGTAGTTACTGAAGCATCAAGAAACCTTTACCAAAGATTGATCATGACACCTATAGACTGTAGATTTAGGCACCTTATGAATTGAAACAAAGCCAATATTCTGATGTAAATGTTGAAGGTTGTAATGTATTAAACCATTTAGTTTCCGCTGCATTTTGGTTGTTGTTTACTAATCGTGACGTCCCGCCTCTCTGGACCCGGGTGTGACAGATTGGTATCAGAGCCAAAGGTTGTAGAGAAGTAGGTTTGCTTCACGAGATCTAAACTACAAGCATATGAACCTCATAGGACCAAATTAGTAAGATGACTTTTCCGAGCTTTGTTGAACCAAGGTGTAGAAATGGGGTTTGCTTTACGGTACCTAAGCTGTAACCATAAATAGGACCAGCCTAGTAGGTTGTTTCCATGATCCAATGATCCAAAGTTTGTAGCAAGAGTAGGTTCCCTTAAGAACTCCCGTCTTAACTTTTATACCTTAAGGATTACATATATCCCATTAAGAATTCCCTACTCTATAAGAAACCTCGATACATTAGGGTATTGCCTATGATAGGTGCACCCGAGTAAATCAGAAAAAGTATGGAATCTTTTGGAGTTGACTCTTAGGACTACTGAATGTCAAGTACTAAGAATGTTAGAAACCAAAGGTGTGCATATAAATTAGGACTTAAATCCTGAAAAGATACTTATCTGATTGCACAGTTGAGTTTTGTCACTATATGAAACAACTGCTGTTAGCTATACACTTGATACGACTTATGTCGTGACCTGAGACAACTGTTATACTGATACTTCTTTGAAATGATGATACTTACTATTATGCCTCATTTGTAAGATGATACATGTTGGAATTTAGTGATAAGATATTAACCATGATGCCTTTTGTTTGTTCTGCTCCCTAGGATAGCATGTACCTGAATGCTCATTTATTGCTTGATTTGCTTAAACATACTTTGAAACAATTTTTGGGATAACTTGAATGATTAGCATAATTGGAATCTAAGTGTGCTTAATTGCAAATGATGACTAAATGAAAATTTTTAACTCCAGGACCTGAATACACAAAACTTAGAACTTATGATGGGAACGACTAGAATGATAGTGTAAGGTAAATTGACGATTATGGGTGCACACATAATGGTGAATTTACAGGTACACTTGAATTCTGGTGGGCCCTGTCATGTAAAATAATATCAATGTAAAACACTTAAAGAACCAATATATTCAATAATTTCAGGTTCAAAACTTTCATGCTGGGTGAAAGCCATTTGACACTTGAAGAGCTACCAAGGACGATGTTGCAGTAACTATTCCTTTCTCTTCTTCTCTTTTCTTTATTCTACTCTCCTATTGGAATTATGATGATAAGACCATCAGACTCTGAAGATCATTATATGATGTTCTCAAACTTAACTGGTCTCGTGCTGAGTATGGCACTCCACCACGTTGTGCGTGTACTTTAGCCATACTATTTTGAGCGATGCCTAAAAATTCCTTCCTACCCAACATTGAATTCGTCAAAACTTCTTTAACATAGTGGAAGACTCTCTAACAAGGCTTGTGCAACGGAGAACATACCAGAGTAATAAATTTCCGAGAAACGCCTCTTGTGGTCAATGACATAGAAGTCTTGTCACTCCTTTCTTTCTAAGTAGCTCACACTTCATAGGATCTTCTGGATTCTAGAATTCCTCTGATTATTTTCTCAAAGCCTTTGAGGAATATGACTTCTCTCTACCCATTCATTGTAATGGAACCACCTAACTCAAAGGAATATTCTTAATATCAGCTCCGATTGTGATTGATAATCACCTTTCTTAATACTACGCTCGTGAAATCTTTCATCATCTTCAACCGTTAGTCACCTAATGACAATCTTCACATGAAACTTAGGTTGAACTATTTTGACCCTGCTTTTAGCTGACCGGGCTCTTGATAAAGTTTTGAGCGCCAGAATATACAGCAAACGAAACCTCGTTCTAAAAATTCAGATTCTCCGAAGATAAATGCTCAAGTGCCAGAGATATTTGCCAAAGCTTTCAAAACAAAAATATGATTGTACAACTTCAGTGGATCCCCGATTTTTTTTTCCACTCACCCTATGTCCTCGATTTATTCTCTTGACGAGTAGTGCTACTTACCTTAAGCCCTCTAGCATAACCCTCATCTTTGGAAATGCGTGATAGCCGATGCGGAAAACTTTAAAACCTTGCAAGATATCTCTACTTGGAGACCTCTACTACCTGAGTGATAAGTTCGTGATTCGAGCGCGAAGATCTGAAGTAGAATACGAACTCGAACTATACGATAAGTTATTAGAGTGGTAGTTAGCTTTCTTGTGCTAGCGAGCACCTTGATAAAGTCCTAAACTTGTTCGAATCGATGCGCTCGATAATAATGAAGAATTCATGGGAAGAACGCATGGTCGAACTTAAACGATGGTGTTGGTCCAAAAGATGTACTAAGAAGCATAGAAGATCAGCTACAAGAAATCTCATGTGTTAAATCACTTGAGATCCAACTACAACGAAGTGATAGACATGCAGCAGATTCTAGACAAAGAAAGTCTGCATAATCATCCTTGACCGTAAGCGTTGGTGTTATTCCTCTCTAAATTTTCAAACCTCTCCTAAAGTGTTTATCTAATACCTTACCCTAGAACGCTCCGTACCGTCGGGAATTCAAGCAAAAGTCTTACTCCCATATCTCGTGGAACAATCGATAAGCTTATAAGAAATTAGAATCTAAACAGAGTTACTTGCTTCACGAATGGACTCTCTACAGGGCATAGTTACCTTGAAGAATATGGACCGAGGAAGAGGTCATCTAGGAGGTTGACCTTAATTGGGAAGCACTATGAAGGAATTAGTGGGAACGTTTTCAACAATTCTGTAGCTTAAGACAACAGTTGAGGTTGCTCTTAAGGGAATGGAGTCGGAAAATAGAAGTAATATATGTACGGAGGTGCTGGACTTGAAACTTATATTAAGGAGCTGGTGGAAGGAAAGCAAATTCAATAACTGCTAGATAAACAGTCCATAAGACCTGGTATGTCGCCTTGAGGAAACTTAATACTCTTTGTGGAAGGAAAATAGGATGCTCCGAGTATTGATAGACTATTTAGAGTTAAATAAAGTCACCAAGGATAAGTGATATCGTCTTCCTAGAGATGCTAACATGCTTAATCAATTTCAAGATGTTACCTACATCTTAGTTGTTATCAGCTGTGATTATAAGGAAAACGACGTTACAAAAGTAGTTGTTAATACAAGATATGACAAGTATGAAGGTTGTGGTCAAGCCCGTGTGGGAGGACCTACACATTTAACGGTATTCAGGAGTCTCATGGATAGGATTTTGTGAGACATACTTAGACATGTAGGCATTTTGTTACTGTTAATAAGCACAAAATCCGAGACAAGTTGCTATAATTTGAAACTATAAAATTCCGGGAAGAAGTAAAAACCACATTGAGATGCGTCAATGCTTAGGGTTAGAAGAAAGTTGTAAAAGGATTGACAAAAACTTGATTCGTGTAGCTATACGACTGGCATTGTTATCCTTGGAGAAAAGCGGAATTCGTTTGGGCGCGTATAAGAAAGTTTCAGATGTGTGTTGATGCAATAGTACAAGAAAATTTTCTAGTCGCCCGATGAAGCTAAGAAAATATATGGAGAGCTACATTAAGCATGAACTGGAAACTTCCGTAAAATAAAAGGATGCACCTGGATACATTATCGGTGCGACACTACCAACTACACATCAGAATACTACATCAAGTAGAATAGGGTGATCGATAATCGGTAATGACAACCGCATTGACAAGTGCGGATAAGTAGCTTTCGTCCATATTGCCCTAATACATCGTATTACCAAATGCGAGAGAACAAGTATTGACCGCATTTGTATCTGCTTACCCTCGTCGATGAATGCAGATAGCCTACAGTAGGCTTTCCTTCTATTACCTACACCATATCATTTCTTGAACTTGTGATTCTACCAGCGTCAGTTCACGTGAATATGTACATATAGCACATCTCATTTCGGGGAAACTTTTGTCTTGCGTCAGATAAGATGAACGGATCTACTCGAAGACTGAGGTTCCGATATACAGAACCGTTCCGGAAAAGGATGCATACTAGAAGAAGCACGTAGTGGAAGAAAGGACTTTACCCCTTAAGATGAAATCATAGAAGGAATAGATCGAAGAAATTTTTCGGAAGGAAGTTGAGAACTAAAAAGTAGGCTTTGAAAGCTGAAGACCTTTGTGCATGGCCTAATCCCTCTATTCTTAGAAATCGTGAATACTTCTTAGTCTTAGCTTCATAGAAATGATCGTGTGATGCCTAGATATTCATCTGTACTCATTTGGGAAAACCCAAATCCTTCTTGATTTGAAACCTTTAATCTATTGTATCACGACTATCCTGTCTAATGAATTGCATTCATGCTAATATCCTCTTCTTTTCAATCGTTCTTAAGATTGTCAGTGAGGACGGTAACACCGTCAGGATTTTGGGAATCGTCTCTTTGCTAGATCTATTTTGTAGGTCGGTGTATTGAACCACAGTGGAGAGTCTCTTCTGGTTAGTTCTGTACGATTGCTAAATGATCTAATTGTGAAGCCAAAAATCTGTTCATAATTTGACTCACTGATCCTGTCAAGCATGATTCTAACATTCGGATAGTTACTCCAATCCAAATAAAACCTGATTATTTGACACCTAATCATCAATATTTGTCCTGGGATGCTCAACTAAATAACTCTAAATCTTCAAGACTCATACTATGAGTGTATCACACTCGGAAACAATGTTAGCAATACTAAAATTTCGAGGACGAAATTTCTTAAAGGAGGGGAGAATGTGACACCTCTGAAATCTAGCCCAATTAGAAAACTTAATGTATTATAGGAACCAATAAAGGTCCGGATTGATTTGGACTTACCAAAGAAACCTTGCAAAACGAAACTAGCCTTTTGGGCTCAATAAGCCCAATAAGGGCCCGAACTTAAAACAAGGCCCATTTAAGGCCCAAATACACATTTAGGAACTAATTAAACAAGAAACCATGAAACGATGAATTATTAGGTGATTTAAAATAACTATGGAAAGATCCAAGCTAAAAACAGATTCAGAACCCCGACCGAGTAAAATCAGGCAATTTACCACGTACTACATCTGAATTCCATCAGAAATCCTTAAAATGGGTTGTCATCCAATCTAAATCATTGTTTATTTTCATATCATATTAAATTGGTGAGTGATACGTTGTCTGGAATAAATGCGTTCCGAAACGCGACCGGGACGTGAACCGGATCTAGAATTAGGTCAAAACCCGAGAATTTGACAGATAAGGTTTAACGTGACCAACAAGGGAAGTTAATTCACAAAGTATTAGTTTAATACTTAATTTCATGTATTTTGATAGCAAAAAGATAATATTAACGCTCATTCGATAAAAACGCGTAAAACCGCGGAACGTGTTAAATACATGGTAATTTACAAACTCGTTTAATGTTGTAGCATGTTCTAAATACGATAAAAATATTAATCTCAGAATATCTATAACGTTTTCTATAACGGAAACTAATGAGAAACGAATTTTAACGTTACGAACAATTTAATCGAGGGTGTCCGACCCGATAACGAACCCATTCCTTAACCCTGGTATTTAAGCACCTTAATTCTCCATTTTAGGGTTTTAAAACCAAATCTGAGAGAGAGAAAGAGAGGGCAGCCGCGACCCCTTTCCCCCCAATTCGAACTTCGGCCGACCACCGACCACCAGCGGCCGATTCCGGCGAGTGCCGGCGAGTGGCGCACTCCTCCTTGTTTCCCTCGACACCCTGAACATAAAAACGACCTCGATTTCTCCCAGAACGCGGCACATCAACGGGAGTCGAAGACGAAAGAGGCGGTTGCAGATCGGCTTCGGAGGTGGTGGTGATGATGGCTCATGGTTGGGAGTCGGAGATGGTCGATTTGAGAACGGTTATGGCGGTGACGGTCGATGGTGGTGTCCCGATGGTGGTGTCTTGATGGTGGTGTCCTGATGGTGGTGTCTCGATGGTGGCCGAGCCGGTTGAGGTGTGTCAACTACGGTCCTAGTGTTGTTGATCGTGGTGGTTGATTGGGGCTATGCTCGCGGATTGGTTGTGGTTGTGGTAGCTACCGACGGTGAGGATGCCCACCGGGCGCCGAGCAGCAGTAGCGATAGTATGTGGGTTGGGTTATCGGTTGTGGTCGACGGTTTATGGTTACATTGGTTATGGTTGTTGGCTGCGGTTGTGGGTGTTGTTGGTTGTTGTTGATTTTTGGACTGTGATTGTGCCGATGGTTGTTGTTGATTTCTGGTGATAGTTGTGCTCATGATGGTGGTTTTAGTAGTGATCGTGGTTGTAGTTGCTGTGAAGGCAGGCATGGTGCGACCTAATAATGGCGGTTGTTATGGTATAACAATAGGCTATGGTCGTGGTGGTTGTTACTATTCGAGGTGAATTACAGCCGTTTGTGGTTGTTCTTGTGGTTGCATGTTGGGTTCTAGACAGGATCCATAGGATTCGGTTGCATTGGGTTAATTTCTGCAAGGATCCGGCCAACCAAGAGGCTGCCCGTGGCGGCCAATGGCTATCCATGAATGACCGTGGGTGCAAGTGATGGACTATGGTGGTAGAAGTCCCAACCGAGGTGTTTGGTATCTGTGCTTGATTAGGTAGAACCTTGGTAAAGTAGATGATCAAAAATTTGGTCAACGAGCAGTCAAAGGAACGGGAACGCGATTAAATCGAGGCGTAAACGAGTGGGTTAGAAAATATAAACGAGTGGAAGGTAAAATCGCACGCTCAACGCATTGAAATTGAATTATAAATTGCATGTGTGTTGTTGAGCTTTAATTATATAAAATACGTGAATTAACGAAAATGAATAATCACATGATATAATTAACTGATTTAAATGGATAGTTTGGGCTCAAGATTTAAATAACAACGTTATTTATTAGAAATCAACTTAGATTAAATACATGAAACTTTACATTTTTGGGAAATGGCTATAACACGCCATAGATGATAACAAATAAGTTGAATTCATGTCACGTTAAATCGTTACAAGACTTAGAGATGTAAAATACATTAAAATACGACATTGCATTTGTATATATTTGTATACAATAGATTTTTACGTTAACCGGCGTCTACACGTCTTATTTAAGGTAAAAGACCTAAAATGCAATAATGATCCACTATCTTGTCGTTATTAGTAATTGGTCATCCCATTTTTATTGAGATAAATATTATTGGTGTCACCCTTTTATTGAGAAATATAGTCAATTACCATTAATAATTGAATTACTTAGCATCAATCAAGTTAACTAATATGATGTGAACATGAACATTACGAACATCGCTTGAAACATTATATATATAACTTACATCGTCAATGCAAGTTATTTATAAAGATTTGGGATCCATGATATAAATTGAATTCTCTACATTCTTCATGCTAAGACTCAATTCTTGATTAAATGCATTAACTAACCTAATGTACACGAGTTAATTCATGACAATTAACAAATACACAAGAAGATAAGGATAATAATCACCATCATTAATTTAACTAAAGAGCTCAACTGCACACATGTAATAACATCGGCCTAAATCTAAATGTGAATCTTATATGTTTTAGTTAGGATTGCTTTGTTGGTGATCATCACTTTCCTTTATCGAGCTCTGAATTTATATAAGGATACCAGGTGAGTTCTCGTGTTCCCCTTTTACTTTGGTTTTGGGGATGAAGCATGCTCTTTTAAACTGAAACTTTTATTTGTGGGTTCTAGTGATCCCTTTTTACTTATTATTTTTGGGATGGAACATGCTCTTTGTTATGAACTATGATTGTGCTTTACTTGATGCTTGTATGTGGGATTTTTTGGATACCTGCTGATACTTATGTCATGATCATTAATTCTTTTGTGAACCGCTTGTTTTATGTGAATAGATCTATTTGTGGAATCCCCCACGCTCAGTGGCTCCCGCTACAGGGAGGTACCCCACTGAGATCCTGAGGGGTCATTTGTGGCATGTAACAGGTTTTGAATAAGATACTATGGTGAACCATCCTAGCAGGAATGGTTCACTGTTCTGAGGCTTGGTTCTTTCCTACGGGAATATCCGGTTAAACACAAGTTTAGAAGAGGCCAACCGGGGACCAAGTGCAGGGTTGATTGTGATACCCCACGATGACTGATACTAAAAATGATGCTTTTAAAATCAAATGAGATTTTTCATAAGCTTTTACACTTGATTCTAAACTTTTAAATATGGACTTTCCGAGTCCCTTCTGTTTTAAGACTTAAAGCACATATGTTTTGAAAGACAACTAATGAATTTTAAAGAGACTTTCGTTTTCTGAAACTTTAACCACTTGAACTCACCAACTATATGTTGACACAAAATCTTTTTGAGCATGTCTTCAGGTACAACTAGGGAGAATAGTTGAGCTATAGAAGATACCTAAATCCGAGGCAAGAAGTGAGGGTAGGTGTTGAAGACAAAAGTCGAGTTTAGAAGCTGTAGTTACTGAAGCATCAAGAAACCTTTACCAAAAGATTGATCATGACACCTATAGACTGTAGATTTAGGCACCTTGTGAATTGAAACAATGCCAGTATTCTGATGTAAATGTTGAAGGTTGTAATGTATTAAACCATTTAGTTTCCGCTGCATTTTGGTTGTTGTTTACTAATCGTGACGTCCCGCCACTCTGGGCCCGGGGTGTGACAATTATCAACACAGTCAAAGTCAACAAAAGTCAACGTCATGGTCAAAGTCATCGGAAAAGTCAAACAGACGCATTCGAGATGAATAACCAAGACGAGACGTTGAAGATATATTTGACTAGGAGTTTTATTGTTAATGAATATATTTTATGTAAACAAAATATATTTAATCTTGTTTTAGTCATTGTTATGTTTAATTTGTATTTTCCCTAATTAGTTCAAGTATAGGTTAATGTGTCATTAGTGAATATTATACTCACTATAAATAGTTAAGTTGTTATTAAGATTTGGGAGATCGAATGAGCAAATTGATTTGAGGGTTTTCACTTTGTAATACCAGATTCAAATCATCAAAGATCAAACAAGGGTTTGTTAAGTGTTCATGAGGTGTTCATCATCATCTCTATTTTATAGTGTTTATCTATATCGCTCATAAATATCATTGATATTTGTGTTCTCAGTGGGATTTGTTTATGTTTATTAATCAATTGCACTGTTATCTCGATCAAAAGGACCAATAATACGGTATCAGAGCCATTGTGCTCTTGATTATTTGAGTTTTGTTGGGTTTCAAGTTCAAGTCACCTTTCCATTCATTTTTGATCTGATGTGCATGTTTTGGATATCGAAATTGATTAAGGATTGCTCGATTTTAGTGTGGGAAGCTATTGGAATCATCAGATCTCAAATCCATTGGGATTTGGATGAGTTTGAGCTGATTTCGTGCTGAAAAAGGTTGCTCAGATACGTTGGGTGAATTTACAGCTCGTCCAGCGAAATTACAACTTCAATCAGTGAAACTATATAGTTTTGCCTGGTGAAACTAAGGTTCCTTCAGCGAAACCAAGCAATTCTTGGTTTTTGGATCTGGTTTCTTCGTCCTAGAGAAACTACATACAATGAATGAAAGTTCATGGTGTTTGTGTGACAAACCCAGCGAAATTGCTGTCAAATTAATTTCTGAACGAAAGTTCAACTAGTTTCTGCCGAAACTATCCAGGGAAACTAGCATTTGTGTGCCATTGTTGGGCGAAGCTGCTGTCGAATTAGCAGCGAATTTAGAGCGAAAGTGCCAGCGAATTTAGCTGCAATTTTTTTGGGTTTTTTCAGCGAAATGATAAGCGATTTTACAGATTTTTCAGCGAAAATAACCTAAAAAAATAATAAACAAGCTGACCTTGCAGCTTGACCCCCATTTGCTTAGAAACTATTCAGTTGACATTTTTTCCGGGGGAGAAACAATTTATTGGGAAAAATGATTTTTTCAGAAGTCCTTAATTCCTTCAAATTTGATAATCTAATATTGGCAAAAAGTCAGTTTGTGTAACACCCTCAATTTCATAATAATATAATAAGGAGGATGCTACAAGTTGGGTCATTACAACAATTCAGAGATTTCAAACACAGCAGAATTTTCTACATTATACATTAAAAACTGTTTACATCATTATCAATTATTACAACACTTTAACCGACATTTCAAAACTTTATCAAACTTCATGTATATCTCTCCCAAAACCCAACATTTTAACCAGTATCATACACCAGAACCAAACTTTAACTCAGTGGGGCACCATCACGAACACCTCTATTATTACCTGGCATGCATAAGAAAATAAATACTAAATCAGATAAACTGGTGAGTTCTAATAAACACCACATTTGAATAATAATAATTTATCGACGGTTATAACATCAAACAATTCACAAACATCCACTAGTCCATTTATTTGTCCCAGTATTGATATGCATAGCGAATACCCACAAGGTAATTCTGGACCTCTTTTTTTATCAATTCATTTTGGTGGGCCAAAACTCCACCTCGCGCGTACGGGTCAAAACTCCGTTTATAGTTGGTGGGTCAAAACTCCACCTCGCGCGTTGACGGGTCAAAACTCCGTCTATAATTGGCGTTGACGGGTCAAAACTCCGTCTATAGTTGGTGGGTTAAAACTCCACCTCTCCATTCACCACAATTTACCACTTCCAAATTCTTATTTACATCATTATTCATTTATATGCATGCCAGTGCCCGATTTGTCAAACAACATTGTCAAACAACATTAACACATAAAAAGGGCAATTAGAACTCACCTTAATGTTTTCAGCAAGTGTTTACCAATCCAAATACCCTAAGGCAGCTTAAACTCTCCTTCGCAATGCAAATCTACAACAATAACCCTAACTTAGTCAAATCATTTCCTACAGATCACTTTATGCAATTAAGGCTATACGACTGGACTCATTCGTACGATTGAACATGCGACTAAGCTTAGTCGTATGAATGAATCATACGACAAGGGTGCGAATGAGCTATAACAGGGTTTGTACGAATGACCACCATTCGTGCGATTGGCTCATGCGACTGAACTTCAGTCGCACGATTGAGCAATGCGACTGGCTCATTCGCCTGAAACGGATCAGCAGCTGCGTTCTTGACATATTTGATCCAAAAAGTCAAGTTTTAACCATTCAAATTACGCCATATTCAAAACAGAACATATACACCTTATTTACAACCGTTTCGGATCCTTATTTCATCAAACTTCACAAAAACTTAGATCCGAATCCTTGGTTTTCAACTTAATAGAAAGATTGAATCAAAAACTCAGATTTAAACTTGTTTTTGGATCAATTTCGACCTAATACACAGCCTAATGTATTCAAATATCGATCCGTGCCAAGCGAGACTTACCAAAATGAAGCCGAAATCGTTGATTTGGCAAGAACAAGGGTGTTTGGGTCCAAGAGAAACAAGGGGATAGGGATACTGCACATAGAAATCTGCTTTTGAACATCCTTAACCGCCTTACTTATCCCTACATGCCTAATTTAGCCGCCATACTCAGTCGCACGACTGGACTCATTCGCACAACTCAATCGTGCGACTGAGCCCATACGCCTGTTAATCGTGCGATTGAGCCTCATACGCACATAAGGCGTGCGACTGAGATTCATTCGCATGTTTATCATGCGACTGAACACTATTCTTATTAATTTACACGAATATTAAATTTTACGGATGTTACAAGTCTACCCACCTTATTTAGGGTTTCGTCCTTGAAACCTGACTAAAATAAATGGGGGTTGTTTCGCCTCATCTCTTCTTCTGGTTCCCAGGTTGAATCAGATCCCTGGCGATGTGCCCACTGCACCCGGACTAAGCTAATGCTCTTATTTCTAAGTCTCTTCTCCTTACGATCTATAAAGGCCACGGGCTATTCAACATAATTGAGCTTCTCATCAACCTCAATATCATCTAAGGGTATGTATTGAGTTTCATTAGCTAAACATTTGTGTAACTGAGAGACGTGAAAGGTTGGATGAATAGTACTTAGTTCTTCTGGTAAGTCCAATCTATATGCTACATACCTAACTTTTTCTATTATTCGGAAAGGTCCAATAAAACGTGGACTTAGTTTGCCCCTCTTTCTAAATCGAATAATGCCTTTCCATGGAGAAACTTTTAACAAAACAAAATCCCCACTTTAAATTCTAGTGGTTTCCTTCTACAATCTGCATATGATTTCTGCCTGCTTTTCGCCTCTCTAATACGATTTTTAACTACTTCAAACTTTGATATTGTTTCTTCAACTATTTCACTATTCCCCAATTCACGTTGCCCCATATCTCCCCAATAAAGTGGAGTTCTGCACTTTCTTCCATACAACATCTCAAACGGGGACATCTGAAGGGTAGCTTGATAACTTTTGTTGTAGGCAAATTCAGCTAAAGGAAGATGACTATCCCAGCTACCTCCAAAATCAATACTACTTGCCCGTAGCATATCCTCTAATGTCTGAATAGTTCTTTCACTTTGGCCATCTGTTTGGGGATGATAGGCTATACTAAAATAAAGTTTAGTCCCCATTGCCTCATGAAACTTCCTCCAATATCTAGAGGTAAACCTGGTATCCCTATCAGACGTGATACTTTTTGGAACTCCATGTAATCTAACTATTTCTTTTGTAAAGATATCAGCTAGCATTTCCACCGAATAGGTTTCCCGTATGAGTAAAAATAAAGCACTCTTGGTTAGTTGGTCTACCACTACCCAAATAGTATCATAACCTTTTGATGTACGAGGTAGTTTAGTTATAAAATCCATGGTCAGATCGTCCCACTTCCAGGATGGAATAGCTAAGGGTTGCAATAATCCATACGGTTTCTGATGTTCAGCTTTCACTTGGGCACACGTTAGACATCTATTTACATACTGCATCACGTTAAATTTCATTCCTGGCCACCAATAATCTTGCTTTAAATCTTGATACATCTTAGTCATGCCTGGGTGAATGGAATACCTAGATTTGTGAGCTTCATCAAGTACTTTATCAGGTAAAGCCAACGGAATCCACATTCGACCAAACCTGATTTTAACACCATAACTATTTTCTTCTAAATACTTTTCCTGACCAACCATTCTTTCCTGCTTTATATTTCCTTCCTTTAGTGCTTCTAATTGGACTTCTCTTAATTGTTGCATAAAGTCAGGAGTAATTACAAGTTTATACGCCTTAACCTTGATTGGTTCATACTTCTCCTTTCTGCTCAATGCATCAGCAACCACATTTGCTTTCCCGGGGTGATACAGAATTTCACAATCATACTCTTTGATTAATTCCAACCATCGCCTTTGTCTCATATTCAGATCTTTTTGCTCAAAGAAATACTTCAGGCTCTTATGATCGGTAAAGATGGTACATCTCACTCCATATAAATAATGTCGCCATATTTTATGAGCAAAAACTACAGCCGCTAATTCTAAATCGTGGGTTGGGTAATTAACTTCATGGGTCTTCAACTGTCTAGAAGCATAAGCAATAACTCTCCCACGTTGCATCAAAACACATCCCAATCCCTGATATGATGCATCAGAATATATTACTAAATCATCTACACCTTCTGGTATTGCCAATACTGGGGCTTGAGTTAACCGATTCTTTAGTTCCTGAAAAGGAACTTCTTGTTCTTTAATCCATTCATACTTAACATCTTTTCGAGTTAACTTCGTTAACGGAGAAGCAATTTTAGCAAAATCTTGAATGAATCTTCTATAGTATCCTGCCAGTCCTAAGAAACTATGAATTTCTGAAGGACTTTTAGGAATTTCCCAATTCATCACAGCTTCAATCTTTGCAGGATCTACTATTATTCCATCCGTATTCACCACATGGCCCAAAAATTGCACTTCCCTTAACCAGAATTCACACTTCGAGAATTTTGCAAATAACTTATTCTTTCTTAATGTTCCCAATACTTCTCGAATGTGACAAGCCTGATCTCCTTCGTTCTTAGAATAGATCAAAATATCATCTATTAACACAATCACCGATTTATCCAGCATCGGTTTACATACTCTGTTCATCAAATCCATGAATGCAGCAGGAGCATTCGTTAACCCAAATGACATCACCAAAAACTCATAATGCCCATATCATGTACGAAAGGCTGTCTTTGGTATGTCTTCTTCTTTCACTTTTAATTGATGGTATCCGGATCTAAGATCTATCTTTGAGAACCAATTAGCACCTGGGAGTTGATAAAACAAATCGTCTATATGGGGTAACGGATATTTGTTCTTGACAGTTAGTTTGTTTAGCTCCCTATAATCTATGCACATCCTCAAACTACCATCCTTCTTCTTGACAAACAGAACAGGAGTACCCCACGCTGAAGAGCTTGGTCGTATAAAGCCCTTGTCTAATAGTTCCTGTAATTGCTTCAGGAGTTCCTTGAGCTCAGCTGGTGCAAGTCTATAAGGAGTCTTAGCGACAGGTTTTGCCTCAGGTATTAAGTCAATCCTAAACTCAATTTCTCGATTAGGAGGTATACATGGTAGATCTTCAGGAAATACATCAGGGAAATCACAACTACTGAAACATCTTCTAATTTCCTCGTCTCTTTAGCAATATCAACGACATATGCCAAAAATGATTCACAACCTCTACTTAATAATTTCTCGGCTTTAATCATAGATATAACTCTTACTACACTATCATGATCATCACCAAAAATCGTCACTGAATTACCTTCTGGCGTTCGTAACACAATCATCTTTCTTTTACATATTATCTGAGCCACAAACATAGATAACCAATCCATTCCCAATACTACATCAAAACCTCCTAACATCATCATGTGTAATCTAGCAGGAAATTTTACACCTTCTAATTTGACAAAACAATCGTCTATTACTTCACTAACAACTATGAATTCATTAGAAGCAGTTTCCACTGAAAAAGCAACATCTAGCTTTGATGGTCTAACTTTTATTAAAGCATGGAATTTTATTGATATAAAACTTCTATTAGCCCCCGAATCAAATAAAATTCTAGCAGGTATATCATTAACAAGAAACGTACCCGACACAACATCCGGTAATGCCTTAGCCTCCTCCGTAGTCATTGTAAATGCTCTCCCCGCAGTACCACTGCTACCACTCGCGCTGATTTTACTCGGTCCTCCCACGACAAGAATAGGAATTGGTCCAGGTCTAAACTTTGGACACTCGGATTTCATATGTCCCATCTCACCGCATTCATGACACCGAATTTCTGGACATCTAGAAACAAAATGCCCAGACGTCCCGCATTTATGACATGCTGGGTGATTCAATATACATTCTCCCCTATGAAATTTCCCACATTTATTACACCAAGGAGGGGGACCTACAAAGCCTTTAGAATTAAACTTTCTCTTCTGTGGGACACTCTTTCCATATATAGGCTTAAAACTCCATGAAGTTTCCCGATGGCTAATCACTTCCTCTTTCACCACAGGTTTCTTAGACTCAGCGACTTCCTCTACATGTCCGCAGCCAAATTTACCGTGGCATGGTAAGTAGAAGGAGAATTAGACTTTACCAGCATTCTCACTTTTGGGGGTAGTCCCTGGATATACCTAGTAATCCTCTTTGCCTCAGGGGTTACTAAATGAGGTACCAAATGAGCCATTTCTTCAAATCTAGAAGTATACTCCTTATGGCTTAAACTGCCTGCTTGAAACTGTAAAAACTTAATCTCAAACCTATCCATCTCGCCTTTTGGACAGAACATTTCTATCACCAGTGCTTAAAAAGCTTCCCACGTCATCTGACCCACAGCAGTCTCGCCCATTGCTTGTTCCTCTGTATCCCACCAGTACAAAACTTTTGCTTGGAACGAATGCACTGCAATGCCCACCTTCTGATCTTCCTTGCATTTACTAAGTTTAAACGCTGCTTCCATCTCTCGTAGCCACTTATAAGTTACTACTACATCTTTTTGGCCTTCAAACTTAGGCGGGTCACATTCCTTAAAATGCTTATATGACACTGGTTTCTCCATTACAGGCTCAACAATAACAGGTGGAGGAGTTGGTAGGGAAGATGATTCACCACCTTTCCTAAGGTCGCTCAACATTTCAGGTAAGGTACTACGCAACACTCAGGCGACCTCATCACCTATAGCTGCCTTAAGTTCATCACCTGAGATCCTAGCTTCAGGTCTAGAATTTGTATTACTAGCTTCCTCCATCTATGATCAGAAATAAACCATAATCAATTAATGAGTGATACCAGGATGCTGCATATAATGTAAATTACTCATAATATTGGTCAGGTGTTATCAATTATTTACTTATTCATACCATCCTGCCTCTTCTCATTGTCTTTTCACAGTTTATTTCTACTTCTATCTAAACCACAGAATCATGTATACACACAATACTAACCTTCAATCTAGACAATTGCTTTTATTTATCAATCGACTAAATTATCACTAACAATTAAATACTCATCTACACAATATTCCACCCCACTTCCGGTTGTAGATACTGGCACTTCCCACATTTTCAGTTAAAGTTTGAAACAATCAATTGTTCAAATCTCTTTAACTAAGGCTCTGATACCAACTTGTAACACCCTCAATTTCATAATAATATAATAAGGAGGATGCTACGAGTTGGGTCATTACAACAATTCAGAGACTTCAAACACAGCGGAATTTTCTACATTATACATTAAAAACTGTTTATATCATTATCAATTATTATAACACTTTAACCGACATTTCAAAACTTTAACAAACTTCATGTATATCTCTCCCAAAACCCAACATTGTAGCCAGTATCATACACCAGAACCAAACTTTAACTCGGTGGGGCACCATCACGAACACCTCTATTATTACCTGGCATGCATAAGAAAATAAATACTAAATCAGATAAACTGGTGAGTTCTAGTAAACACCACATTTGAATAATAATAATTTATCAACGGTTATAACATCGAACAATTCACAAACATCCACTAGTCCATTTATTTGTCCCAGTATTGATATGCATATCGAATACCCACAAGGTAATTATGGACCTCTTTTTTTATCAATTCATTTTGGTGGGTCAAAACTCCACCTCGCGCGTTGACGGGTCAAAACAAGGTCTATAATTGGCGTTGACGGGTCAAAACTCCGTCTATAGTTGGTGGGTCAAAACTCCACCTCGCCATTCACCATAAGTTACCACTTCCAAATTCTTATTTACATCATTATTCATTGATATGCATGCCAATGCCCGATTTGTCAAACAACATTGTCAAACAACATTGTCAAACAGCATTAACACATAAAAAGGGCAATTAGAACTCACCTTAATGTTTTCAGCAAGTGTTTACCAATCCAAATACCCTAAGGCAGCTTAAACTCTCCTTCTCAATGCAAATCTACAACAATAACCCTAACTTAGTCAAATCATTTCCTACAGATCACTTTATGCGATTGAGGCTATACGACTGGACTTATTCGTACGATTGAACATGCGACTAAGCTTAGTCGTACGAATGAATCATACGACAGGGGTGCGAATGAGCTATAACAGGGTTTGTACGAATGACCTCCATTCGTGCGATTGGCTCATGCGACTGAACTTCAGTCGCACGATTGTGTTGGAGCATATATAGTCATATATAGTGTGTCCGTCGCTTGATGAGTAGTCTAGGCTTAATGTTATACACCTTGTAAACACATGAAACTGGGTCATTCGCGGGAACATATGCGAATGAGACTCAGTCGTACGACTGAGCCATGCTAATGGACCAGTCCTGCGACTGAGAGATGCGATTGGGGCATTCGTAAGATTGAGCCATAAGAATGGTCCAGTCGTACGATTGAACCATACGTATGGTCCAATCGCACGAATGGGCCTAGTCGCATCTAATATGGGCTGAGGCCTATATATACCAGTTTCAATGTGTAGAAACCTGAGGGTTTTTGATAGTGTGCCCGGTGCCCAGGCGCTGCCGGATGAGAGGGGAGATCATGCTCGATCTCCCCTTACCAAAAGTCTTGATTCTTAAGTTGTAACAAGCTTAAAATCGTTATGTTTTATCAATAAAATCATTCGATTCTTGTTCGTACTTTTGTTTATCTTTTGGTTTTTATCCTTCTGTCAAGAACGTGCTCGGATGTTTACTGATTCAGTGACTTAACAATTGGTATCAGAGCATAGGCTCTTGATTCTTCGTTGATTCAATCGTTTTTGTGAAAAAGTCTACGTTTTTACGCGAAAAAATCCAATCTTTCTGCTTAAAATTGAGTCTTTACGTGTGCATGTTCTGAAAAATCAACATTTTTCGAGTTTCAGCCGTCTAGGGTGCAAAAACTTGCGTACTAGGTCAAAGTGTGCGAAATATCCCGTTTTTAGCAGACCCAGTCGCACGATTATCTCAATCGTACGACTGAACCCAGTCGCCTAGGTCATTCGCCCGATTGAGCCAGTCGCTGTGTCAAATCGCCCGATTGAGTCAGTCGCTGTGTCAAATCGCCCGATTGAGTCAGTCGCCCATTTCAGTCGCAAAGTTGAGTCAGTCGCCTTCTCAATCGCACGTTTAAGTCCAATCGCATACTGTTACTGTCAATCGCATCCCAATCGTTCCTCCCAATCGCATAACAGTCTGTTTAAGTC
Organism: Flaveria linearis; assembly: GCA_024085815.1. Lineage (NCBI taxonomy): Eukaryota > Viridiplantae > Streptophyta > Magnoliopsida > Asterales > Asteraceae > Flaveria > Flaveria linearis. Next base: position 55,557,582 of record CM044010.1, on the reverse strand, counting down.
AACCTTCATTATGGACTCCGAAAACTTCGCATTCTCAGCAGGGAAAGATTCAAGGATATAGAACCTATTGCTTCTGTGAGATTGGTAATCACAATAAGCCGCCTAAGCTTCTATCCATTGATGAGTTCCCGCAGTGGAAGCAAAGGTTTGAGATTCATCTCAATGGCGTGGATACTAATCTATGGAATTCTATTGAGACTGGTTACACCATGCCAGTTGGTGCTGATGGTTTGCCATTAACGTTGAGTGGAATGACTGATGCTCAAAAGACTGCCTATAATGCTGAAAAAAAGGCTTAAGCTATGCTCACCCAGTCTATTCCTAAAGAGATCTTCCATCAGTATTCGGATCAGAAACAGAGTAAAAAATTCTGGAAAGCTCTCGAGAAAAGGTATGAAGGGAGCTCAACTCTGAAATCCTTGAAGGCCAAAGCTCTCAAAAAGGAGTTTGACAATTTCTCTGCTATTGGGAACGAGAGCTTGGACGACATCATTGACCGCTTCTATCATCTAATGAGTGAACTTCACACTCATGGGGTTACAACGTCTAAAGAAGAAAAGGTCGCCAGTTTAGCTGAAGGTCTTCCAGAAAAATGGGATTCATTTATTTCCTCCTTGAGACACAATTTAGTTCTCGAGACTTTGGATATAAATGACTTTATTATGAAACTGCGAGAGGAAGAGGTCAGACATAAGTATAAGGCGAAGAAGGGTGCATATGCTCAGGATCCTACTCTTTACAATGTGACTCCAACTCCAATTGCAAAGTCTTCCAATGCTCCTCTGCAGACTGCATTTGTTTCTAATACATCTGGTCAGAGCTCATCGTCTGGGGTTGAGTCATCTATTTCATCAGGGGTTCAACATAGTATTACTGAAGCTCACTCGACAAAGTTAATAACTGAGAACTAGGGTAAAGTCACTGTGGAAGTTGCCAAGGAACACATGGACCTACTTGCTGCAGTGGTTCATTCCTATGATGGTTTGGTTGCAGGGAAGATAGGAAACTGCCACTTGGCTGATGAAGACTATGAGCAGGTGGATGAAAATGAGTTGGAGAGGATGGACATTATATGGGCTCTCGCAAGTGCTGTGCGACAAGCAAAGAAGTTTGTGAAGAAGACAGGGTAGAATCTCGTGGCTACAAAAGATACTACTTTTGGGTTTGACAAGTCCAAAGTCACGTGTTTCAACTGCGGTGAGAAAGGACATTTCAAGAGGGAATGTGTGAAGCCTAAAAAGACTGGGAACGGAAATCCATTCTCCTCGTTCAATAGGCAAGATAAAGATAAGAAGCCAGTTCAAGCAGGAAGTGATTCCAAGGATTTGGTGGCACAAGGTGATGAAGGACAGGACTGGTCCTTCCGGTTCTTATCTGATGGTGAAGCCAACATAGCTTCTGTCGAGGACCTAAATGAAGACTCAGCAAGTGAGGGGGAGAACTCAGCTGAGCTTGACAATGCTGAATTGGATGATGACATAGCTGATGTTGATCAGCTTGTGGAGAATGAACTGAATGCTGCGTCTGAAGCACAATCTGAACCCCAAAATGCTTTCATGGCTGGAACATCTACATCGTCACAGGTAGAATCAAAGGATGAATTATTTACTAAACATGCTTGTGTTGAATGTGAAAAATTTAGGGAAAGCATTGACCTGAAATTTGCTAGGTTATTAGATCATAATGATAACTTAGTAAAGGATTTAAAATTGTGCACTGAAGCAAACAGAATCTTAAAACAGAATGAAAACAGTTATAAAGAAAAGATTGATGCTTTAAAGAAACAGTTAAAAGAAACTGAAGTTGTTGCCTTTAACCAAGAAAATGATATCAAGTTTTATTTAAAGACAATAGAAGAAACTAAGAGGGAACGAGCGGTTTACAAGTTGAAAACGAGTCTTTGCGACAAAGACTCCACAGTCTAGCTAGTTCCTCACATATTTTGAAAAACTTGGTTAAAGAACGCAACAACGGGGAGGGTTTGGGTTATAAAGTTGTGCCACCACCACATGAGTCCTTTTTAAACATCAAACAACGTCCAATTAATGATAACCCCATAAAGGATCATGTGATGACAACTCCTCTAGTCTGTGATCCGGATACAGCAGTCAACTCTGCTCCTTCGGTTCCTGACCAGACAGCTTCTGCATCAAGCACAAAAATCACTGGCAAGGGAGTGGAAGAGAATGTTCAAACATCTCATGGGTTGGGTAAAAAATCAACTTCCAAACAACCTAAGATTTCCAAAGACACTCAAGCTAAACCAGTGAAGCAAGATAATCACTAATTTCCAAGACCAAACACAAATCATGTTAAACAAGTTAAATTTGTCAAAGGAGGTGAAAATCATAAACGTGATAATAAAAAGAAAGAATCTGAGGTTTATTCACCGCCCCACAGGAGATCTCCTAGCCCTGATGAATGGAGATCCTGCTATACTTGTGGTCAGCGCGGTCACATTTTGACTAACTGTCCTCGCTATCAGACACCAAGAATTAAGGTTGAGCTACACGACAAAGTCAAAGTAGATTCAAAACAGCGTTCTAAGACTCCAGTTAAATCGAAAACACCTATTAGGTCTAAAACACCTTCTAGGTCTTTTTCGTCTCCATCTCGCCAAAGGCAAAACAGACAAGTCCCCGACAAGTCCGTGATGCCAGAGGTAACACCTGTTTCTGAATCTAAACCATATGCTCAAACCGTAAATCAGTCTAAAGTTTACCACAAACAATCCTTTCACAGGGATGGTTTATGGAAAGCCAAGACAACCGGTGTGTCTGAAAGCAAGGACAATCTGAAAGTTGAGATTCCACCCACTGATAAAGGACAGTGGGTCGAATTCATGATGGTTGATTCCTCTGGGAAACCCAAGCCAGTCAAGGCTTGGGTCCCCATCCTTAACTGATGATTTTCTCATATGTGCAGGTCGTCCGCTATAGTGCGTCTACAAATACATGGATAGTAGATAGCGGAGCTTCCAGGCACATGACGGGAAACAAGTCTCTTCTTTTCAATGTCAAACAAATTAAAGGGGGACACGTTTCATTTGCTGGTAACAAAGGAGGATACATTACCGCTCAGGGCGAAGTAGGTAATGACAAGGTAAGATTCGACAAAGTCAACTTTGTTCAGCAGTTAGAAAACAATCTGCTTTCTGTGTCTCAGATTTGCGACAACGGATTCAAAGTCATGTTTGATAATCGGAAATGTTACATTCTAAAGAAAGAAATGGATATTCCAGAGGAATAGGTATTAATGTCAGCATTTAGATATAATGACTTGTATGTTCTAGATATGTCTAATGCCTCTACTAGTGCTTCTACTGTTCAATGTTTCTTATCTAAAGCTACAGAGAAGGACTCCATTTCATGGCACAAAAGAATGGGACACATTAATCATAGGAAGATGAATCACCTGATTCATAACAACCTAGTTGATGGAGTTCCTATCAAGAACTTCAAGCTTCCTGATTTTTGTGTCTCATGCAAGAAAGGAAAGCAAACCAGGAAATCTCACAAGACCAAGAATGTCCATTCTATTGAGATACCCCTGGAGCTACTGCACATGGATCTTTTTGGTCCAGTTAGCACGAAGAGTATCGCTGGAGACTGGTACTGCTTCGTAGTCACCGATGACTACTCATGATTCTCGTGGGTGATGTTTCTGAAAGCTAAGTCAGAAACATTTGAGTCACTCAAAGTGCTAGTCACCACTCTGGAGTCACTTTACAAGCTTAATGTGAGAAAGATTCGCTCAGATAATGGAACCGAGTTCAAGAATCAGTGGATGGATGCGTTCTGCAAAGAAAAGGGAATTGTTCATCAATTCACATCTGCATATACTCCACAGATGAATGGAGTTGCTGAGCGAAAGAACAGGAGTCTGATCGAGACAACCAGGACTATGTTGGCAGACTCAAAACTGCCAGTACAGTTCTGGAATGAGGCTGTAGCCAACGCCTGCTACACACTTAATCGTGTGTCAGTAGTGAAGAGGCACGGGAAGACTTGCTATGAGTTGCTACAGAAGCGTAAGCCAAACCTGGAGTATCTGGTACCTTTCGGTGCTCCTTCTACTCTTCTGAAGAAAACTCAAGAAGGCAAGTTCAATGAAAAGGCAGATCAGGGGATCATTCTGGGATACAGTATACCCGACAAACGAGTTTACAACAACTCTACTGGTCAGGTAGAAGTATGGTGCAACGTTGATGTTCAACGTTTCACTATCCCCCGTGCTGGAAAAGGTCCATCGTCATTCTTCGACTACGATGGCTTTTTCAAATCGTTCAATCTTCCTCAGATAGTTTCAAATGATGATATTGCTACTCAGATGATGCACGATGTTCTCAACTCACCGAATCTGGATACTAGCAATACCACTCCTACAAGTGGGTCATTGGGATCTGCCTCAGCTGATCAGAATGATAGTGAAGACTCATCAGAGGATGAAGAAGCATCTGAACCAGCACAAACACCTAATGTTGATCAAGAAGGGGGCTCTTCAGGTGCTTCACCTGCATCTGGAACCACAGACACTGAACCTCAAGTCACGAATATGGACTCTGAAGTTGTCGTTCCTACAACCCCTTTGACTAGGATCAGTACAAGTCATCTGCCAGATGCTATCATTGGTGATCTTCACTCTGGCATGCAGACTAGAAGTCGATTGGACACTGCTGATTAAGCTGAAGTAATGGAAAAGGGCTACGTCAATGATGGAGCTTACAGATGTTTTGTCTCTCAAATTGAACCCAAACACGTAAGTGATGCCCTTAAGGATGAAGCATGGGTCAATGCTATGCAAGAGGAGTTGCTACAGTTCAAGAAACTTGGAGTGTGGACTCTTGTAGACCGACCCAAAGGAGTAAAGGTAATTGGTACCAAATGGGTACTAAAGTGCAAGAAGGATGACCAGGGTGTTGTTATCAGAAACAAGGCACGGTTGGTTGTTCAAGGCTTGAGACAAGTCGAAGGAATCGACTACAATGAAGTCTTTGCTCCCGTAGCTAGAATAGAAGCAATTCCTATCTTTCTAGCCTACGCCTCTTACATGAAGATCAAAGTTTACCAACTCGATGTTAAGAGTGCATTCTTGCATGGGGAAATCCGTGAAGAAGTATATGTAAGTCAACCCGAAGGATTCGAAGATCCTTATCATCGGGACAGAGTCTACAAGTTAGACAAGGCTCTGTATGGGCTACATCAGGCTCCTCGAGCTTGGTATGAAAAGCTCTCCACCCATCTGTTGAAACATGGCTTTCGCAGGGGTGTGATTGACTGTACATTGTTCATCAAAGAGAAGGATGGTGATTTGCTTTTGGTGCAGATTTATGTGGATGACATAATTTTCGGCTCACGAAACAAAGGGTTATGTAAAGAGTTTGAATCTGTGATGAAGGCTGAGTTTGAGATGAGTGCCATGGGAGAAATGAAGTTCTTCCTAGGATTACAGGTGGACCAAACACCTACCGGCATCTTTTTGCATCAAACTAAGTATGTCGGTGACATTCTTAGTCGCTTTGATATGGACACTGTCACTGCAGCCGGTACCCCTCTCGCCACAAATCACGATGTGGCTCCTGATGAGAATGTGGATTTGGTGGATGCCACCATGTATCGTGGGATGATCGGATCTCTCATGTACCTCACTGCCTCTCGTCCAGATATCATGTATGCCACATGTTTATGTTCCCGATATCAGGCAAAACCTAAAGTCAATCATCTGATTGGAGTCAAGAGGATTTTTTGTTATCTGAAGGGTACTCCAACACTGGGGTTGTGGTATCCTCATGATGATGACTTTGAGCTAACGGCGTATAGTGACTCGGATTACGGAGGCTGCAAAATGAATTACAAGTCTACATCAGCAGGATGTCAATTTTTCGGGAGAAGATTGGTAATTTGGCAGTGCAAGAAGCAAACATCAGTTGCTCTGTCAACCTGTGAAGCTGAATACGTTGCCGCTGCCAACTGCTGCTCTCAAATCATTTGGATTCAACAGCAAATGCGGGATTACGGTTTGCATTTCACTTCTACTCCTATCTACGTTGATAATTCTGCTGCGATTGCAGTAACTAAAAATCCGGTTCAACATCCTAAGACCAAACACATAGGCGTAAAGTATCATTTCATACGCTATTGCTATGAAAAACACTTAATTGATGTGGTCAAAATTAACACGGATTTTCAACGCGCTGACCTCTACACCAAACCATTTGATAAACCAAGATTTTTCCATCTGCTAGAGGTCAACGGGGTTAAAAAGAAAAGTGATGTTATATTAGAAGAAACAGATACATAGTCCGACACCGTTTTTCTTTATTTTTCGTCTTTTATTTTATTTTATTTTTTTATTTCCTTGTTGTTATAAAAATCCAAAAACACAAAAAGATTTTCTGTTTTAGAATTTTTGGGGGAGATTAGGTTTAATTCAGTATTTATTTACTTAAAAAAAAGGGAGGGGAAGGTGAGTAAAGCTGAAAAGGCAAAGACAACAAAACAGGAAATGTGACTCGACAAAAATTGGAAGATGATAGTACACAGGCATCGAGTTATTTGGAACAACAAAATGATTTTGAGATAAAAAAATGTTAATTAACTTACTGAAAATGTAAAAATCAGAGAAGTCTAAGTCTAACAAAATGGGAAAATGATAGTACGTTTGATTGTTACTGTAATTACACGGAGAAATTTGATCTAGGGAGGTGCTAGTTCATTATATGATGTGTCAGTAGATTTAACACAATAGACAAGTAGACGTCATTGGTAAACTTAATCTAAACTAAATGGTTCAATCAACTGTGGGTTCCCATCTTATCACTGGTTAACACAATCAGCTCTTCCGATAAAGGATAACAAGCAAATAAATGCCACCAAAGGTGTGCAAATGACCACAAAAAGAGCAAAGCACGAAAAAAATTGAATACTAGCGTAATCAAGCTGATAACTTATGTTGTTGGTGCGCTATGTGCAAAAGAAAATAAGAAATGCTCTAACAAGGAGATAGGTTGTGTGCCTCTCTGCTGTGCGATGGCACTGACCTGAGGATAAGCATAACCTACGTATTCTAGACTTCATTGTTGTTTACCGCCTCTCTGCTGTGCGATGACACTGACCTGAGGATTGGCTTCTCTTTGAAAGATCTAAGAATAGTCTCTTCTTGCAAAAATACTTAAAGACCGCTCGAAAGTCCATTAAGGAATGCTGATTACCATATAAGCGTGGGATACACAAATGTTGTTTGAAATAATAAAACATAATTCATTACCAATGTGTTTAAAAATCTGTGTATGAATTTAAGTGGACAAGTATACTGACAATCGTCTTGTATGCACCGACTGAAGTTGACAATCAAAGTGTGTTACGTATCATATCAAACATGATTCCCAGTTAGTACTTAGAAGTCTTAGATCAGAACAAACTGTGATATGTCATCATGAAAGGTGAAATCAACTTATAATGTTCCAAGTAATGGTTTATATGCCTGTCTGATTCCAAATGAGTCTGTTCCTGACATAACGTCAATGCTGATAGGCTACACAAACCTGCCCAAACAAAAATCACAAAAAGATGTTCATTTTGTTCGTAGTTTAATATTTTAAATTTGTTAGTACTAGTGTGTCAATGTCGGACTGTGTGTATGGTTATCTGTTAATGTCACTCAACGAGCTTAATGTTTATTTAAAATTGTTTCTGAAAGGATAAAATATCACGTCTGAGGTGATAAGTTGGTTAAATGGATCACGTCTGAGGTGATCGGGTGGTTAAATGGATCACGTCTGAGGTGATCGGGTGGTTAAATGGATCACGTCTGAGGTGATCAGGTGGTTAAATGGATCACGTCTGAGGTGATCGGGTGGTTAAATGGATCACGTCTGAGGTGATCGGGTGGTTAAATGGATCATGTCTGAGATGATCAATTGCACATAATGTTTTATCAAATGTTGAAGGAAAACTATGTGTCAATAACTGAAATGACTAAGATGGCACAAGTATAGCCCAATAGCACAACTTCATGTTGAGTATGATCGGTCATACGAATGGGCTATACGATTGAAGACAATCGTATGATTGGGACATGCGAATGAGCCCATTCGGCCGATTGAAAGTGACCGACTAGGTCAAACGTGCGAATGGGGTGTCCGAATGAATATAATCAAACGATTGGAGGTGACCGACTGTAACAGTCGTTTGGATGAACCTCAATCGCCCGATTGGAGATGAACGATTGGGTAGATTGAACGACTGAGACTCAGTCGCCCGACTGACCAAGGCGACTAGGCTCAGTCGCCCGATTGGAATTTGCCCTGGTATAAATACAGGCCGAATCATCATCAGTCGCTCATTCACTCAAATCGCCCCCTCTATTCGCCCGACCTAACGAACCGCTGCCAAAATTTCAATTGATTCATATTTACCTTCGTTTTGTGTATTCTAACTTTCATTAGTGCTTATACAGGTAATATTCGCGGTGTTTCATCTTTGAAACTGATCAATGACATCAAGAATCACTCGAATTCTGACCAAACAGTACCCGAGAACATAATGAATAAATAGGCTGTCCAAACTAACCTAAACGTTCAAACAAAAGTTAAAACATGCTTAATCGGTCATTTCTGAGTTTAATGAGCCAAAGTTCGACATTTAACATCAAGTATAACTCAAAACTCGAATTTGAATAGACAAACGGTCGAGTAGGCGACTGGACACGCTGATGAACTCCAATCGCCCGACTGAGAAGACGACTAGTCTCAGTCGCCCGACTGAGAGGGACGAATGATTCAATCGCCCGACTATGTCCACTCACTTGACTTAGTCGCCCGTATGAATCAATTCACTCATTTAAAGCTCAGTCGTTCTACTCAGTCGCACGGCTATGTTCATTCGGTTGCTCAGTCGCCCGACTAACCAAAGTGGGAAACTCATTGATTTTGTTTACTTTCTTCTGCATGTACTAACGTATACTTACATTGTGTGACAGATGGCTAGTCGATGGGTTATAAGCACGAAGCACAACATTTGTGCTCATTTGGACTTGACCTCTAGGAATGCCGCCGACTTTTCTGGAATTATCACATTTCTGAGAAGATCGAGGATATACAGAGCAATCTCAGCACAGTGTACACCATACAGGTCGATACAGCAGTCGTTTTGGGAACACACTGTGGTCGACAGATCCAGGGAGCCCTATACTATTAGGAGCACCATTCTTGGGCATGCTATAGAGATTACAGAAGAGGACCTACGGACAGTCCTCGAGTTTGGAGATGATGGTGACTGTCCTACTCGTTTACACCCAATGACTGTTAGAGGGTGTTTTCTACGAGCGAAGTACACTGGGGACATCAACTCAGGGATGCTCAACAAAAGCAATCTCTCCCCCCAGTTCAAGTATCTCGCCCACATCATGCTCAGATGTATTGCCTCAAGGAAAGGAGGCTTCGATGAACTCTCTGAGCAGATGCAGAACGCCTATGTTGCGTTAGTGCTGAACCATCTGTTAAGCTTCTCCCTGATGATCTTCACTTACTTAGTGGAGAACATAGAGGTGAAGGGCAGAGAGGGATTCTGCATGTATCCGCGCTTCCTTCAAATGATCTTTGACCAGAAGCTCCCCCAGCTCCTAAAAGCTAAAGATGATGCTGTCGTCCTAGAGATCATGGACTACACTACACTAGGAAGGATGAAAGTATACCGGGGCAAGCAGGTCAAGCCCCCGGTGAGGAGTTTGTTTGGGCACTTGGCCCGTGAGGATTATGTGGCGCCAGCTAGGAGGAAGTGGCGTCACGATGATAATGACTCGGATGTCGAGCCGATTGCTCTTCCCACTGATGACTCCCACGACGACGATGATGGTACTGATCAAGGGGGAGTTGGTCAGGGAGGACCAGAACCAGCTCCAATTCATCCTGATTTTGATGTGCAAGAAGAGGAGGATTCTGATGATGTGCCACTTACCCGGACTATGGGCAGTCGGGTAGTGGCCACTGAGCAGGGAATACAAGCGGTTGGTGGACGGGCAGGAGAGTCTGGGACCTCCGTAGCTGATCCATCATATACCCCAGCCTCTCCCAGCAGCCAAGGGGGAGCCTCCGCGTCAAGGGGGACGCGGAGGAAACATATGGCTCGTCCTCATGGGATGAAGCCCAAATGCAGGAGATCATGCTTATCACTACCTCCTCTGCACCTACCACTTCCACCACCCCTACACAAACCACCCAAACCACTCAAACCACCCAATCCACCATATCCCAAACACCCTAAACCACCACCACTACTATACCTCCACCTCATACTCACATATCTTTCTCCACCACCACTCTACCACCTACTACTTCATTCCCACCACCTCCCATATTCACTACAGCCACCACAACCTCCACCACTCAACAAACACAACCCTCATCTGCACCCTCGAGCTCAAGTCTACCACCTGTCTCTGTGGTTGAGCAACTGGCTGCGCTAAACAGCATGGTGCTCCAGTTGCTAGCCTCCGACAAGGCCAAGTCTGCTCAGATTCTACAGCTGCAAGAGCAAAGTTCTACACAAACAGCTAAGATTGAGAGACTAAGGGAGTTGACAGCTTCACAAGCCCAGTTGATCACTGCACAGACTGATCAAATCACGGGCTTCCTTCAACACGAGGCTGAAACTGATGAGAAGATGGGGAAGCTGGAGGCGGCTCACAAGACTCTACTGCTAAAGCTGAAAAGCACTCAGAGTGAGCCCCTCAAGATAGGAGAAGGTGAAGGTGATGATGATGAGGAGGATGATGAAGAGGATGATAAAGAGGATGATAGTGATGCTGATGACGAGGAAGGTGATGATAAAGATAATGATGATGTCGATGATGAAGGGGACGTAGATGCATCTACCTCTGCCTCTGGTCATGAGAAACGAAGCAAGAAAAGACAAGACCAGGGAGCATCAATGGCTGCCCCACCTACCTGCCCTTCTGCTGGAAGTCCCGAAAAGATCCAAGACAAAAGTACTGATTAGATGTTTCATTTCTATAGCTTTTGTACTTGATTCAGATTTTGACTTATATGAAAATCTTGTAAATATTTAATGATTAATGTTTAACTAACTTGAGTTTATACTAATGTTTGATACTCTACATGTTGATCTTAAACAGATAAGGGATTTCAGCAAGATGAGCATGATGTTGCTCCCCTCCAACAGGTCAAGACTCAACTCACAATGATTCTTGATCTGCAGGGGATCATCAGAAGGTCAGTGAGTTATACTCCTGAAGAAGGAGAAATTATTCATGACCTTACTGATGAGCAGCTTGCTGAGATATTTCATCTGAATCCAGACGAAATTGTTAAGGATGCACCAATTTTTGATGATGCTGATGATGACGAGTTCAACGATGTTGAAGAAATCAAAATTGAAGACATCACAGGTCAGCATTATCCAGAATACATTGATCAAGAGGGAAACGTGTTTCCAGATTTGGTAAACAACCTTGACAGTGACATTCTGGATAAACTCAGCAATAAGGAGAAAGGAGCTGAAGCCTCAACAAGTCAAGCCCAAGCCTCGGACGCCGAAGTCGATATTCGAAAGGCTGAATGGGCGGCTTGCTTCGCCGAGGTCAGAGCCCGACGTGCTATAGCGACACAGAGTACCTACACCAAACTCTACAAAGTCAAGAAAAACATGAAGGTGTCAGGGAAGATTATAGCATGGGCTCACTTTGAGGATCTTGGGGTTTATGCTATGAAGAGAGAGAGGGGAATAGAGTACTTCAGATTCCCTCATGATCTGAAGACTCTCCCTGGTTTTGAGCTCAACCAGCTGGCGCGCCTGAAGCTATTATACGCTGATCCGAAGAAGATGTCAGGCTGGTTTGAGGCTGCCCTGAAAAGGGAGTATAGGACTAGATGGGTCAACTTCAGACCACAGCAGGCAAAACGTTACATCAGAAGGTCTGAAGTGAGTCCCATTACTGGTCAACCAAGGATAGTCCTGAAGTGGCGACCTCCACGCACAATGTCCCGAATTCCACTGAGGGAGATGCCACAGGACTTTACCCCACACTTTAAGTGGTGGTACTATGACTGGCGCTCAGGAGAGGCAGTCATTGTTTTGGAGAAGGACGGGTTGGTGGACACAATAAGGGTATTTGACCCTATGTGGCTAATAAACTTGTCAGCGTCCGATGTTTATACGCTGTACAAGTGGCCACTTTTTATAAGTCGGGAAGCCTTCTGAAAAAGTCTGGTAAAATAAATTTTTTTGGGAAAATTATCGGGTCATTTTCGGTTCATGTTCGGGTCAATAGTGAAGATTCTTCTGGAGAGTCTATGCAAGAGTTGAGGATGAGCAAAGCACATTCACCCTGAGTTTCTTATGTCAAACAAGTTCGAGGGATACCCCATTATTCGTTGGACTTCCAGAATAGGTGAATGTTGTTAGAACACGAAAGAGAGAAGAGAAGATGTCAGCTGTCGGTGCTGATTTTGTGGGGTAGTCAGGAGCATCTGACTATTTATGGGCCAACCAAGTAATATTTATTTCCGCACAGAGAGGATTCTCATTCTTAGGGGGAATCCATGTATAGAGAGATTGAAGAAGCAATCAGAAAGTGATGATGTAAGCAGGTTTCTGATGATGAATCTACGTGCATGCTGATTTGTTTGATATTGTCAGCTGTGGATTGGAACCTTCAACTTTTTGCCCAATACACCGTATGAAGACGTTAGTAGAGGACAACGTTTATATATTGGGATATGCTAAATATGAGGGGGAATTTCTGTAGTTGTTAATGTTAATCAGGTTAGCCTGCGTGAAGATTGGAGCAATGGAAAACTGTTCATATCATTATCTGGAAAAATCAGTCATATGGGGAATCTTACTGCTATGATGGTGTTCTGCAAAGTAAACGAAAGCTATTATGCCTAAATTCATTTTCAGGGATATTGTGGTAACCTGACGGATCGGCAATGTTGGCTAATATGGTTCTTCATTTGATTCTATTGGAAACCAGAGCAAAGATTGATTGAAGATTGTAAGAGGTGTTATCTACTATTCGCAAGCAACGTCCAAGGGGGAATTTGTTGGAGCATATATAGTCATATATAGTGTGTCCGTCTCTTGACGAGTAGTCTAGGCTTAATGTTATACACCTTGTAAACACATGAAACTGGGTCATTCGCAGGAACATATGCGAATGAGACTCAGTCGTACGACTGAGCCATGCTAATGGACCAGTCGTGCGACTGAGAAATGCGATTGGGGCATTCGTAAGACTGAGCCATAAGAATGGTCCAGTCGTACGATTGAACCATACGTATGGTCCAATCGCACGAATGGGCCCAGTCGCATCTATTATGGGCCGAGGCCTATATATACCAGCTTCAATGTGTAGAAACCTGAGGGTTTTTGATAGTGTGCCCGGTGCCCCGGCGCTGCGGATGAGAGGGGAGATCATGCTCGATCTCCCCTTGCCAAAATTCTTGATTCTTAAGTTGTAAAGAGCTTAAAATCGTTATGTTTTATCAATAAAATCATTCGATTCTTGTTCGTACTTTTGTTTATCTTTTGGTTTTTATCCTTCCGTCAAGAACGTGCTCGGATGTTTACCGATTCAGTGACTTAACAGATTGAGCAATGCGACTGGCTCATTCGCCTGAAACGGATCAGCAGCTGTGTTTTTGACATACTTGATCCAAAAACTCAAGTTTTAACCATTCAAATTATGCCATATCCAAAACAGAACATATACACCTTATTTACAACCGTTTCGGATCCTTATTTCATCAAACTTCACAAAAACTAAATCCGAATCCTTGGTTTTCAACTTAATAGAAAGATTGAATCAAAAACTCAGATTTAAACTTGTTTTTGGATCAATTTCAACAATATACACAGCTTAATGTATTCAAATATCGATCCGTGCCAAGCGAGACTTACCAAAATGAAGCCGAAATCGTTGATTTGGCAAGAACAGGGGTGTTTGGGTCCGAGAGAAAGAAGGGGATAGGGATACTGCAGATAGAAATCTGCTTTTAAACATCCTTAACCGCCTTACTTATCCCTACATGCATAATTTAGCTGCCATACTCAGTCGCACGACTGGACCCATTCGCACAACTCAATCGTGCGACTGAGCCCATACGCCTGTTAATCGTGCGATTGAGCCTCATACGCACATAAGGTGTGTGACTGAGATTCATTCGCATGTTTATCATGCGACTGAACACTATTCTTATTAATTTACATGAATATTAAATTTTACGGATGTTACAGTTTGATTCTTTTGCTGCCATGAAAGATGAAAAGATATATGATTTTGTTGATCGATTTCTGATGGTGACAAGCAATCTTAAGAAATATGATGACCAGCTAGGGAATCATAAGCAAGTCATAAAACTTCTAGACTCTCTTCCTCCACAGTGGAGTCTACAAGTTAGATTGTTAAAGCAGGAAAGAAATTTTGCTGACTACAAACTCTTAGATGTTATCAACAAGCTGAAGTCATTTGAATTGGATATGAAAAGAAGAGAGTACAACCAATGCATGTATGGAGGTGTATATTCAAGTACTAAGATCAATATAGAATCTGAAAAAGAAGTGAATCATGGATTAATGGCTGATGTGGTAAACAAGGATGAGGATTCTGTTAAGGATTTTGATCCTTTCAAAGAATTCAAGTTTGATACTAAAGATGAGAGTGTTTGTGATGTTGGTGCTTATGTAAGCCGGTATAAAGTTCAGAAACAACAGGATAGTGAAATAGATGAAGTGAAGCTAGAGGTTTAGAATGAAGGAAAGCTGGAGGAAGATGAAGCTGAGGAAGCTTAGAAGAGAGCTGCTGAGGAAGAAGAGTAGAAAAGGAGCACTCCCATTTGTCCATGTGAAAAAGCAATTGCTACAGAAAAGTTAGTTATAGGACTCCCCTATGAGATAGTTCAAGACATGTGTTCTCCTCCCTGCAAAAATCATCGATTCGGTGTTTATAAAGCTAACAGGTTATTGATAGAAAATGAAAAAGAGTTAAATCGAATAAACAAAGAACTTAAAACCAATGAGTCCAAATATTTTATCAAACTAAGAGAAGCTTTAAAAGAAAATGATCTTTTAAAAACAAATCTTTTATAAAAGAATGTCGAGATTAATGCTTTGAGTGAACGAGTCATATTAGCAGAATTTGAGACTTGCAAGCTTAAAACTAAACTTGACAAATGGACGATATCAGGGATGAAACATGAAGAACTATTCTGTAAGCAAAGGGGAGCAAGAATCAAAATAGGTGTCGGATGTGGTGAGACTTCCTATGTTTATCCTCATCCAAGCACTCATTATTACTCTCATGTGCCTCAACCTCATCCATCTAATGATTCAATTGAAGCTGCAGATACTAACAGTTTACATGTAGGTTTAAGCTACGTAATCACAAAGAGGTTCAAAATGAATATGATTTTTCTGCAGGTTTGGGGCTCATCAAGCAAGGATCTGATTTGTAAAATGATAATTCCACCTCCGATGCTTCAAAAGTATTAGTTGTTTCCCGTAACTTCTTTAACAAATGCAAGACAGGTAACATCCCTTCTTTTGTTCCTGTAAAGTTTATCATAGAAGGAACAACTGTGGAATCGTCAAGCAATCAGAACTAGACAACAAGAGTTATCAACCAAGATCAATTGGAAGCTGACTTGTGTATACAAGACTAGACAAACTCTGATGATGAATCAGAGATCATCAAGTCACCTGAAGTTAACAAGTGTCAAATGCTTCCAAAAGTCGAATCAAGACCTATATGGATCTCATCCCCAATTGTTAAACAAACCAGCAATTCCTCGAAAGCTCAGAAGAAGCACTCATCATCTTCATCTGTTATCCATCATGATCTTCACAAATCTGCTTCTAAGTCTAGCAAGTCACCAATCATACAAAAAGGCTCTAAGAAGAATGTTTAGGTCTCAGCTCTCAGAACATTACACATCAAATCACTGCCCAGTTCAAAATCCACATTGACAAAGCCTCAAAAGGATCAATTTCCTGATATCCAAAAAAAGAAGCTTCAAGGTTGTCAACAAGCTGCAACAACCTTATAGTAGGCTTCACTCTCTCCTATTATCCACAGGACAACAAAGAACCAAAATCCTTTCAAGGTTTGCTTTAGATGTGGAAAAGAAGGTCATGTGCAAAAAAAGTGTCCTCAGGTTCAAAGGCAAGTTTTGGGAGGTAAAGATAACACTGTTTGCTTCTCGGGTTCAAAAGGTAAAAAGCACGTATCTTTGAATGGTTGGATAAAGAACAATCTATCCAAACCTTCTCATGTGAAGCCGGTTTCACATGAATCAAAGATGAAAAAGACCAATGTTTCAAAAATAAAGTCTATGCCTTCGGGTCTTAAAAAGGAAATGATTTCCAAATTAAACTCTTTCAAATCAAAGCAATTGAACAAAAACAAATTTGGAAAGTAAAACAAAAGGAAAAGGATAAAAAGATAAATGATTTTTCAAAAGAGTGTGTGCTTAAACATGTTACATACACCGATGAAAAAGGAACTTCCAGGACCATGATGGCCTGGGTCTCACTCTCTAATTAATAATTTTATGAGTGCAGGAACAATTCCGGAGGCCTTATCAGTGATTCTGTAGCCCAACTAAAGCTTTAGAACTAGGTGATAAGGATTATTCTCATGACATCTCGGCTTACACAAAGACACTAGGCCTTGTCAGAAATTGGTTGTGAGTTTCAAATCTCTGTTCTGATCCCCTAAAATCCATAATCACCCTTACCCGAGACCTGAATTGAGCACCTAGTTAGCAAAAAACAAACTGCTTCTAGTTATGCTTTTCAGAAAAGCCTCTGTTTTGAGTCACTTGTGACTCTTTCCGAATGTACAATAATAATAAAATAATGTGCGTGTTTATCTCCTCTGCTATGCGGAAGCATTGACCTGGAGTGACGAACTTCTTTGTTATACGTGAGTATAGACCAGAAGCTCTCATCAGCATGCTCAGATGATCATCTCCTATGTTATACGGAAGTATTGACCTGGAGCTCCCATCATCTATTTCTCCTTCAAATTATATCAAAATGATTTTTACATCAAAGGTCATTGTTGAAAGCTCCACCAAATACTTACACATATATAAAACATTCACAATGGTTCTCAAATGATCATTGTCTATGTTAGCATCTCTGGAGAATCAAATGCAAAATCAGTCAGAGTCAATCATATTGCTCAATAAGCCATGATGACGGGATAAGTTCTTTGCTGAATGTTTTGGGAACCAAGTTATCTGAGGTTCACTAATCGAACCTAAAACAAGATAAAATCAGTTGTAGGTATCTCGTTGAAAAGAATAAGGCATGGGTTTAAATTGGACAAAGATATCGACAATCATTCTTGAACTGTCTTGGCTATCAAAAACTTAAAGTTATGATTAGACTCTGCATCAGTCTGATCTTACTAAGTTGTCGATGTTTAATTATATCTTTGTGCTTTAGTATATCTTCAAAATATGATCTCATGATTAAATCTATTATTGGTTCTCAAATTATTAACATATATATATATATATATATATATATATATATTATTTTCAGGTTAGAGTATTATTATTAGATTTTATTAGTATTAAATTTCTTGTTTAGTTTTTCAAATTATTTTTCAAGTCTTCCATATTATGCTAATGAAACGATACAATATTTTCATGCATTTCACGTGAAAATGCATACACAAATGAACATGGTTTCGCTTGTTTATATTTACAGATAAAGACAAGTTTATTTGTATTGTTGAAATGATCTAACAAGAAATATGTAGAATGTGTTTGTGTTTGTGGTGCAGATTTTTGCTACATGTGATGGCCGATCATTAGCTAAGTAAACTACCTGACTAGAGAACCTATTCTTCAAGTTTGTAGAAGATACCGAGCTAGGTTTCCTCCTCCTATATCTTCTGAAGCATTCAAGTATAGAGAGTTGGCAAAGCTATTCCTGTTCATTCACAAAAGATGCACACGAAGAGTGGGAGCATACAAAAAGGGGGAGTTTGTGAGATGAAAGATCTTCAGCAATAAATCATCAATCTAGGGGGAGATTGAACATCATTTTTGATTGACTTATCAAAATTGAAGATGGTCAAGATGTGGATAATGATAGACTAAATGGGAGTATTGTTGAGTTTGAAAATGATAGTCTATATTATCAACACAGTCAAAGTCAACAAAAGTCAACGTCATGGTCAAAGTCATCAGAAAAGTCAAACAGTCATGTTCAAGACGAAGAACCTGTTGGATTCTTTATGCCCAAGACATATAGAATATTGATGTGGTTAGTACGTCATGATCCATGTCGGGTCATACCCAATAACAAGTTTAGCAAACACCAATTAATATTTAATTGATGATATGATCATGCAATTAAATATCAACACCAACTTAGAACATGGGTTTTCTAAATAGATTGCATATGAGATAGAACAACTTATAAGGATATTTTGTTCAAGGATATTATTTGTAATGTTATTTAAATTAGTTAAATAACATTAGATAATATAATTATGTGTGTATGAGTTATAGAATTAAAAGGTTAATTTTATAAACTCAACTAGTAACAAGTTTTAAGGGGTTTAAAGTTTTAAAAGGGGAAAACCCCTTTTGAATAGATTTTTCAGCCGCCCCCTTGAATGGGGTGTAGGGCCTTTTGTCTTCTAACTAGCAATCTAGAAAACACACACTTGATCTCTTCTCTCTCATACATGCAAAAGGCAACCAAGAAAAAGACTTTTTCTCTCCTTTTCAAGAAGAAAACAAGCTGAAAATTCGGATTTTCCAGCATTCTTGGTTCGGTTTTAGTGTTCAAATCCTAGCAACAAGGTGTTTGCATGATGCTTGTGGGTATGGATGCTAGAGGACACCTCTCCTTGGTGTTTTGGCTGTCCAAGAACATCATCATCTTCATCAAAAGCTCGATTTCCAGCAGCTCCACAAAGGTGGTTTGTACATCTTGTTTTGGTTGTTATTTGTTCATGATAGCTAGTCCATTCACATATATTTGATCCTATGCTTTTGGGTTTGTTGAAACAAATTTATGAACTTTTATTTTTCAGATTATAACATGATATTAAGCTATTATTCCGCTGCATTTTCTTGTCTAAATTGTTAAACAACAATGTTAAAGATACAACAAACCCAACATTGGATACATATGGATTGGGTTTTTGTCCAAACATAATAATCAACCATTTGACATCTTTCTTTCAATGTTTAATCACAAGCATGTAAGATATAACCTTGAAAGATTGGGTATTCATTATATCATCACAAAACAACCCTAATTTGGTTGTTAAAACCCTATAAAACCAATTTTACAAGGATAATTGAAACTAGTTATCCACATAACCGGCTCTAGATGCCAATATTGGGTTTGTGTTGGCTGAAAATTTAGGGTTAAAAGGGGATTTATTTTGTTCTTGAAATGATGTATATGGGTACATATTTTAGTCCATAACATAGCCTTGACCTTGTGCGTTTTGGATTTGGTTGATTGTGATTTTGTCATGTTGGTTGATTTCATTCATAAAGGGTTGTAATATTATTCTTTTTTGTTTGTATTTGGGTTGTAATTTATTTATTCATTTGGTTATGTAATAAATAGAATAGGTGCATTTCTTTTATTAGAAAATTGTATTAGGATATAATTTTGTAAAAGAAGATGCACAAGATGAAGACCCAAAAGGAAGGACACAAGAGACATGGACACTTGAAGAATTTGGATGTGGAATGAAGTGGGAGTTCATGGACACACATGATGTGTCATTGTTAACACTTAGGAAAGACCTTATGACAACACTTGTGATGGCAAACAAGTGTAGTCAACTTAGTGGCTATGGTTATGCACATATGTTTGTATGATTATGCTTGTTTGGTTGTTTGTTGTATGATTGTGTTTTGATATTTGGATATGCATAACAAACTCATTAGCAAACTTAACAAGCTGAAAATTTATGGTTCTTAATCATTAATATGTTAATAAAAATTATTAAAAGGATTAATGCTTTAAATAAAAGAGGTTTTATAAAAAAATGAACCATAGGGTACCTTGTATTTGAAAGCATGCAAATACAAGGTACATAGAGTTTTCAAAACTAGAATTAATGAAAACTAAAATCCCTTTGGAAACAAGTTTAACACCATCCTTTTACACGACAATCGAATCACTTGAGAACTATTTGTGGGATAAAGGTCACCTAACCACTTTTAGGGAACTTGTGTTTTGAGGTGGGCTTAACATATTTGTGGGATAAAGGTCACCTAACCACTTGTATGTGTAAACTCACACATGTGCGTAAGTAGGACGACTTGAATTGGAAACCATGTGCATAGGGTCATCGAAGCATGGCATATAATGGTGTTGATTGGATTAAACGTGCCAACCAAACATAAGATGTTAACTGATCCCATAAAGGCTAGAAGTTGCAAAATGTTGCAATTGTCAAATGTTGACTACCTTGTTAATTTAAATAATGGGATAAAGGTCACCTAACCATTATTTGAATGTAACGTTGGATTCTAGATTTTAATTATTAATTGTCTATGAGACATAAAAGGGTATTAATAATTAAAATGAAATTTTTCAGAAATACTAATAAGAACTTTGTAAATTTTGTAAAATGGCCACAAACAATAATGCTACCACCCCGACCGTCTATACCCTATCACTGAGAACTATTTTAGAGAGGGATCGTCTGAACCATACCAACTTTATGGACTGGTTTCGAAACTTGAGAATTGTTCTCAAGTAAGAGAAAAAGGCCTATGTCCTTGACGATCCTATTCTTGACCAACCCTACCCCGAGGATGTTGAGGCCTATAACGATTGGCTTCAGTATTCTGAGGATTCCATGCAGGTATCCTGCCTTATGTTGGGGACTATATTTCCCGAACTCCAAAAGGTCTTGGAGCATTATGGGGCATATGACATGATTACCCAATTGAAGGAAATGTTCCTTCAACGAGCTAGGGTAAAGCGATTCGAAAGGGTTCGAGCGCTTCATGCGCGTCACATGGAAGAAACCCAATCAGTATCATCTTTTGTACTTAAGATGAAAAGCCACATTGATCGCCTCGAGTGGCTTAACTGTCCTGTCTTAAAGGATTTGGCCACGGATTTGATCCTTAATGGCCTATCTAAAAGTTTGAGACGTTCATAATGAATTACAATATGAACGGATGGGACAAGAGCATTTGTGAGCTTCATGCAGTGCTCAAAACAGCTGAGGCGGGGATGGGTAGAAAGCTTCTACCTGTTCTCTAAGATCAATGAGGAAGGCAATGGGAAAACAACATTCCTGGTCCCAAGGCAAATGTTGCCAAAGGAAAAAGGGCACATCAAAGGCAAAGGGAAAAGGAAGGTTAAAACGGAACCTCCAAAACCTAAGCTTATGAAGCCTAAGGTAACGGAAAACGATCCATGCTTTATGTGTGATGAGATAGGACATTGGAAAGGGAATTGTCCAACCTATCTCAAAGAGTTGAGAACAACAAGAGGGATGCTGGGCAGACCTCAGGTACAACTTTCATGATCCACATTAACCTAAATGTTATTTCTTCAAACACATGGGTATTGGATACCGGGTGTGGAACTCACATTTGCAATCTGTAGCAAGGGTTCAAAAGAAATAAGCACTTTAAGAAAGTAGACTATGTTTTGAAACTTTCAAATGGTTTGGAAGTTGTTTTTCAAAACATTTTGTATGCTCCTAGTTTGACTAGGAGCACAATTTTAGTTTCCCTTTTAAATCAATATGGTTATGATTTAAAGTTTGTAGACGATGGTATTTATGTTTATATGGATGATATATATTATTTCAAGGCTATGCCTTTTAATGGTATTTATGAATTGGTTCATGATGATTCATTCTATAATAACACATTATACCAATCATGCACCAAGAAACTTAAAGTGGGTTTAAGTGATCCTTATCTTTGGCATTGTCATCTTGGTTACATAAACAAGAATTAGATTCAAACACTTCGAAAGAATGGTCTTTTGAAAACAAATGAATATTATTCATTTAATAAGTGTGAATCTTGTTTACAAGGTAAGATGACCAAGTCGCCCTTTAGTGGTACTAGCGAGAGGGCAATAGACTTATTAGGAATCATACATTTGCATGTATGTGGTTCCTTTAAGACAATGACAAGGAATGGTGAAAGATACTTCATTACCTTTACCGACGATTACAGTCGCTATGGTTATGTGTACTTGATGACACATAAACATGAAGCTTTTGAAATGTTCAAAATCTTCAAGAATAAAGTAGAAAATCAACTCGATAAAACCATCAAAGTTCTCCGTTTAGATAGAGGAGGTGAATACCTAAGTGAGGCTTTTCAGGATCATCTAAGAAGTTGTAATATTGTCTCACAACTTACTCCTCCCAGAACACCACAACATAATGGTGTGTCTGAAAGGAGAAACCGAACCCTATTGGATATGGTTCGATCTATGATGGCTATAAGCTCACTACCTCTATCATTTTGGGGTTTCGCACTACTCATCGAGGCTTGTATTTTGAATATGGCCCAACCAAGAAAGTGGATTTGACACCTTTTGAAATGTGGTATGGAAGAGTTCCATCGCTATCATATTTAAAGGCATGGGGTTATGAAGCTTATGTTAAGCTTAACACCCAAAACAAGCTGGAAAGTCGATCCACTAAGTGTGTACTTGTTGGATATCCAAAAGACTGTATAGGATACTACTTCTTTGATCCAAGAGAGCAAAAGGTATTTATTGCTCGAAAGGCAGAGTTCTTGGAAGCCAAGTTCCTTATGGAAGGAATGACGTATAGAATGGTGGAATTTGATGAGGATCAAGATCCATGAGCCAAAACACGTTTGGTTGACACTAGCTATCAACAAGAGGTTGTTGATGATGATCAAGACGTTGATCAATGCACACAAAACATTTGCAGATCTGGTAGAATTAGCATTCCACCTGAAAGATATGGATTTTCATGGATGGATGCTATGTGGTTGACTCCGATGAGCCAACTACATACCATGATGCAATGTCCAATTCAGATTGTGACAAATGGCTGGAAGCCATGAACGTAGAGATACAATCCATGTATGACAACCATGTTTAGGAATTGGTTGACCCTCCGCTTAAGTCCAAACCGGTTGGATGCAAGTGGGTTTTCAAGAAGAAAACAGATATGCATGGAAACTTGGATACTTACAAGACAAGACTTGTAGCAAAACGTTTTACTCAAACTCAAGGGGTTGATTATGATGAAACCTTCTCGCCTGTGGCAATGCTAAAGTCTATTAGGATATTGTTTGCCATTGCTGCTCATTATGATTATGAGATTTGGCAAAAGGATGTCAAAACCGCTATTCTTAATGGACATCTTGAAGAGACTGTCCATATGGTTCAGCCTGAATGTTTTGTCGATCCAAAGCATCCTAATAAAGTATGCAAGTTAAAGAGATCAATCTATGGATTGAAACAAGCATCGAGAAGTTAGAATCAACGTTTTGATGATGAGATCAAGAAATTTTGGTTTCATCAAGAATGCTTACGAGGCTTGTGTGTATAAAAGGGCTGGTGGGAGCATTATTACATTCTTAGTACTGTATGTTGATGACATACTACTATTTGGGAATGATATTCCAACCATGGAAGGTGTTAAAACCTGGCTTGGAAATTGTTTTTCCATAAAAGATCTCGGTGAAGCCGCCTATATTTTGGGAATAAAGATCTATAGGGATAGATCTAGGCGGTTGATAGGTATAAACCAAAGTGCATACATTGATAAAATCTTGAAAAAGGTTCAAGATTGAAAACTCTTAGAAAGGTATGGTACCTATTCAAAGAGGCACAATATTGAGTGCATCTCAATGTCCAAGCTCAAAGGATGAGCAGGATCGTATGAAGGACATCCCATATGCGTCTGCTATAGGATCCATCATGTATGCGATGATATGCACTAGACCGGACGTGTCATGCGCTTTAAGCATAATAAGCAGATATCAGCGGAATCCAGGTAATAGCCATTGGATGACTGTTAAAAGTATATTGAAATACCTTAGGAGGACTAAGGATATGTTTCTAATATACGTATCTGATAAAGAGGAACTCGTTGTTAAGGGTTACAAGGATGCGAGTTTCCAAACTGATTGAGATGATTCTCGATCACAATCGGGGTATGTCTCCAATATGAATGGGGTAGCATTATGCACTATTAGGACCGTGTACGGATGGAGTACTAACTGATTCAAACGTGAAACCAGATCAAATAGTGCGGAATCCTATTTGATTGGCGATCCAATCAGGGAGAATGTTAATCCGATCAAATCTAACAATGAGAATACGTTAAGAATTGATTAGAATCGATCAGAAATGTTCTATGAAGTTAGAAGGACTCTCTGGATGAACAGGAACGGCTGGAGTAGATAATTCTCGAAGTGTTACGTTTTTCCACGAATTAAGTGGTATTTATGGGTTACAGCTCTCATTCGTACGACTGAGCCAAGCGACTGGCTCAGTCGTGCGACTGAGTCATAGACTGAATCATTCGTACGACTGAGTCAGTATTATAACTCAATCGTGCGATTGATCCAATCATCTGGTTCAGTCATGTGATTGGCCCATTCGCATGGTCCAGCCGTGCGGCTGAATCAGAATACTTAGTTAAACACATTCGTGAACCATTAATGATTCATAACTATGTCTAACAGCTGTAAACCTATATAACATGTTCATATACACGTGATAGGATCAATTAGAGCAATCTGTATCAATTAGATGAACAATTCAAAGCAAAATACAATCAAGTGTAATCAAATCAAGACAAATCAACAAAATTCACATTCCATTGATTGCAAAGACGATTACAGTGATAGAAAGCAGTTCTCATAAAACATGCAAAAACTTACTATCTACACTACGTCTAAGCTAAAACAGACACTTTTTCAATATCAATTGGAGTGTTTTCAGCAGTAATCACAATTTCTGGAGAAGAGTGCTTTGCTGATTCTTTAAATTTGTGAATTCTTCCTTCAATCTTTCATTTTCTTCAGACAAGTCTTGAATTTTTCTTCTAGCAAATCATAATCTTTGATCATAACTTCAAAGTTATGTATAACATCTTCTTTATCTTTTGCATATTCAACAATCTTTTCATCTTTTGACAAACAATCTTCTTTCAATTGTTCATTAGCTTTCTTCAACAAGACAAGCTCTGCTTTTAATTCTTCAATCTCTTTTTCTTTTGCTTTATTATCAGCTTTTAAGCTTTCGAGTTCATCAACATCAACAGTTTCTTCAGTTTGAACTGCTACATCAGTTTTAAAACAGGTATGTCTTGATTAATTTGAAATGTCTCAATGAAATCATAATCAAAAATTTGATCAGCAACATTCATTTCTTGTTCATTCTCAAAATGAGCTTGTTCTTCTTCATGTATCTCTTCATTTGCAGTTTCATCAATCATGAAAGCATCCACATCATCTACTGCTTCATGATCACTTTCCTGTTCATGTACTTCATCACCAATTATTTCATCATCTTCATTTTGAGCTTCAGTTTCATGCTCAGATATTGGTGATTCATGAATTATGTCTTGGTGAGTTTCAGTTACACCACCATCATCATCATTATTATCATCATCATCATTGTTATTATCATCATCTTCATCATTGTCATCATCTTGATCATCTTCATTATCTTGATCATCTTCTTCCAAAGGGAATTCATCTATAAGATCAGTAGGATCAATTGGTTCTCCCTCTATCAAATGATAATGCTCCACATTAATATCAACCTCATCATTTGCTACATTTAACATGTAGTCAAACATAGGTATATTTTGAGCACCTGTTATCATTGATAACTTTTTATATGTCATTTCAGACATATTTTCCATCTCCAATCGATCACCTCCAACACCATATACATGAATGTCAGGATATTCCTCATTAATAATCATTTGTAGGAATCTTGGATACATTAAGTATCTATGCCTTGTTCCTTTTTCCAAATTGAATGCAAAACCATTCAGTATCCATCTCGACATATTAAATCTTCTATTTGTAGCAACAGCAACTATTGGTGAAGCTATGTCCGTAGGAAATGAATTCCAACCAGCACTTCTTTTGGACAAGCAATGTTGAAAGATGTAGCACAGAAGCTTCCAGTGATTATAAACTCTTGCTCGAAAGAATTGTTTCTTGGGGAACTGATCAGGGTGACCCATGGCCATAAAACTTTCTCTGCATTCTTCAAAGAGAATTCACATCTGTCTTGTGGATCATTATCTCCCAATCTCAGAGCATTCCTGATAGACTCTTCTGATACTTCTATCATTCTATCTCTTGTTATAAATCCCCTTACAACTTTTCTTCCATCTTCAACTTCAACCGTTGCTGTGTTCCAAAACTGTCTGATAAGCCTTTCATAGATGACTGTTTTGTAGCACATAGCATATACATATTTGGTTCTGAGAAGAAATCTGATCATTGTTTCATAAGAGAATGCATCTTGAACTTCATCATTCAAAAATGCAACAATATTATGCTTAGGAACAAATTTCAGTTCTGCCATCTGCACATTTAAGAACAAAGATGTTAGATAATGTATATTTTGAAGCAAATGATTAATTGTGAGTTTAAATTAATGATGATTTAAGAAATTATAAACTGATGTGTTAAATTTAATTTGAATTTTGAAAACAACTTGAATTTTAAGTTTAAGTGTACACACTTAATTTTGAAAATGATGAATCTTCAAGATTGTTTTTGATTAGCATTTTAACACTTCTGTTTATGAAATCTTATATCACTTTATGAAATTCTTAAATTCCTGAGATGATGATTTGTATCAATGATGATTTTATTTTTGAAATTTGTTTTATTTTATTTTGAAAATTTTGAAACTGTTCATCTTCTTCAACAGTTCAACCGAGACTGTTCATCGAATACCCTGAACCAAACATTCAATCAAACATCAGATTATCACAAGATTAACCTAATATAATGATCGAAATCATCAGATGAACATGAATCAATCATCAATTTTTCTCATTTTTCTCTCGATTTGAAGAACTCTGTGATGTTTAAGTGTTAGGGTTCATACGACCCACAGGGATCGTACGACCATCAAAAATGTTTCATTTAAACTGAAATCAGTTGAAAATGATTCATTTACTTACATTCACAATCTCACGAATCCTATCAATAATCGGGAATTTTTGTTCGAAGAGAATACAGTTGATGAATAAGGGTTTTTGATCTACGAAGGTCGAAGGTTCGAGTGTTCAGAGGGTTTTGAGAGGGTTTTTGAATTTAGAATGAAATGAATATCACAAGTGTTCTATTTATACTACGTAAAAAATTTAGACTCATGAGTACTATTGGTCGTTTTAGGATCATTCAGACTCATTAGATCAAAAATTTCACTAAGTATCTAGACATATGAGCACTGTACAGCAGTCGTATTAGCACTGTTAGACACATTAGCCTAGTCGTATGAGAACTGTTTCAGACTCATGACAACTGTTAGTCGCATAAGCACTGTTGGTCGCATAAGAACTGTTCCAGTAGCATGAGTACTGTTTCAGTAGCATAAGCAATTTTTCAGTAGCATTAGCACTATTAGTCGTATAATAAATCTGAAATGTCTACATTCACTTGTAATTTTTCAAGTCTTCCACCTGCACACTGTTTAAACAAATTAGTAATATTTCATACTAATATTCAAACAATATTGCATATTTACACTTTTGACCCTCAAAGTTTCAAATTTACACTTTTGACCCTCAAAGTTTCAAATTTTCATTTTTGACCCTTAAATTTGAACTATTTACAAGATTGACCCTTCATCTTAGTTTCAAAATGAACAATCAAATATTTCAACATCTGTCTTGATTTAAACTTTTCAAAGAAGCTTTTCCGTGCTAAAAATTATGAGATCATTTTATCATTTGATAAACACACACATACTTTGAAATTAAAGCATCATCCGTTCAATTCAACATGATCATTTTCATTTTGATTTTCAGAGAGTATTCTTACTGGATTATTACTCCCCCTAAACTTTTAAGTTTCACAAACTTATAAGTTTATTAATTGATCATAAGAATATCATACTTAACTTTGTTATATTGCCCGCACACAAGAAAACATGCATAAAATCAAAATTAAAGCAGAATAAAAATCTAATATTTACACTAGAATCTTTAATTGCAGTGAGATCATATTAGATAAGATAGACATTAAAATAAAAAAATTGTGTGGATAGTCATAGACAATGATTAAATCCTGATCAAGTGTGTTCCAGGTCAGTGATTATCACAGCAAAGGAGACACAAGATCTAAGGACAGCAAATGAGTGTTTTTGACATAAACTATCAGCTCACTTACTTTTTAATTCTCGGATGAGTATGGTAGAGGTGTATGACAAGATGTGACTCATACCAAGACAAAGAGGATCAACCATCATCAAGACATGCAAGAAAGCACTTATTCTCAACTTATTACCTAACAAATATGCATAATCAGAGTTCATGTTACTTAATTTAATAGAGAATGATCATGGATAACCATTTGATCAACTCTAACCATCCTTTTGAATGGGTTGTGCACTTTGGCATCTTTTGCATCAAGTGAGAATATCCAGGTCTGTAATGACTTACAACAGAGGATATCTCGGTACTTCAGGTCTATGATGACTCATAACAGAGAAGTAAATGATGCTTGTAACAAACCTCATGATTAGTCACATTACCATTAGGTGTGAGCGGGAGTAGCTTAACAAGCAGTCAATCTGATAAGCTAATACACTCAAATGTACTTAGATGAATACACAAACAAGCATAAGAATGTGGGTGATCACAAGAATTTACTTGTTCAGTATACTAGCATGATAGTGTCTACACAACAAATCCTGATCATGTCAGACTTTATTAGCGAGTGAAGTATGTAACTGATCTTACTAATGTACTATCATTTCTCACAGAAGGCAAAAATAGATTCATTCCTAAAATAATGAATGAAAAATGAAAAGCACTCTATTTTTGGATTTTTTATTTATATTTTTCTATTTGATTTTGGGGTTTTCTACTTTTGTATTTGTTTTTCTATAAAAGAAAGCACACACACACAATCAATCAGGCAAATAACTATGAAAAGTTATCCTTATGAAAATGTTAGATTTAGGAAAGTTTTTGATCATGAAAAGATTCAAATTTGTAACCAGGTTTACACATGGTTAATAAGGCCAATTGACTCCACTAAGTACTCAAACCTTCCTGGTAGAAAAGCTTTAGTAAATAGGTCTGCCAACTGTTTTTCAGTTGCTATTTGAATCAAAATAATTAAACCTTTTTCAGAATTATCTCTTAGAAAATGATATCGAATTTCGATATGTTTTGTTTTGAGTGTTGAACTGGATTAGCTGTAATGAACATAGCAGCAGTGTTATCAATGTAAATGGGTGTTTTAAGAAAATTGAACCCATAATCTAGCAGTTGGTTTTGCAACCAAAGGATTTGAGAACATCCTGCTGATGCAGCTATGTACTCAGCTTCTGCAGTTGAGACAGAAACATTTGTTTGTTTCTTACATTGCCATGAAACTAATCTGGGTCCAAGAAACTGACACCCACCCGTAGTAGATTTTCTATCTTGACAACATCCACCATAATCACTATCTGTATATCCATGTAACTCAAAATTACCCTCGTAAGGATACCAAAGCCCTAAGGCTGGTTTACCTTTGAGATACCTGAATATTCTTTTGACAGCAATTAAGTGAGATTCTTTCGGGTCTGATTGATACCTTGCACAGACACAAACAGCATACATTATGTCTGGTCTTGATGCAGTAAGGTACATCAAAGAACCAATCATAGATCTGTATAATGTTTGGTCTACTGATTTTCCTTTAGGATCAGGTTCAATCTTGGTGTTTACGTCAGCTGGAGTTCTTATGGATTGACAATCATGCAGTTTAAATTTCTTTAAGAGTTTATCAACGAATTTCTCTTGATTAATAAAAATACCATCTGCAGATTGTTGAACTTGCAATCCAAGAAAGAAATTAATTTCTCCCATAGAACTCATTTGAAACCGAGATTTCATGATTTCTTCAAATTCTTTGCACAAAGTTGGACTTGTAGAACCAAATATGATATCATCTACATACACTTGCACACATAAGAGATCATCATTATCCTTCTTTATGAATAAAGTTGGATCGATTTTCCCTCGTGTATATCCATGTTGGATCAAGTGTTGAGATAATGTTTCATACCAAATTCTAGGAGCTTGATGTAGTCCATATAAAGCTTTGCTAAGCTTATACACACGATGTGGAAATTCTGCATCCTCAAAGCCCGGAGGTTGCTTAACATACACATCATCAGTGATTGGACCATACAGAAATGCACCTTTTACGTCCATTTGATACACCTTGAATTTCATGAATGATGCATAAGCCAGGAAAACACGAATAGATTCGAGTCTTGCAACTGGAGCAAATACTTCATCATAGTCAATTCCTTCTTCCTGTGTGTATCCTTGTGCAACAAGTCGTGCTTTGTTTCTGATTACAATGCCACGATCATCAGTTTTATTTCTGAACAACCATTTGGTGCCTATGGCATTTTCTCCTTCAGGTAATTCCACCAACTTCCACACTTCTTGTTTTGAAATTGTAGAAGTTCCTCCTGCATAGCTTCAATCCAACCATTGTCCTGTAATGCCTCGGTGACATTTTTAGGAACAGTCTGAGAAAGGAAACATGAGTATAAACAAACATTTGCATGTTCAGATTTACTCCTAGTAGTTCTCTCATTCAGAGGACCAATAATCTGTGATGTTGGATGGTTCCGGTGGATACGAGATATCGGAATCTCATTTCCTTGAACAGTAACATCAAGATTTGTTTGGTTCAGATTGGAGAGCTGTTGCAATAAGGAAGAGGAATGTGGAGTGAAATTTGGAACTTGAGTTGGTGAATTGATAAAGTAATCGAAGTTACTATGATCAATTGCATCTCCAGAGATAGAAGATGTGCCAGACTCAGGATGACCAATTTCTGTACCATCATTAGGAATAGGTTGTGATGCTTCTTGAGCAGCTGAAACATAATGATCTGAAGCTGGAGAATCAGGAACATTGTCATGGAATTGTATTGTTGAATCCTTGACAAATGAAAAAAATGGATAATCTGGACGAGCATCATCTGAATCATCAGAATCTGAATCATCACTGAAAGATCCTAGATCTCCTCTTGAGTTCTTCTTACCTGAAAAATCATCAGAGTGATTAAACAAGTTAGACTGAAATGAGTTTGACAAAGAATCCAAATCAAATAACCATGCAGGACCATTTGAAACTGATGGAAAAGAGTTTTCCAAAAATTTAACGTTGAATGTTTCATTAATTGTGTTTGTCCTAGAGTTATACACTCGATAGGCTTTTGAAACAGATGAATATCCAACGAAAAATCCATTATCAGCTTTTTCTTCAAATTTTCCTAAATGATCACTTGAATTAAGAATCATAACTGGACAACCAAATGATTTTAAAAAATTTATGTTTGGTTTCCTGTCAAACATCAACTCATATGGAGTTTTCTTTTTATCTTTAACAAGCAAGATTCTGTTCTGAATAAAACATGCTGTGGATATTGCTTCGTCCCAGAAAGTGATTGGAAGTTTAGCATCTGCTAACATAGAACGGGCAGCTTCAATCAAAGTTCTGTTCTTCCTTTCAGCAACTCCATTTTGTTGTGGAGTTCTGGGAGCACTGAACTGATGAACTATCCCTTTTTCTGCACAAAACAAATCAATGTTAGCATTTTTAAATTCAGTTCCATTATCACTTCTTATTATTTTTACTTTTGATCAAGTTGATTTTCAACTTTGTTAATAAATTCTTTTAGAAGATCTGCAGTTTCAGATTTAGCTTGAAGAAAGAAAACCCATGAAAATCTTGTATAATCATCTATGATGACTAAACAATAAGATTTTCTACCAATACTCCTAACATTAGTTGGTCCAAAAAGGTCCATATGTAACATCTGGAGTGGTTTGGTATTTGAGTTTATCAGCTTGGACTTATAAGACGCTCTATGTTGTTTTCCCTTCAGACATGCTGAGCAGTGATCAGTAGTTGAAAACTTCTTGGAAGGAAGTCCAATGACATGATTTCCTGCTACAAGCTTGTTCATGTTTTTGAAGTTGGAATGACCAAGACGTCTATGCCAAAGCTGGCTTTCATCATTAGAAGCTTTACAATCAGGCAGGTAGTTTCTGTTGCAGGATCCACTTGAGACATATCCAATTTGTATACATCTCTGTCTCTAGCAGCTTTAACTATCACCCAGTCATTGTTAATCTGAAATCCTGGTTTCAAGACATAACAGTGAGATTCATCAAAAAGAACAGAGTAAGATTTATCACAAATTTGGGATACACTTAAAAGATTAAAGTTCAACTGTGAACAGAAGTTGACTTTATCAAAACTTATAATCCCATTGACACTGTTCCCTCTCCTGTTATCTTTCCACCTGCATCTCCTCCAAAAGCAACATGAGTACCGTCCTTTAACTTAAAGTCTTGCAATAAGGCTTGATTGCCTGTCATATGCCGGCTACACCCACTGTCAACATACCATGAGTTGATTGGTCTCCGCGGGCGTACCTGCATGCACAAAAAATTTACGGTGAGTTAGTAACCCAAGCCGAGATGGTCTTGGGCTTGCCAAACTTGTCAACAATTGTAAATTGTTTAAAATGAAGTTTGTTGACATCTGGTTTCTTTTGAATTTTAACTTGTTCAAATTCTTTTTGAGAAACCAAGTAATTATCTCTTTGAGATTTTGAGTTCAAAGCATTATTAAGAAATCTTGAACTCTTGTATGAATCATTTGAGAATGTTCCTTGGTTTATTCTCACAGATCGAGGAATAAACTTTTCTTGGTGATATTGCTGTGATTTGACAAATTCTGAATTGTTTCTTCTGAAAGACCTCAAACCCAAGGAAGATTGTTGTTGTGAAAATTTAAATCCAATATTCTGATTTCTTATAAATTGTGGATTTACAAAACCTTGATTATTGAATTCCTTCCTTGTAGAGTTCTTCCTGAAGTAACAATCATTGGTATTGTGATTTCTTTCATCACACAATGCACAGTATTTGTTAAAATAACATTCAGCTGTGGTGTGATTTGTCATATCACATATGTAGCAATACTTGTTGAAGTAACATTCAGAAATGTCATGATTGTACATGTCACAGATATCACAATACTTTTCAGAATGTTTAAACAACATTTTATTAACCCTAGATGTTGAAGCAACATTTGATTCTTGTTTGAATTTTGGGTTAGGCAATTTAATTTGTTGTTTAATTGGAGTAAAATTTGTCTTTTGATCTTTGGGATTTTTCTTTTGAACTTGAACAGTATTCTTTGACTCCTTTGATTCAAATCTTTTGTACACAGCGGAAGTCTTATGATCTGGACTTGTTCTCAGATCAGAGTTAGATTGATCTTAGGTGTATTTGTTATTTTTGTGTTTGTGTTCAAGTCAAAAGTTCCAGCAGACACAAATTTCACAGGTTTGATTTGTGTATTGTTCTGTGACTGATTAGTTGATTCAGTTTTCTTTGCTTTTGCAGCTTTTCTTCGTCTTTGATTTCTCAATCTAGATGAAGTTTTCTTGCTTTGAAGTTTAGTTGAATCTTGAGAAGATTCCTTTTGACATTCTTTCACTTCAGTTAGTTCATTTGAACTAGAATCATCAGAATTATTGTTATCTGATTTAACCTCTTCATATTTTTCTTTCAGTTTGTTATTGACATCAGAATTTTCACTCTTTATTTCAGTTTGTTCAATAACATTTTCACTTTTTGGTATGAACAACTTCTTTTGTTTTTGTTGAGGTTCATAAGATTTAACTTTGATTGGATGACCATTTTTAATCTTGTTTAAGTCAGTTTCTTCATAAACTTCAACATTTTTCTTTTGAATGTTCTTTTGATCTTTAAATTCCTTCAGTTTAGCTTTGTTTTCTGGTGAATGATCATGAGTATTGAAATTATCAGGTAATGTTTTGGAGATAGATTCAGGCATAGGTTCATGTGTGAATCCTAGACCTGTTTTGTCTTTTTCACTCCTTCCATTCACCAGTTGCTCAACAATTTTCTTTGAGCTTTTTACTTTGGCTAAGTCTATTTGAGTTGCTGCATGTGCCAATTTTTCTTTTTCTAGTGTTTTGTTCATCTCTTCAAGTTGTTGTTTGACAAGTTCAAGTTCTTTAATGGTTTTGTTCCATGATGCTTGAAGAGACATGATCTTTTCATCAGCAATTTTGTGATCTGATTTTAACTTGTTGTGTTTTGATTCTTCTTGTTTGAGCTTGTCACAGATTTTAAATGAGTATGTTCTGTAGTGTTCAACTAGCTCAAAACATGCTTTTGTGCACATTTTCTCTCTCACTTCTACTGGTATTTCAGGATATGATTGTGAAGATTCAGCATCAGAAGAATTAACAACCTTTGGCTGTTCTGATTGAGCCATAAGAGCAACTTCTTCAGAGGTATCTTTTGGATCTGATTTGTCACTCCAATCATATTCTTCTTCTTGATCTGATTCATCATATTTAGGATCTTTAAATTCTGACCAGTCTTCATCATCAACTTCAGCAACTAGTGCCAGATTAGCAGTGAGATCAGCAGTAAATGCTCTGCATATGCACTCCAGTCATAACCATCTTTGATGTTTACAACCAGTGCCTTCTTAGTTTCCTCACTGTTCTTCTCTTCTTTTGATTCTGGCATTGGTAGACTTTGGTATGGCTTCTGAAAAGTCTTGTTTGCCTGTTGCTGATACTTTTGACCATTTGAGCTACCTTGGTTATTTCCTCCTTGGTTTCTTGGAGCTTTGCATTCTCTTGAAAAATGACCATAACTGTTACAGTTAAAGCATCTAGATTTTGATTTGTCAAACCCAACAGTTTTGTTTGCACTGGGTTTGTAATTTCTGTTGGTGTAAGCATGCTTTTGAGTTCTGTAAGCTATCATGACCATCTGCCAATTAAGATCCATTTCTTCTACATCATCTGGATCCATTTCAAACAAATCCTGTAGAACTAGCTCCATTTGAGTCAGATGACTACCTTGATAAGCTTGAAAGCTTGCCATGAATGCAGTGAAAGCAGTTTTTGACTCTTCATCTTGTAAAAGAATGTTAATCACATCTTTCACTTTGCTTGGATTGGGAGAGTGTGAGGAGGATGGCATCTCAGTTGAAGGTTTTGGCATTTGAGCTTTAGTTGAAGATTGTGGTTGTGGTAGTGGTTGAGTGGAGTAAGCAGGTGTACTTGTGAAGAATCCTGCTCCCACAAATAGATCACCTTCATCTTCAGGAGTAGATTGATCTTTGGCCAAGAATGCATTCTCAACAGTATTTGCTGGAGAAGCAACATACTTATATTGAGATGTTGATGCATGTCTATCATTGTTTCTAGAGCTTTCATCAATCTCAACAGATTCAATCTTAGCAATAAGAAGATCAAGATCCATTGGAAACTTCTCAGTATGTTTCAACAGAGTGACAGTTTGTTTCCAAGAAGATGGTAGTGCATTCAGGAGTCTGTTGTTTAAGTCTTCAAGATCATTCTTGATTCCCAAAGTAGACATCTCTGTAGTTAATTGCACAAACCTGTTCATCATTTGGTTTATTGTTTCTCCTGAGATATGCTCAAAAAGTTCCAATTGCCTTTTCAGTTTCTGCTTTTTCAGATCTTGAATCTCTTTCCCTCCTTCACATATAATCTTCAAGGCTTTATACATTGTATATCCAGTCTGATAGTTTTCAAGCCTTGAAAGAACTTCCAATGGTAGTCCTTTACACATGAGAGAATATGCTTTGATGTCATTCTTTACTTTCTTTAAATCATCACCATGAAGATTATCTTCTGGATAAGGCTCTTGTGAATCTTTAGAGTATACAAATCCTCTGTCTGGACCATCAGTAGTCACAGGAATGTATGGACCTTTTTCAATTGATTTCCACAGATCAGTATCTATGGAATTCAAATGATGTTTCAGCCTTAGAGACCAATTTTTAAAATCAGCTCTGTTTTTAAGTTTTGGAACTCTATTCTCAGAATCCTCTGATTTAGCCATTTTTATATTTTTGTTGTTTTTCTAATCTTTTGAATTAAGAAAAAAAAAAAAAAAATATTTTTGGGTTTTTGAAATTTTATGAAAAATTTCTAAGTGTCAAGCTGAAAAGTCCGAAACAGTTATCAAACGGCCAACAGTGATGATACGACCAGCAGTGAAACGGCCAACAGTTGTAATACGTCCAACAGTGAAATGGTTCAACAGTAGTGATGAGTCCAACTGTGATGAGTCTAAGGGATTGCCTTAGAAAAATATTCAACACAGTGTTGAAACTACCAACAGTAGTTATACGACCAAAGCTGAAACGACCAACAGTCGTTATACGGCTAAGCTGAAATGACCAATAGTTGTTATACGGCTAAGGTAAAACTACTAACAGTAGTGATGTGTCCAACAAACAGTGGTTATACGACTAGGGTGATACGACTGAAACAGTTGAGAAAAGTCCAACAGTTCTCAAACGACCAATCACTTAGTCAATTTTCAGTGTTTTTCATCCCTAATACGGCACATTCATCAGATTCTTATGAATGTAACGAACTCAGAAATCTCAAAATCCTTCAATTGTTGATGAATTGAGCTGAAATTTTGCAATTAGTTCAGAATTATGCCGATTATCAATCCTATAACCTCAATATCAGTGATCAACAACAAATTTCGATGAATTTCAGAGATTTTAGGTCGAACACTCAAGAACACATATTCGTACTGTTTTTCCACTAATTCACTCGATTTTTATGAGATAAACTGCAAATTGTGATTCAAAACATGTTTCTGATGAAGAAACACAGCTTCGATTCACAATATTTCACTTGAATTGTCAATTGATTACAGATTTCAGTGGATTTTTGAAGTATCTATCTTCGACAGAACTTCAAGAACACGCAACCGAAAGCTCTGATACCAATTGATAGGATCAATTAGAGCAATCTGTATCAATTAGATGAACAATTCAAAGCAAAATACAATCAAGTGTAATCAAATCAAGACAAATCAACAAAATTCACATTCCATTGATTGCAAAGACGATTACAGTGATAGAAAGCAGTTCTCATAAAACATGCAAAAACTTACTATCTACACTACGTCTAAGCTATTTATACTAGGACCTAAGGAACTAAATTTACACCACTAGTCCCTATACTAGTATAAAATACAAAAACAGACACTAAACAATAAAAGACTAAATGTTAATCTTTTAAGGGACCTAACAACACGTGTAACAACAAACAATATTAATATATATGACATTAACTATCAATCAAACATTCAC
Organism: Flaveria linearis; assembly: GCA_024085815.1. Classification (NCBI taxonomy): domain Eukaryota; kingdom Viridiplantae; phylum Streptophyta; class Magnoliopsida; order Asterales; family Asteraceae; genus Flaveria; species Flaveria linearis. The sequence continues at coordinate 55,520,142 of CM044010.1, read as the reverse complement.
TGAAGAGTTTTTCATTACATTGATTCAACCTTACATATGTGTTACAAGATGAAAGTCTATTATATTTAAGATCACTAGACTAGAACTGGGGACATGTGTACCAACAAACTCCCCCTTGGACCTAGTTCTATCTAAACTTTGACTTCCTTCTTGAACTCTTCATATCTCTTCACTCATTCCTCTCTTGAAACCCCAGCATGAATATTCAGTGCGACGCATATACGTATAACATGTTGGAACTGCAGTGCTTGCACGATATCCTGCGTGTCAAAAAACAGTGGCCACTTGTACAAGATGTAGACATCTGAAGCAGACAAGTTAGTTAGCCACATAGGGTCGAATACCCTAATTGTCTCAACCTTCCCTTCTTTTTCCAAAACTATGACGGCCTCACCAGTGCGCCAGTCATAATATCACCATTTAAAATGGGGTGCAAAAGCTTATGGCATTTCCCTTAGTGGAATACGCGACATTGTGCGCGGAGGGTGCCATCTCAAAATCACCTTTGGTCTTCCTGAGGTGGGGTCAACCTCTGTCTTATGAATCACCTTCTGGGCTGTTGAGGTTTAAAATTGACCTACCTCATATGATACTCTTTCTTTAGAGCCTGCTCAAACCATCCTTGTATCTTTCTTGGAACAGCATACAGGAGGCTCAAGTTGGCTAGTCGGTTAAGCTCAAATCCAGGGAGAGTTTTCAGATCATGTGGGAATCTGAAATACTCTATTCCTTTTTCTCTCTTGACAGCAAACACTTTGAGATCCACAAAGTATGCCTAGCTGATAATCTTGCTAGACACCTTCTGATGCTTCTTTATCTTGTAAAGCTTGGTGTAGGCATTTGACTGTTTGGCGCGTGTTGTTTCTTCATCTCATCCAGGCAGGCTACCCACTCATCCTTTTTGGATGCTAGATCAGCATCATCTGCCTGAGGAGCTTCTGCTGTAGCTTCTTTAGCAGCTATCATCTCTTCCACCTTATCAAAGATACTGCTGTCAAATGTTTCCCCCAGATCTGGTAGTACTTCGCCTTCGGCGTTAGTATACTGAGGATAATGATCAGCAGTCACGTTCTCAATCTCCACCTCCCCATCATCTTGTAGTTCTTCATCACTGACTACATCGACCTCTGGAGTATCTTTTACCAGCTCATCAGGATTCAGACTAAACAGTTCAGCAATCTGTTCATCTGTTAAATCATGTATTATCTCCCCTCTTTCGCTGTGTAACAGACCGATCATTGTACGATCCCTTGCAAATCGAGAATCATCGTCAATTTTGATTCGACTTGATGAAGGGGCCCAACATCATGCTCATCAACTTGTTTAGCTGAACCTGTCAAAAAACCAAATCCCGTACGGGTAAGTATACATTAGTCATATAACTGATGTTGATTTAACCTTTTAATTTTATATATATAACATAAAATTTGATACAGGTTTCAAGTACAAAGTTTAAATAATAAATAGACATCTAATCTAGAACTTTGCCTTGAATCATTGCTGGATCTTCAGTAGATTAGGAGGTAGACTGAGCGGACGAAGGTGCCCTGTGATATTGTTTTCTTTTGGTTCTTTGTTCATGCTCAGGATCAGAGGGAGATGTAGCTGCATCTCCTTCATCGTCATCTTCTTCCTTTCATGAGAATATTCATCACCCTCCTCATCATCATCTTCATCATCATCCTCGTCATCATCATCCTCATCATCACCATCATCACCACCTCCTTCCTTTATCTTCAAACGATCAGCTTTGGACCCCTTCAGCTTTAGCATGATCTTCTTGTTCGCAGACTCCAACTCCTCAATCTTTTGAGTTGACAGGACATTTTGTTCCTGGAGTTGGGCAATCTGATGTGCCTGAGAAGCATTCTGCTCCTCAAGCTGAAGTAGTCTTGCTGTCTTCTCCTCATCCGCAGCTAGCAACTTTAGTACCATTCTGTTCAGGGCTGCTAGCAGTTCCTCCACTCTAATAGGAGGGAGGGATAAACCTGTTAGGAAGGAGGATGGACCGGCTAGGTGGCTCGTGGTGGTAGCTATGGCGGTGATGAATATTGGTGGTGGAATATGAGTGGGTTGTGAAGTGGGATGTATGGTAGTGGTGGGTTGTATGGTGGTGGTGGGTTGTATGGTGGTGACAGGTGGTGGAATAGGTGTAGCGGTGGCTGTGGTATTTTGGGTGGTTAAGGTAGTGGAAGTGGATGTGGTGGTGGTGAGTAGTGTAAGCCTTCGGCGCTTGGGCTTCTTCCCGTGGGGCTGAGCCATCCTTTTGAGTCTGGATCCTTTTGATCTGGATGCTCCCCCTAGGCTGCTGGGAGTGTCTGGGGTGTATGAAGGGTCAGCTGTAGAACACCCAGACTCTCCCAGGCGTCCACGAACCGCCCTCGTGCCTTGCTCAGTAGCCACGACCTTGCTACCCACTCTTCGGGTGAGAGGCTCTTCGTGTGATACTTCTTCCTCATCAGGCTGAAATCCCTGATGGAATCCCACTGTCTCTAGACCCTCTCGTGGGGATGGTGGAGATATAACATTAGCAGCTGTAGTAGTGGTCTCCGGACCCGTATCTCGACCATCACCGCCATCATCATGAGAGTCGTCAATCGGAACTGCTATCGGCTCCGTGTCTGACTCACTACCATTGTGAAGCCACTTTTTCCTAGCTGGCGCCACGTAATCCTCTTGGGCCAGGTGCCCAAACAATCTCCTCACCGGGGGTTTAACCTGCTTCCCCCGGTAGACCTTCATCCTTCCCAGTGTTGTGTCATCCATAATCTCCAACACTACGGCATCATCTTGAGCTTTGGGTAGTTGGGGAAGTTTCTGGTTATCATCATCTGAAGGAACAGAGGATACATGCAAAATCGCTCTTTCCCCTTAGCTTCGATGTTCTCCACCATGTATGTGAAGATCATCCTAGAGAAACCAAAAGGATGGTTTAGCACCAGAGCGACATATGCATTTAGCATCTGGTCTGAAAGCTCATCAAATCCTCCCTTCCTTGATGCGATGCATCGAAGAAGTACCTGTGCTAAGTACTTAAACTGGGGGAACAAGCTGCTCTTGTTGAGCATGCTTGTGTTGATATCCCCAAAGTACTTGGCTCTCATGAAGCAGCCACAGACGGTCAGGGGATGAAGTCTGGTAGGACAGTCTGCGTCATCCCTGAACTCGAGGACCGTCCGTATATCCTCCTCTGTGATCTGGATAGCCTCCCCAAATACATCGTAAGAAAGTGATAATCCTAGCAAACTCAGCAGAGTTGCGGGATGTCAAATCGAGATAATCACATATGTTGTGCTTGGTACTCATGGGCCATTTGCTCGCCATGTGTGACACAAAACATGTAAACGTTAGAACATGTTGAAGATAGCTAATTTCAGTCAATGAACTTTAAACTTTGGCTTCATCGTGCGATTGAACTGTGCTACTGAGATATAGTCGTACGATTTAATTCATTCGTATGATTGAGTTATGCGATTGGACTTAGTCGCATGTCTTCTCATACGTGTATCTCAGTCATGCGCCTGAACTCATTCGCATGGGTCAGTCTAACGATTGAGTCATTCGTCCATCTCAGTCGTACGATTGAGCCAATCGGACAGCTCAGTCGTACGATTGAAGTTCATCAGCGTGTCTAGTCGTTCATTAGACTGTTTGTCCATTTAAATTTGTGTTTTGAGCTATACTTGATGTTAAACATCGAACCTATGCTCATTACATTCAGAAACACCGACTAAACCTATTGCACCATTTATTTGATTATTAAGTTTAGTTTAAATGATTAATTTGTCATTTTAAGTTCCGGTTACTGTTAGGTCACAATTTAAAGGATTCTTGATGATTATCTCCAGTGTAAGCGATGATGCACCTTCATAATTACCTGTATAATCGATATCAAATGTCAGAGAGCAATAATCGAAGGTAAATGTGCATTTTAGAAAATTTTGGCAGAGTAACGTCATATCGTACGAGTGAAAGGGCCATTTGGGTGAATGAGAGACTGAGGGTGATTCATCTAGTATTTATACTAGGGCAATCTCCAGTTGTACGACTGAGCCTAGTCACCTGCCTTAGTCGTGCGACTGAGCTTAGTCGCATGATTGAGTCGTACGACTGAGCTTGAGTCGTACGGTTCATCCAATCGTCCATCTCCAGTCGTACGATTGAACTTCATTCGGATGTCTGACATAGTCGGTCACTTTCAATCGGGCGATTGGGCTCATTCATATGGTCCAATCGTACGATTGTACTCATTCGTATGCTCCATTCGTACGACTGGTCCATACTTATGATTCATTCGTGCGACTGGGCCATACTTTTGACATTTTGACCATTTTACCAACCGACACTTAGTTTCTCTTAACAATAGATAAAACATTATGAACCCCTTGATCATCTCAGAAATTATCACTTTTAAATTAAATATGTTGATCACCTCAGACGTGATCCATTTATCCACCCGATCACCTCAGACGTGATCCATTTATCCACCCGATCATCTCAGACGTGATCCATTTATCTACCCGATCACCTCAGATGTGATCCATTTATCTATCTGATCATCTCAGACATGATCCTTTTAAACTTTCAGTAACAATTTGTTTAGTATAAACATTAAGTTCATTTGGTGACGTTCACAGAGAACAATACGCACAGTCCGACATTGACACACTATACATATAACTTGAAAATTTTAAACTACGAACAAAATAAACATCTTTTTGTGATTTTTGTTAGAGCAGGTTAGAATAGCCTATTAGCATTGACATCATATCAAGGACAAACTCATATGGAATCAGACAGGCATAAACACCATTACTTGGAACATTTTGTATTAAACACAGCATATTTACTTATCACAGTTTTCACTTATCTAAGACCTCTAAGCTCTAACTAGGAATCATGCTTGATCTGATAGATAACACTCATTGATTTTGAACATCAGGCGATGCAGCCACGACGATTGTCAGTATACTTGTCCACTTAAATCCATACACAGACTTTTGGCACACATCAGTGATTAATTAGATGAATTAGGTCAACAAGTGTTTGAGTGTTCCACAGGTATATGGTAATCAATCTTCCTCAGGAGATTTTTGAGCGGTCTGGGGACTTAGAAGATTTGGTTCTAAGAATTTTCAAAGAGATGCTAAGCCTCAGGTCAGTGCCATCGCACAACAGAGAGGCGTAAACAACAATGAATTCTTAGAACGGATAGGTTATGCTAAGCCTCAGGTCAGTGCCATCGCACAGCAGAGAGGCGCAATACCTATCTTCTTCTTAGAGCACTATTAGAATATACATTGTTTTGAGTGACATTTTTCATCTTTTGCTCTGTGTTTCAGGCCATTGCTCACATTTGTGGCATTTGCTTGCTCCTCACCCCTTATTGGAAATTGATTGATTGTGCAGACCAGGGATACCATGAAAACCCACAAATCGTTGAATTATTTAAGTTTAAATCAAGTCAGCGACGACGTCTACTGATCTAATGTGTTAAATCTACCGACACATCGTATAATGCACTGGCACCACCCCAGATCTAGTTTCTCCGGGAAGTTACAGTACCAACCAAACCTACTATCATTTTCCCAATTTGTTAGACTTAGACTTCTCTGATTTATGATTTTCTGTGATTTAATTTAACTTTGCAAAACAGAAAATCTTTTTGGTGATCCAAGTAACTCGATGTCTGTGTACTATCACTTTCTATTTTGCTGAATCATATTTCAAGTTTTTCTGTCTTTGCCTTTTCAGCTTAACTAACCTTCCCCTTTTTTTAAGTAAATAATTACTGAACATAACCTAATCTCCCGCTAAAATTCTAAAACAGAAAATCTTTTGTGTTTTTGGATTTTTATACGACAAGGAAATTAAAAGAAATAAACTAAAAGAAATAAATAAACTTTAAAGATTAAACGTGTGTCGGACTACGCATCTGTGTCTTCTGAGATAACGTCACTTTTCTTTTTAACACCATTGACCTCTAGCAGATAGAAAAATCTAGGTTTATCAAATGGTTTGATGTAGAGGTCAGCGCGTTTAAAATCCGAGTTTATTTAAACCACATCAATTAATTGTTTTTCATAGCAGTCGCGTATGAAATGATACTTTATGCTGATGTGTTTTGTTTTAGGGTGTTGAACCGGATTTTTAGTTACAGCTATGGCAGCAGAGTTATCAACATAAATAGGAGTGTTGGAAAATTGCAAACCGTAGTACCGTATTTGCTATTGGATCCAGACGATCTGAGAGCAGCAACTTACAGTAGCAATGTAAGGCCCCTAATCCCAGGAAACCTCACGGTTGATCATTCACAGCAAAAGCATAGATTTAAGGCAATCATTTACTTATATACCTATATATATATATATTGCAGCGGAAAAATACAAAAATTTCAATTCATTACAACGTAGTTAAATTAAAATATATACATTGTCTTTAAACATCAAAACTCTGTAAAGTCTTCTTAAATTCCTCTTCATCAGGGATGCCAGTCTTTAGATGCCAAGAAGCTTCAGATCCATGCTCCCATCCCTTAAGCCCTAACGCTCACCTGTCAACTGATATGCATATAAATGTCAGCTTCGCTGAGTGAATTCTAGGTTTACTTTGTTAAATTACTTTTGTAAAAGGTATTAGCTTTAACAGTTGAAAATAATTACCATATATCAGAACATCAATACACACGGGCTCTCACTTTATCAATACTTTATCATTTCTTGTTGATTATTACTCTTCTTAATCCGTCAATTCACTGTCACTATCGGTGCCTATGATAAACACAGTACTTTACCGACACGCCCATCCAGGCCTTACTGTCGTACCCAAACAGGCCATTATTGTCATGCCAATCCAGGCCTTACTGACCTGCCTGTTCGAGCATTTACTTTATCATGGTGAGGGCAAAACGAATGCAACCCTCCTTTATCAATTGCTTGCAAGGCTTTACTTTATCAAGGTACACGTTATGCGCCCAATAACCTTTCTTTACGTTTCACTTTCTTGTTTAAGTTATACATAATATAACACAACACTTTACAAGACAATTCATCGCTACGAAGGTCATATCACAATAAAGAAAGCACGTTATCAATTAATTAGAAAACCCCATTTCCCACATAAGATAGTGTATAAAACTTTACTTTAAACGAACTGATCATAAAAGTATGTATTTTAGTATGCATATCGCCCCAAAACATTTAAAACATGTATAAAATAGGGATCTAGAACTCACCTGAACTTAGCAAAATAGCCTCTATTTAAGTAACTTAAGCTATGGTCCGAATGCGCAAGCTGCACGGAAGTTAATACACAAAAACGACATTTTCTTTCCAATTTCGCTACCAGTTTCGCTGGCAGTTTCGCTACCCGTTTCGCTGGAAGTTTCGCTACCAGTTTTGCTGGGCAGCACTTCTGCCAGTCTCGCTGGACAGATTCGCTGCCATGAGCGCCCAACTTTCGTTGGAATTTCCTAGTTTCGCTAAGTGTATAGGTCAACCTAAGCACTAGCGAACTTACCAACGAAACTGTAATTTCGCACCAGCGAAACAGTAGTTTCGCTAGAAATCTCCTAGTTTCGCTGGATGCACGCACAGTTTCGCTGGATGAATACTCAGTTTTGCTGGATCGAGGCCCAGTTTCGCTGGACGAACGAAAACTAAGAACCAGCCCATTTTTAACCCAAAATCTTAACTTTTTACGTCCAAATCCTTGGTTTGCCATCCATAAAGCCATGTCTAACCTTTTTACACGTTTTCATACGTAAAAATTTGACCTTTATGTGTTTCTTTGAAACTTTTTCAAAACCCAAAACCCTAGAATCCGGGTTTGATCTACAGAAGGGTTTAGAGGTCGATTCATAACTGGATTTGTTCCTCTTTTCTTAGGGTTTGATGCTCCAACACCCAGATCTTCAATCCTTCAACCTTTGAAGCTCCAAATCTTGAGTTTTCTTCATTTTCTCTCTCTACTTTCTCTCTCTATGAATTTGGGGGCTAGGGTTGCAAATGCTGGAATGGAGCTGATCATGCATGTTTAAGGGCTGATTAAGGGCCCTTAAACCCACCAAAACATAGCCCATTAAGGTTGATTTAATCCATAGCCCACTAATTTACCTTTCTTTCTTAAATTTACCCTTAAAAGCCCATTATTATTAAATGGCTTGTTTCGGGAAATTTCGGGGCGTTACAAGTCTCCCCCCCCCTTATTTACGTTTCGTCCTCGAAACCTGCCTCGTCGTTAAACGGATCGGGGTATTGTCGTTTCATTTCCTCCTCGGATTCCCAGGTGGCATCTGACCCCTTGCGGTGTTTCCATTGCACTTTTACTTGCTTGACTACTTTGTTTCTCAATTATTTCTCCTTCCGGTCCAGTATAGCCACTTGCTGCTCTACATAATTCAGCTTCTCATCCACTTCGATGTCATCTAGAGGCACGACTGCCTCATCCGGTGCTAAACATTTCCTTAAATGCGATACATGAAAGGTAGGGTGAATCCCAATTAATTCTTCTGAAAGGTCTAGACTGTAAGCTACATCCCCAACTCGTGCTAGTACCTTAAATGGTCCAATAAACCGGGGACTCAGTTTCCCCCTCTTCCTAAATCGGATAATTCGCTTCCATGGTCTCCTTCCTTTATCGGCGTATGACTTTTCTCTATCTTTTGTAGCCTTCATATACGCCTTGATTTTCTCCAACTTTTCCATTGAGGATTCCACGACTTCTAAGCGTCCTAGCTCCTTCTGACCGACATCACCCCAACAAATAGGAGTTCTGCACCGTCGACCGTACAATAACTCATATAGGGGCATCTTAATACTAGCGTGGTAGCTGTTGTTATAAGAGAACTCTGCTAGTGGCAAATGATCATCCCAGTTACCGCCAAATTCGATAATGCATGCTTGAAGCATATCTTCCAGCGTCTGGATCGTCCTTTCCGATTGCCCATCGCTCTGCGGGTGGTATGCGGTACTAATATGCATCCTCGTGCCCATTTCTTCATTGAACTTTTTCCAAGACTTTGAGGTAAACCGCGTATCTCTATCTGAAACAATCGATACGGGCATACCATGCCGTGCCACAATTTCTCGGATAAACAGTTCAGCAAGCTTTTCTAAACTAATTGCTTCCTTGATTGGCAGGAAATGCGCACTCTTTGTCAGTCTATCAACTATCACCCATATCGCGTCGTAGCGTTTTGTCATGCGTGGTAACTTGGTGATAAAGTCCATGGTAACATGTTCCCACTTACATTCTGGTACTTCTAATGGCTGAACATAACCATAAGGTCTTTGGTGCTCAGCCTTCACTTGTAGGCATGTTATACATTTATTTACATATGCAACCACATCTTTCTTCATCCCAGGCCACCACTAATCTTTTTTCAAGTCGTGATACATCTTATTTTCTCCTGGGTGTATTGAGTAGCGGGTCTTGTGCGCTTCATCCATAATCTTTTCTCGCAAGTCGCCATGCCTCGGAACCCATATCCTGCCGTGGAAGGTCTTAACACCCAAGGTGTTCACTACCAATTCATCTACTTTTCCCACCATCCTTTCCTTCTTGATTTGTTGCTCCTTTAAAGCGTCCATTTGCGCTTCGCTTATCAACCTCATAACATCTGGGGTCACTACTAGTTGGCACGCCTTCACCCGGATTGGTTCATGTCCTTCCTTTCGGCTTAGGGCATCGGCTACCACATTTGCCTTACCCGGGTGATAATGGATTTCACAGTCGTAATCCTTTATCAGCTCCAACCACCTCCTCTGTCTCAAATTTAGGTCTTTATGCTCAAAGAAATATTTCAGACTTTTATGGTCGGTAAATATGGTACACTTAGTTCCATACAAATAATGTCTCCATATCTTCAATGCGAACACTACTGTGGCAAGTTCCAAATCGTGAACCGGGTAATTAACCTCCGTGTCCTTTAGTTGTCTGGACGCGTAAGCTATAACCTTTCCACTTTGCATTAACACACAGCCTAACCCTCAGTAAGAGGCATCGGAGTATACCGTTTGGTCTTCATCTCCCTCCGGTAGGGTTAATACAGGAGGTTTGGTTAATCTATCCTTCAATTCCTGAAACGCATCTTCCTGTTCTTTCCCCCAGTCGAACAACACGTTCTTCCTCGTTAACCTTGTTAATGGGAAGCTATCTTTGAGAAATCTTTGATGAACCTTCTATAATAGCCAGCCAATCCCAAGAAACTACGGATTTCGGATGGCGTCCTTGGGGAATTCCATTGCGTAACTGCTTCAACTTTTGCTCGATCAACCATAATTCCCTTGAAATTTATAAAGTGCCCTAAAAACTGCACCTCCCGTAGCCAGAATGCACATTTAGAGAACTTCGCATACAGCTTCTCCTTTCGTAATGTTTCTAACACCTCTTTGATATGACAAGCGTGGTCTCCTTCATTCTTTGAGTATATCAAGATATCATCAATGAAGACTATTACTGATCTGTCCAACATCGGGCGACACACGCGATTCATTAAGTCCATAAATACCGCAGGAGCATTGGTTAGCCCGAAAGACGTAACCAGAAACTCATAGTGGCAATAGCGCGTTCGGAAAGTCGTCTTTGGGATATCTTGCTCCCTTACCTTCAGTTGATGATATCCGGATCGGAGATCTATTCGGGAGATCCAGCTTGCCCCTTGCAACTGGTAAAACAGATCATCTATTCTGGGTAGAGGGTATTGATTCATCACGGTCAGCTTATTCAATTCCCTGTAATCTATACACATCCTCATGCTGCCATCCTTCTTCTTCACAAACAACACAGGAGCACCCCATGGAGAAATGTTGGGCCTAATGAATCCTTTGTCAAGAAGTTCTTGCAGTTGTGACATGAGCTCCTTCATCTCGGACGGGGCTAGGCGGTAGGGTGCTTTGGCAATGGGCGGGGCACCTGACAGTAAATCAATCTGAAACTCTATCTCCCTATCCGGTGGTACCCCGGGCAGATCCTCCGGGAAAACATCAGGAAAGTCCCGCACCACTAGTACATCTGACAACTCTTTCGCTTTAACTTTAACATCCTTGACATATGCTAGATAAGCTCCGCACCCTCGCCTCATACATTTCTCCGCCTTGATCATGGAAATGATCCTTGGAACCTTGCAATCGTTATCACCGTAGATCGTAACCGGACTACCATCTGGAGCCGTTAATCAGATCATCTTTTGCTGGCATACTATGTTAGCATCATGGGCAGCTAACTAATCCATCCCTAGTACGATATCGAAACCTCCTAAGGGCATGGCAAACAATTGTGCGGGAAAGTAATGACCTCCTATTTTAATGTGGCAATCCTCTAACACTCTGACTATTCTAATGGACATACCATCGGCCATTTCTACTTCAAAAGCATCGTCTATTTCCTTAGTTTGGATATCTAGAGTAGCGCAGAATGATACAGATACAAATTCTTACAGGAACCACTATCAAATAATATGGAAGCACAAACACCATTGACAAGGAACATACCTGATACCACGTCTGGGTCTTTCCTTGCCTCCTTCTTGTTCATAGTGAAAGCCATTGCCCTGACTTTGGGCTTTCCATCATCCCCCTTGTCATTATTCTCGCTTGTTCCCGAGTTTCCCGGCTTAGCTTTTTTGCAATCCCTGCTGTAGTGCCTCGACTCATGGCAGTTGAAGCACTTGTTCACTTCCGGGAATTCTCTAGCCATGTGACCAGTTTTCCCACACCGGTAGCACCCATAGCTACCCACTCAGCACTTTCCGGGAAGCCTCCTCCCACACTTTCCACATTCCATAACTTCCTCGACCCCCTTCACAATCACTTGTTTTGTATCTAAAGACTGGCATCCCTGATGAAGAGGAATTTAAGAAGACTTTAAAGAGTTTTGATGTTTAAAGACAATGTTTATATTTTAATTTAACTACGTTGTAATGAATTGAAATTTCTGTATTTTTCCACTGCAAGATGTTATTATGTTAATGAAATTATATATTTTATGTGCAATGAATGACCAACTGTGTGGTGCCCGGGAACGGGGCCTTACAAGCAACATATTCAGCTTCATAGGTTGATAATGCAACCGAGGTCTGCTTCTTGCATTGCCACGTGACTAACCGCCTTCCAAAGAACTGACACCCTGCTGATGTAGACTTAAAGTTCATCATGCAACCGCCATATTCTGAATCGCTGTACGCAGTTAGCTCAAAGTCATCATCATGAGGATACCATAACCCCAGAGTTGGAGTACCCTTCAGATAACGAAAGATCCTCTTCACCCCAATCAAATGATTTACTTTGGGTTTCGCTTGATATCTTGAGCATCATACATGATATCTGGACGCGAGGCAGTGAGATACATGGGAGATCCGATCATCCCACAATCCATAGTGGCATCCACCAAATCCACATTCTCATCAGGAGCCATATCATGATTTGTGGTGAGAGGGGTACCGGCAACCGTGATGTTTCCATATCAAACCGACTCAGAATGTCGCTGACATACTTTGTCTGATGTAGGAATATGCCGGTTGGTGTTTGATCCACCTGTAATCCTAAGAAGAACATCATTTCTCCCATGGCACTCATCTCAAACTTTGCCTTCATCACAATGTTTAACATCAAGTATAGCTCAAAAATTGAATTTGAATGAACCAATAGTCGGACATGCGATTGGACACCCTGATGAACTTCAATCGCACGACTGAGCGAGGCGAATGGCTCAACCGCACGACTAAGATGAACGAATGGTTCAATCACACGACAGAACGACTGAGGTAAACGCATGAAAGAACGTACGACTAAGACCAGTCGCATGACTCAGTCATACGTATGAGATCATTCGGACGACTAGAACTCAGTCTCACGGCCCATTCGCACGACTAGAACTCAGTCGCACGACTAGATCTCAGTCGCTCAGCTCAGTCGCATGACAGAACAAATTTTCTAGTTCATTGCACAAGTTCATGTTTATTCTTTGACACGTACTAATGTTTATTTACTTTGTGTCACAGATGGCTAGTATGTGGATGATGAGTACCAAGCACAATATCTATGCTCATCTAGATCTGTCATCCTGCAAAGCTACTGATTTTGCTGGCATTATCACATTTCTACGTCGTTCGAGGATTTTTCCGAGCGATCTCTGTGCCATGCACACCTTACAGATCCGTAGAGCAGGTGTTTTGGGAAGGCGCTACTATTGATAGGTCCACTGAGCCCCATACTATGCGGAGTTCTCTATTTGGGCAGGCCATCAAGATTACTGAGGAGGATATCCGGACTGTATTAGAGTTCGGGGATGATTCTGACTGCCCCACCCAATTACATCCCCTCACTGTTTGAGGTTGCTTTATGAGGGTTAAGTACTCTGGGGATATTAATGCAAGTATGCTCAACAAGAGCAACTTGTGCCCCCAGTTCAAATACTTAGCCAATGTACTGCTGAGATGCATCGCATCCTGGAAGGGTGGCTTCGACGAGCTCTCCGACCAGATGTAGAACACCTACGCGGCTTTGGTGCTGAATCTTCCATTCAGCTTTTCTAGGATGATCTTCACCTATCTGGTGGAGATCATCAAGGCAAAGGGGAAGGAAAGCTTCTGTATGTATTCACGGTTTATACAGATGATCGTAGATCAGACGCTCCCCTCGCTGCCCAAGGAGAAGGAGGATGCTATTGTCCTAGAGGTGAAGGATGACACCACCCTCGGGAGGATGAGGGTGTACCGGGGGAAGCAAGTGAAGCCCCCGGTAAGGAGACTATTTGGGCATCTGGCCCGTGAAGACTATGTGGCGCAGATGAAGAGGAAGTGGCGCCATGACAACAGTGATTCAGATACAGAGCCGATAGTTGTTCCTGACGATGACTCAGATGACGATGATAGTGGTGATGGTGGAGACACAGGCCCTTCTCACACTCAGACCACTACTGCTGATGTTACATCTCCACCATCTCCACATGGTGATTTAGAGATAGCTGGGTTCCATCTGGACTTCCAGCCTGATGAGGTGGAGTCTGATGAGGAGCCACCGACTCGGACAGTGGGAAGCCGGGTGGTTGCCACCGAGAGGGGGATAAGGACGGTTAGTGGACGTCCGAGCGGGTCTGAGGAGACTACTTCAGATCCATCATACACCCCAGACCAGTCCAGCAGGCAAGGGGGAGCCTCCTGGTCCAGGGGGACACGGTTGAAGAGGATGGCTCAGCCCCATGGGATTAAGCCAAAGAGACGGAGGATCACATTGATTACTACCTCCACTACCACCTCTACCACTACACCACCTACCACCACTACACCACCTACCACAGCCACCCCCCATACCACTCCACCTATTCATACTCCACCACCCATATTCACCTCAGCCACTGCTACCACCACCAGCCACCAAGCTGGCCCTTCCTCATTCCCCACTGGATCATCCCTCGCTCCCATTGGAGTGGAGGAATAGCTGACAACACTCAACAGGATGGTGCTGAAGCTGTTAGCAGCTGATGAGGAGATTTTTGCTAAGTTACGTCAGCTGGAAGAGCTCAATGCTTCTCAAGCTCAGTAGATTTCGCAGCAGGCATAGCAGATAGCTCAACTCCAAGAGCATAGGCAAGAGTCTGCCAAGAAGCAGGAGGAGTTAGAGGCTGCAGACAAGAAGATCATGCTCCAACTAAAAGGATCTAAAGAGGAGCCTCTGTAGATCGGTGAAGGAGATGATGACGGTGATGATGATAAGGATGATGATGAAGAGGATGATAGTGATGATGATGATGAGGGAAATGGTGAAGCAAGAGGTAGGGAGGATGATAATGAGGATGATGAAGGAGATGCAGCTGCATCTGCCTCTACTTAAGGTCAAGAGCAAAGGACAAAGAAAAAACAAGACCAAGGAGCATCATCGTCTGCCCCGCCTACCTCACCATCAGCTGAAGATACAGAGAGGATTCAAGATAAAAGTAAAGATTAGATGTTATATTTGTTCAACTTTTGTACTTGAAATCAACATTATATATTATGTAATTAATGTATATATTTATTATTCAGTGTTTGATTATCTTGATTACATACTAACTATTGTTGCGCTACATCTTTAAATCAAGCAGATCCAGCATTTCAGCAAGATGAGTACGATCTTGCTCCCTTACAGCAGATCAAGTCTCAACTGACTATGATACTTGATCTGCAAGGGATCGTCAGGAGGTCTGTGAGTTATACTCCTGAAGAAGGAGAAATAATTCATGACCTAACTGATGAGCAACCTGCTGAAATGTTCCAGCTGAATCCAGATGAGATAGTGAAGGATGCTCCTACTTTTGATGTGGCTAGTGACGAGGAGCTGAATGATATAGACTAGATAGGGATCGAGGATGTCACTGCTCAGCATTATCCAGAGTATACTGACCGAGATAAAAATATGTTTCCCGATCTGGGTAGTACTCTTGGTAGTGATACTTTGGAGAAGCTGAATCAGAAGGAAAAGGAAGCAGAACCATCTACAAGCCAAGCCCTAGCCTCGGACGCCGATGTAGATATCAGAAAGGCTGAGTGGGGGGCTTGTTTCTCAGAGATCCGAGCCCAGCGCGCTGTAGCTAAGCCAAGTACCTACACCAAGATCTACGAAGTGAAGAAGCATCTGAAGTTGTTAGGGAAGATTATATCATAGGCTTATTTTGAGGATCTTAACGTTTACGCAGTGAAGAGGGAGAGAGGAATCGAGTACTTTTGATTTCCACACAATCTAAAGACTCTCCCTGGTTTTGAGCTCAACCAGCTGGCACGACTGAAGCTGCTTTATGCTGACCCGAAGAAAATGTCAGGATGGTTTGAGGCTGCGTTGAAACAAGAGTATCATACCAGGTGGGTGAACTTCAAACCTCAACAGGCTACGAGGTATATCAGAAGATCTGAGGTAAACCCCATTACTGGAAGACCAAAGGTTGTTTTGAAATGGCACCCTCCGCGCACAATGTCTCGTATTCCATTGAGGGAGATGCCACAAGATTTTGCACCCCATTTAAAATGGTGGTATTATGACTGGCACACTGGAGAGGCCGTCATAGTTTTGGATGGGGAGGAGAAGGTTGAGACAATAAGGGTATTTGACCCTATGTTACTCACAAACTTGTCTGCTTCTGATATCTACACATTGTACAAGTGGCCACTATTTTTTGATACACAAGATATAGTGCAAGCACTTCAGTTCCAACATGTCATACGCTTATGCTTTGCACTTAATATCCATGCTGTTGGACCAAAAGAACCAATGAGCCAAGATCAGGAAAACCTCTAAGTCCCACATGACATCACTCAACTGCTGAAGACCCTCATCAGCTGTTTTGACAAAGTCTGAAGAACAAAGTATGAAGATCAAAGAACTGAAGAACAGCTAAAGAAGACTTCAAAGTACTGAAGACCAAGTACTGAAGTCTGAAGTACTGATCTTACAAGTACTGAAGACTTCAAGTACTGAGGACAAGTACTGAAGAATCAAAAGCTGAAGAACTGAAGAACTGAAGACCTTCTACTAAAGCACAAAGTCTGAAGACAAAGACTGAAGACAACAACTGATGATATCTACTGAAGTCATCAGTTGTTACATCATCTGAAGCCAAGTCTGAAGACCAAGTACTGAAGACTCAGAGTTTGTCACAACAGTTGAAGATGTCTTCTTCAGTTGTTGTGATGGTTTTTCCTTTTCAGTAGTTTATTTTGTTTCAGTAGTTGTACAACAACTGAAGAGCATGTTCTTCAGTTGTTATAGTATCAGTAGTTATAAACGACTGAAGAGTTTGTTCTTCAGTCGTTGTAGGATTTCAATAGTTTTACTTTTGTCAGTACTTAGGAAACTTTTGTAAGAAGATGTCAGCTGTTGACATCTTCAGTAGTTTTATGTTTTATCAGTTGTAATTTTAATATTCTGTTGATGTCAGAGAAAGGACATCACCACCATCCTCTTCCCGCCTATAAAAGGATGGTGAACCATACTGTTTTAATTGCCGAAACGTGCGAAGCAATAGAACATTTATTATTTCGCAGAACTCTTTTCTCTCTCTATGCTTGTGCTTTTACATGCAATATCTTTTATGTTCTTGCATTAATCGCTAATTAATGTGCAAAATCCACTACAAACATAACCTGATTGATCAAACTGCTCTTTTGATCTCTCTGTTTGATCGAATTAGCAATTTGCAAGAATTAGCCATAGAGAGTGAGTTTCTGCTGTTTCTGGCCAAAATCTTGAGGTCTTTTGGTGGTTTCGAGTTACGTTTGTCTTGTTTAAACTTGTTTTTGACTAAAACCTGAGATGACAACACCAACTAATGATCCTCACAATACTGGTTCCTCAACCAAGCCTCCGATGCTGGTTAGGAACGAGTATAACATATGGCAAAGACGTATGCTACACCACTTGGCTGTCAACAGTGCTGGTTGTTGGAAGTCAGTGGTGCATGGGCCATACAAGCCTATGGTGAGTGTCCCGGAATCTAATGAACAGGTTGCGAAGAAACCTGAACAATATTCGGACGAAGATCTAAAGCTGTTCGAAATTGATGCTAGAGCCCATGGAATTCTAGCCATGGCCATTCCTAATGAGATATATTCAGGGCTCTTGCATCATGAGTCTGCTCATGACCTATGGGTTGCTCTAAAGGAACAATTTGGAGGAACTGATTCGGTCTTAGCAAACAATAGGGAAATCCTCGCCCAACAATATGAGACATTCTCATATAGAAAGGGTGAGACTCTGACCCAGCAGTTTGAGCGGCTCTCTTGTTTGATTTCTGAGTTGAAGATGGTCAAACAAGAGTACTCCAAAAGCCAGATGAACAATAGGTTCCTCAGGTCACTGCCTGAGAGATGGGACATATATACCATTGTCCTACGCTCCAGTGCTGACCTGGACACTCTATCTCTCACCCAACTTCATGGGAAATTGCTCACTTTTGAGAGAGAGGTAGAGCAAAAGAGGAAGTTGTCATCTTCTGGCAAACTTGCTGATGACTTTGTCCAAGGTAGTGCTACCTTGATAAGTCATGAGTCAGAATATGCTTCATCAGAAAGTTCTTATGATGAGCATATTGATTTCTCTACCAACTCAGAACAAGCTTTTGTTGGTGTTAGTAGTTCAGGAGGTGGTGGTGACAACTTGTGCTTTCTGATGGAGGACTTGAAGGGCATTCCAGATGATGATCTGGAAGAGATGGATATTTTGAACCAAATGGCAATGATAAATATCCGCTCTCAAAAGTTCTACAAAAGAACTGGTAGGAAATTCCCAGGACTCTCTGGCAAAACCAAAGTTGGTTTTGACAAGAGCAAGTTGAGGTGTCACAAGTGCCAAAGGCTTGGACACTTTGCAAGAGAGTGTAGATCATCTGGATCTAACTCATCTGCAAACTTTGTGACTTTTCCCAGCAATAGCTCACCGCACAAAGGGCAACCTTCCTCCAGTTCTAGCTATCCATCTCAGGGACATGCACCACCTGCTTATTTTGTGCCACAGGGTCATATGCCATATCCTTACCCCTGTTACTACATGCCTCAGCCTAGTCAAACTCAAGCACCCCCAGCTCAACCACCTCATGCTCTTCCAGAGCCTCATTCTTCCCAATCTCATCACCACACACAACCTCAACAACAAAGCTTTTTCACCCCAACTGTTGTTGACTGGAGTAGTCTACCAGAAGAGCTATCTAGTCAAGATCAACTACTTCAAGGTGCTGGTCAACATGGTGGTGACCAACCTTTTGGAAATCTTGCTCTGATGGCCCTTGATTCTGCTGAAGGGTCATCATCCAATGCCTCATCTCAGGTATCCACCGAGGCAAAAGCCAAGCTTTGTTCAGAATCATGCATAGCAGCATTTGCTTCTATTAGAGAAGCAAATATAGCTTTAATAGATAAAAATCTTGAGCTTGAGCAAACAATTTCCAAAAGAAAAGCTGATTTTGAGGTTGTTCTAAAAGATAAAAATGATGAGATTTACAAGCTTAAATGCCAAATCAAAGATGATAAAGCTAGGGAAGATGTACTTCTAGAGAAGTACAAAGACCTCAAGGAAACTCTTGCAACCACCCAAGTTGAGTGTGATCGATGGGTGCAATCATGCAAGGGTTTTGAAATGCTTCTTAGCAAGCAATCAGCTTCCAATGTGAAGTTTGGCATTGGTTATAATCACACTACTCCTCCCACAGATTTCACTTCAATAGCAGAAGTTGAATCTGATGGGGAGAGCAATAACCAATCCTTCTCATCATGTGACTTACTATCCTCTGAATCAGCATCATCAGAGATAGATGTCAGCATTTACTCCTGCCAACACCTATCAGCTGATGCTACAACAGCTGATGGTTCAAATGCTGACTGTCACATGACCAAGAGGCTGATCAACTCAGGTGTTGTCACTAGAAGTACTGAAGGTACTAGAGAGCAAGTGACAACATCTGAAGTTCAAACCTCAAATACTGTTAGCACTGAAGAGAAGAAAACTAACAGTAGGAAAGGTTTGAAGACAACTAGAGAGGATACCAGGAAAGCAGGCACTAGGAAGAAAACTGTTAGTACTGATGACAAACAGCTGAAGAACAAGTCTTCAGCAGTTAAATCCTCATCAGCTGATGATCAGCATAAGATGAAGAAAAAGCCATATGAGATATGTGGCTTGTTCAATCATCTTACTGATGATTGCTGGTACAAAAGGGGTTCCAAACTCAAACAGAAGGAGAAAATTAATGAGAGTATCAATAAAATGAAGAATGAGTTTGAAACCAAGTTTGTACTAGCAACATCCAAGCCTGAAATCCCTAAGCCCAAGGCTAAATCTAAAAAGAAGGTAGGGATTACTCAGGCAACAGCTGAGGTTGCTCAGAAAAAGATGGTACAACATAGGATATCATCATCAGCAAACTCCAATGTGTCTGAAGAGCTGAATGCCTTATCACAGAATCAGACACAATTGATGATGATGGTTCAGCATCTAGTGGGAAGAGTCAACCACTTAGATGCTCCTGTGTTGAAACCACAGAAAAGGAAGTCCAAGCCAAAGGGTTCCTCTTCTGTACCATCTTCTTCACCTCAAGCTGTCACACTCAACACACATGTTAGTGCTGCACCTGTAGCTGAGAACAGACCCAAAACCAAGCAGGTTTGGGTCTCCAAGACAATCTAGCACATGGTTGTGTTTGCAGGGTTCTTCAACATGCCATAGAAGCATCTGGTATGTAGACAGTGGAGGATCCATGCACATGACAGGAAGCAGCTCCCTTCTTAATGACTACTCTCAAGGAAAGAAGGGATTTGTTTCCTTTGGCAATGATGCAAAGGGTTACATCATTGGTAAAGGATTTGTTTCTAATGGGGAAATAAGGTTTGATGATGTTAACCATGTGGAGAATCTCAAGTACAACCTCTTGAGTGTCAGTCAAATGTGTGACAAAGGCCATGTTGCCCTTTTCACAAGCCAGAACTGTCGGATTCTGTCATCCAAAGTTCTGAGTTTGATTGACAAGGCCTTGGATGAACACACTCTCCTGAAGGCCAACAGGACAGGAAGAGTGTATGCCTTAGATCTTTCCAAAAAGATGAATCTAAAAGGCCATCCTTGCCTATTCTCCAAGGCATCTCCTCAAGAGTCTACACTATGGCATAGAAGGCTGGGTCATGTTAATTTCAAGAACTTGAATCAGCTTATAAGCCATGGTTTAGTAAGAGGATGGCCTCAGAAGGAGTTCAAGTGTGAAGATGACTGCACTGCTTGTGTGAAAGGAAAACAACACAAAGTTTCATTCCCTTCAATAGAAGAACCAAAGTCCACTGCCTGCTTACAGCTTCTGTACATGGATCTCTTTGGTCATGTCAGAGTAATGAGCATGGCAAAGAAGAAATACTGCCTGGTAATTGTGGATGATTATTCCAGGTTTGTATGGACTTTCTTCTTGCACTCCAAGGATGAAGCAGCAAAGACAATAATGAACTTTGTGTTACATGTAGAAAAGCAGTATTCCCTACAGGTCAAGTGTGTGAGGAGTGACAATGGAACAGAGTTTAGAAACCACACACTTGATGACTTCTACCTGTCCAAGAGAATTAGAAGGCAGTTTAGCATTCCTAGAACTCCTGAGCAGAATGGAGTGGCGGAGAGAAAGAACAGGACCCTCATTGAAGCAGCAAGGTCAATGTTGGCTGACTCAGGGTTGCCACTGACCTTTTGGGCTGAAGCTGTCAATACAGCTTGCTATGTACAGAATAGAGCTTTAGTGAATAAGAGGTTGATGAAGACTCCATATGAAGTTCTTCATCATTTGGCCCCTCTTATTTCATTCTTTAGAGCCTTTGGGTGTCCTTGTTTTATTCTCAACACTAGCAACCCACTCCAGAAGTTTGCTAGTAAGGTGGATGCAGGGTATTTTGTTGGTTATTCATCAACTTGCAAGGCATACAGAGTCTTCAACTGTAGAACAAAGGGGGTTGAAGAAACTCTGCATGTTAAGTTCAATGAATCTCCAAAGGACAAGATTCCACAAAACCCTGTGGAGTTGTTTGATCTGGACATACTGCAATATGTTCCTTATCAACCTCCATCTGTTGAGCCTGTCAACAGATCTTCACCTGGTGGTACTGATGATGATGAAGTCAGTACTCACCTCTTCAGGTTTAGTGACAACCTGCCTAAGTCCACTGAACCTGATGCTCCTGTAGCCTCAGCAGCTCCATCCACTACAAATGCTGATGAGATTTCTGCTTGCTCTACTTCGTTTGAGCTGCCATCCTCTACATGGTTTCAGGAATCTCCATCACCATTTGTCGCTGCTGATGAGTCTACAAACACTTGCACAGATATCATAGTCTATCAAGAGCTCAAGAATCACCCCACATCACAGATCATTGGTGATATCCATGCTGGAGTTTCAACCAGGAATCAATTGTCCAACTTCTGCTTCTATGCTCTCTTCATCAGTCAGCAAGAGCCAAAGAACTATCATATTGCTTTAAGAGACAATGGATGGGTGGAAGCTATGCAGCTTGAGCTTCTTCAATTCAAGAAACAACAAGTGTGGGAGCTTGTTCCATTACCCAAAGATAAGTGTGCTATAGGCACCAAGTGGGTATTCAGGAACAAAACAGATGAGAAGGGCCAATTGTCAAGAACAAGGCCAGACTGGTTGTCCAAGGGTTTGCACAGGAGGAAGGCATCGATTATGATGAGACCTTTGCACCTGTGGCCAGACTGGAAGCAATCAGACTGTTCTTAGCTTATACTGCTTTTCACAGTCTTAAGGTTTATCAAATGGATGTCAAAAGTGCCTTCCTATATGGAAAAATAAAAGAAGAGGTTTATGTGTGTCAACCACCAGGCTTTGAGGACAATAAACATCCTGATTGGGTGTACAAGCTTGATAAGGCTCTCTATGGGCTGAAGCAAGCACCTAGAGCCTGGTATGAGACACTCTCAACCTTTCTTTTAGAGAATAAGTTCACTAGAGGCACCATTGATAAAACCTTATTCATCAAGACTGTGGGACAACATAAGCTCCTTGTTCAGATTTATGTTGATGACATCATCTTTGCATCCTCTGATCCAAAGTTGTGTGATGAATTTACAAAGCTTATGAAGCTACGATTTGAAATGAGTGCTATGGGAGAATTACAGTACTTTCTGGGTTTGCAAATCAAACAACAGGATGATGGAATCTTCATCCATCAGTCCAAGTATACCAAAGAGTTGTTGAATAAGTTTGATTTACAAACATGTAAGCCCTGTTCTACTCCCATGACCAGCATCACACAACTAGATGTAGATCAGAAAGGTAAAGTGGTTGATGAAACCCTTTACAGATGTATGATTGGGTCCTTGATGTACCTTACAGCCTCTAGACCAGACATCATGTTTGCAACATGTGCCTGTGCTAGATTTCAGTCTGCACCTAAAGAATCCCATTTGATTGCAGTCAAAAGGATCTTTAGATACCTGCAAGGTACCCAATCACTAGGTCTTTGGTATTCAACTGGGCATTCTTGCAAATTAGTTGCTTTCTCTGATAGTGACTATGCAGGATGCAAAGTCACCAGAAAATCCACTTCTGGTGGTTGCCAATTCCTAGGCAATTGTTTAGTTTCTTGGCAGAGTAAGAAACAAACATCCATTCCTACATCCACAGCTGAAGCTGAGTATATTGCTGCTGCAAGTTGCACCTCTCAAATACTCTGGCTTCAGAACCAACTTCTGGATTATGGCATTACTGAGACTAAGACTCCATTATTAATGGATAGTGCTTCAGCTCTTTGTATTGTTAAGAATCCAGTCCAGCACTCTAGGACCAAACATATTGAGATCAGACATCATTTCATTAGAGATTGCTATGAGAAAGGTCTGATTGATCCTAAGTTTATGCCTAGTGCTGATCAGCTTGCAGACATTTTTACTAAGCCTTTAGATAGTGCCACATTTCAAAATTTGGTACTAAGGCTTGGTATGCTGCAGCTTGACTAATTTGACCTTTGCTGATGCTTTTACTTCACAACTACTGATGAGCATTAGGTCAAATATAAGTACTGATGAGTAATTTAGTCTTCAGCTCTTTCACAACTACTGAAGACTAAAATGACTCAAAGTACTGATGTACATTATTTATTGAAAACAACTGATGTAGTGAGGTGGATTACAACTACTGATGTATGATTTTCAAATAAATAAGTACTGAAGAACAAATTTTGTTCACAAGTACTGATGTGTGATCTTACACAAGTACTGAAGACAAAATTTGTTCACCAGCTCTGAAGAATATTTCATCAGCATTTGTGAACATCTGATCACAAAAGCTGAAGGCATAAATACTCACAAGAGCTGAAGGGTCAATGAAACATCTGAAAGTCAGCCAAAGAGCTGATGAGTAAATGCGGAGGTCAGCATGAAACAACTGATTTGATGGAAACAGCTGATGAGTAATTTTGCTCTTCAGCTGATGCCAACAGCTGATGTTTCATACCCAAACAACTGAAGGACAAAACCATGTCTTCAGCAGTTTCACAACTACTGATGGCTAACACCAAGTCCTCAGTTGTGTACAACTGAAGCAATACCATGTCTTCAGTAGTTCACAACTACTGACATCAGTAGTTCACAACTACTGAAGGCTAACACCAAGTCTTCAGTTGTTACAACGTCTGAAGATGAAAACTAGGTCTTCAGTAGCTTATAACTACTGAAGACTGACAATGAGTCTTCAGCCGTTTACAACATCTGAAGGACAAAACCAAAGGCTCAGTAGTTTCAACTACTGAAGACCAGCACCAAGTCCTCAGATGTTACAACCACTGATGGTTAAAACCACGTCATCAGTTGTTACAACAACTGATAACTAACACCAAAACCTTCAGTAGTTTTCTTTCAACCTTTGACCTACCCTATAAATACCCCACTTTCAGAGCATTTACTCCTCACTTGACCTAATCCTTCCAAACCTCTGAAATTCCCATACACCATTAATGGCGACCATGCAACTGAAACCTCGACACAACTGTGTCGCCCATCTTACAAAATCGCCATTATGGCCTAAGTTTCACCAAGCCGTCGATCTTATGAACGACTCACCCTACAAAACGGCTTTTCTCCTGAACCCCACTATATACACCGACTCCTTGGCGGAGTTTTGGACAAATGTAACCGTCCAAACCGGAGAGCAGGATGGCGAGGTCTCTCTCCGGTCCTCCGTTAACGGTCACCCCGTGGTTATCACTCCAGCTACCCTACGCCAAACCCTAGAGCTGGAGGATGCCACCCACCCAACTTCCTACCCCAAAGGTGCCCTGGATCTCTCATTCACATCCCACGACTACCAGGGTAACCTCTCCGCCTCCACCCTGTTGAAGAAACACTTCCCTGACCCTCAACGATTGATCTTCCACATGGTGAAGGTGTGTCTGGCTCCCAAAACCTCTTCGTGGGACCAGATGTCCACAAGGTGGCAACAGGTATTGTTCTCTATCCTTGAAAAACAACAGTTAAACTTAACTGATATACTATTTTTGGAAATAAAGGATATGGCCACAAAACCAATTTCTAACCGATGGATCTTGTATCCTCGGTTCATTATGGCCATAATAGAGAACCAGCTTCAGGCTGAGAGACTAGTTGGCACTGGGGTCCCTGCCATGGCTGTTCTAGCCGAGGTATACTCCAGGCACAACATGGACCAAACACTCAAATAGGCTGGCCGGCTGCGAAAACCCATGTAGCAGGAACCCACAGCCTCCACCTCCAAATCCAAAGTCCCCTCCAAACCAAAAGCCAAAAAGAAGCCCAAAAAGGCTACTCAGGGAGTTGAGTCCCCTGAGGATGCCCCTGTAACACAAAGGCAGGATGTGCCTGCTGGTTCGATTCTCCCAGCAGGTACCACGACTCCACCCACCACAACCGCACAGGCTTCCTCTTAACAGGAGCCTGATGCAACCAATATTGGGGCAACCACATTACTGGGATCCTTCTCACTTGAGAAGGCTGCCATTGAAGAGCACAGTCCTCCCCCTGTGCACACTGCTTCGAGCCCATCTCTTGATGAGACCACCCCACAAAGCCCTACATTGGTTATCGCCAAAGTGCTGACCCATCTGAGCACTCCACCCTCTCCCAGAAACCTATTACAACTGGGGAGACTCCAACCGAAGAGGGGGTGGATACAAGTGCCGGTGGGAGCCCACAGCACAGAGAATCAGTCCAATCTCCCAGTGTGGCTAGGGAGATAGGACATTCTGGTGAGGCTGCCACTTCCCCTGCATCAACATCTGAGCAGGGTGAAGCTGGTAACATCTCTAAGACCTTACCAGAGGCAACTGCTGATGATGGATCCAATCCGGAGGCTAGAAGTCCCTAGTACCATGAACAAGGGGCACATGCTATTACTGAGCCACACTCAAGGCATGTACATCCTGACATTGTCAGGAGGTCAGGTGATTCAGCTCATGCTGATGATGACCTGAGCTTCTTCTATGATGTAGTAGCTCAAAACACTATCCTAGAGGATGAGATAAGCAGACTCAAAGAGCTGCTTGCTCAAATGACTCAGGATAGAAGTCCATCTGCCACCACTACCCCACAGATGGCACCTTCACCCGAAGGTCTCATACACACTGAGCCACTCCCACAAACTCGGCCACCAGCCCCTGCTTCTGGCACTAGCTCTCAGGGTCAGAACCCCCCTGAGCAGCTGGATGCTATCCTCCAGAAATCCCTACCTCTCATCACACCCATGCTTAAAGACTTAGTCATTCAAACCCTTGATGAGAGGCTTCCCACATACATACAACCCATGGTGGAGGTTGCCATTTCTAAGGCACTTGCTGATAGTCAAACCCCAACCAATGCACCCAAAAAGGGGGAGACATCAGTGCAAGTCAAGAGGAAGAGGGGTGAGGAGGAGATAGAGGCAGAGAAAGAGGTGGTGGTTGAGAGGGAGTTGGTTGAGGAGAATGGGAAGGTGAGGGAGAAAGGGAAGAGGAAAGAGAGGGAGGTTGAGCAAATAGAAGTGGCTGATATCCAAAAGGATTTCAGTGTCACTGATAAGAAAAAGGGAGAGGAGGGAAAGAAGGTGGCTGACTCTGATCTAGCTGCCCTTATCAAGGAGGCTGATGCTGAACAAAGCAGATCAATGGACTCTGCCATTGGTCAGTTGTTCAGATAAGGCTTTGACAAGGACACTGCCTTGCTAGATCAAGAGCTCAGAAGGATGGAAACTAGGGAGATAGAATACCGATGGTCTACTTATAGCCAAGAGGATCAAAAGAGACTCGAGGCTATGAGCAGATTCATTTCGAAGTATCTGGGCAGGCCAGTCCTTGATGTCAAAGCATGGACCAGGGACAGGATCTTGGCTATAGCCGCCAAAATCTGTTCAGCTGGTGACTTCACAAAGGGACTGGTCGCTGAGGCCCTCTCTGAAGAAGGTGCTGGGAACAGGACATTTCTAGTAAAACAGACCAAACCAGCCCTTATCTCTAGGTTACTAGCAGTGCCTGCCAACATTCCCACACCAACAACCCAACCACAACCCACTAAACCAACCCCTTCACCATCAAAACCCGCAGCCAATGATCCACCCTTGAAGAAGAAGAGAAGGGTGTTGAGGCTGCAAGAAGAAGAAGAAGAGGGTGATGAGGAGGATAGACTGCCTCTTTCAGCAGTCATCCCTCTACCAAAAGCCAAATCCCAAACCATCACTCCCACCTCACAGATGGAAACTGTGAAGTTGAAGATAGAGGAAGAGGCACAGCAGCATCTTCATGATGCTGAAATGCTTAAGTCTATTGACCAAGCATATGCTGCCTCTACCTCTATCATGAATATGAAGAAAGAACCTCTGAGACTCTTCACTCTCAAACAAACCTTCCAATATAACAAGGAGAGAGTGAGGACTTGGCCTGATCCTAGGGTGGCTTACAGGATCATAAAGAACAATATTCCTGTGAGGTACAAGAGCCAGATGAAGAGGATTGTAGATGAAGTAATCACTATGGCTCTTGTAGTAACACCCTGGGAAATTATGGATGAGTTCGAGAAAGCTTATAAAGCTAAGCTACCTCCTAAAATGATGTTGGAGAACATGATGGTGGGAAAGGCTTAGTTTATAAGAAGCTTGAGAACTTCCGCAAAGATTAGCTCACCTTGTTGCTAGAAGGCAGACATCCAGATGAATTTGCTTATAAGCAAATCACAACAGTTGAGCTCAAAAATGGGAAACAGGTCAAGTATGTCTCAGAGACGTACGGCCGTGAAGGATTGTTCGATGGTGGGGATGAGGGCATGACCAAAGATGAACAAATGATCTTTGTCCGAGCCTACACCAGAGAATCCTACAGGCTTGTACATGGGAGGTAGATCTCATGGATGGGACAACAGATCTGTGTCCAATTCCCCAAGACAGAGCTCCCATCCATACTTAGCCAAACAAACACTAGAGACTACCTCTCAGGCCAGTGCTTATCTGGGTCAACTTCTAATCTGATCTAGAAGGAAATAGACCAATCATTGTGCCACCAATAAGTGGGACAACCAATAATTAGAGGTTTTGGCTGCATTGGTTCAGGGGGAGTTTGTTGGACCAAAAGAACCAATGAGCCAAGATCAGGAAAAACTCTAAGTCCCACATGACATCACATCAACTGCTGAAGACCCTCATCAGCTGTTTTGACAATGTCTGAAGAACAAAGTATGAAGATCAAAGAACTAAAGAACAGCTAAAGAAGACTTCAAAGTACTGAAGACCAAGTACTGAAGTCTGAATTACTGATCTTACAAGTACTGAAGACTTCAAGTACTGAAGACAAGTACTGAAGAATCAAAAGATGAAGAACTGAAGAACTGAAGACCTTATACTAAAGCACAAAGTCTGAAGACAAAGACTGAAGACAACAACTGATGATATCTACTGAAGTCATCAGTTGTTACATCATTTGAAGCCAAGTCTGAAGACCAAGTACTGAAGTCATCAGTTGTTACATGCTGGGGTTTCTAAAGAAGAACGAGCTAAGAGGTTTGAAGAGTTTAAAAAGGAAGTCAAAGATTAGATAGAACTTGGTCCAAGGGGGAGTTTGTTGGTACACATGTCCCTAGTTCTAGTTCTAGTGAGCTTAAATGTAATTGACCTTCATTTTGTAACACTTATGTAATGTTTGATATATGAAATGAAAAACTCTTCTTTGAATGTGTATTGGTTATTGAATGTTATATCTATTCATATGATTGAGTATTATACACTTATATGAACATGTTATATAGGTTTACAGTTGTTAGACATAGTTCTGCATCGTTAAAGGTTCAGGAATGTGTTTGACTAAGTCTCATGATTCAGTCGCATGACTGGACCATGCGAATGGGCCAGTCGCACGACTGAACCAGATGATTGAGTGATACGCACGATTGAGTCATAAAACTGACTCAGTCATACGAATGAATCAATTGTATGACTCCGTCGCACGACTGAGCCATACGCATGGCTCAGTCGTATTATTGAAAGCTAAAACCTATAAATACTACTTAATTTGTGGAAAAATAAAACACTTTGAGAATTCTTAACCCTAGCCGTGCTTGTTCGTCCAGAGAGTCCCTTCCAACTTCATAGAACATTTTTGATCGATTCTAATCAATTTTTAACGTATTCTAATCATTAGTTTTGATCGGATTAACGTTCTCCCTGATTGGATCACCAATCAAATAGGATTCCCCACTATTTGATCTGGTTTCATGTTGAATCAGTTAGCACTCCGCACGTACACGGTCCTAACAGGAAGGATGCAAACAGGGTCAATCACTAAGATTGACGGGACCCTTGTGGCATGCCCTAGGTGACTGGGTCAGCTTCATGGATAATGTTTGGGGTCTATTTGTAGACCTCAGGCCTAGCATGAGCTTCGTGCACAATGTTCGGGCTATTGCACATTGGTCCGGATGAAAGGGAAAGATGGCATGCCCTAGGTGACTGGGTCAGCTTCGTGCAAAATGTTCGGGGTCTATTTATGGACCTCAGGCCCAAAATCAGCTTCATGCATAAAGTTCGAGGTATTACACATCGATCCGTATGAAAGTAAAAGATGATTAAAAGTACGAAACGAAAGTATGTGTATGAAAGTAAAAGATGATAAAAAGTATGAAATGAAAGTATGTGTATGAAATTAAAAGATGATGAAAAGTACAAAACAAAAGTATGCGTATGATGTTGAAAGACAACAATGAAAGTATGAAAGAACGAAATGAACAATGAATATTGTCTGGATGTACGTATGATGTGTGCTCGCATACGAAAGTAATGTATTTTATTCAAAAAAGTATATTTTTGTAACAAGGTATTTTAATACTTCTAAAACTAGAACTCACTCATCAACGCTGACTTTTATGCATTTTCAATTGGTAGGTAATTTTGCCGAGGATGGCACACGAGGAGGCTACTCGGTAGGGCAAGACTGGCATCCATTCACGCATAATATTATTGGTGTTTCATAATGCAATTAATCGATGCATTTGTAACTTATGAAAAATGTTGTATTGCTTAACAATAGTAATTATCAATGAAACGAATGGATGGTTTTTTGTTAATGTAATACTAGTGCTTAATCTTATGAACTATGTAATGTTTCAATTATTATGTGCGATGAATGTCCAACTGTAAGTGTCCCGGAAACGGGGCCTTAGAAGTTGGTATCCGAGCTCAAGTTTAAGTGAAGTGGGTAAAATATTTTCCAAAACATAATCTTAAATTGAGAATGGGACTAAAGGAAAGGGATGCCAGCCCGAGTAGCTACGTCCCATTAGGTATTTCTTTTCTTAACGTTAACTGGTATTATGTGCGTGTGCTATTTGACTATGTGCTCTTGGTAGATTTAGATACTGATGTAGTAAGGATAAGAAATGCTTGGGGTATGAAGAGTAAAGTAAGTTTTGGGTTTGTTAGAACATAAAATCATAGTTTAACCTCTTAAACTTTCTAAAAACGCAGCGGAAGTAAAGCATTATAACCATGTTTATAAGCTGAAAAATATGTTCATTAGATGACCATATTGATGTATAAAACAAACCCAGAGAACAAAGGATCATTTATGTGAATTAGCAAGCTATGAACATATGTAAAACTACATAAAATCATAGCTTCAGTGAGCTGTGAAACTACCTTACTGCAGCAGCCAAAATTCGACCAAAAGTGATGTTTGATGAAGATGGAGATGCCCAAAAATCAGCCAAGACTTCAAGGATAGAAGTCCTCAAGCTAGTATACCCCAAGCTCCTTGCAAACACACCATCTTGTTATGTAGATTATCACCAAAACAACTTGAAAACCCTCTTATTTCTTGCTAAAAACCCTCTTTTCAGCTGAAGAAAACCATAACCCTTGAGAGAGAATTAGAGGATCTCTTTTGTTGTGTTGCATGCAAATGAGAATCATTATCATGGAGTGCAAGAACATCTCTTGTTTCTTGCTGAATAACCCTCCTTTTTAGCTTCAAAACCCAGCTCAAAACTCTCTTTTCTTGCTGCTGAAAAACCATATGGTTTTAAGAAAGGGAGAGAGAGCTATGTCTTGTGTTGCATGCATTAGTTATATGAGAAAAGGAGAGAGCATCTTCTTGTTAATTGAACATGCATGTGTGTGTCTTCAAGAGAATCTCATACTGGAGACATGCATGTGTGTTAGTTAATCAAGACAATAATGTCTTTACACACATGCATGGTGGACGGTCTCTTGTTTTAAAAAGAAAGGTTTTCTTTTATAAATAATAAACACACACATATGTATTGTCTAGTATTTTAACTAGTTTATACAATTAACCAATTAATTGTATAAGTAGTATACTCTCATTATTATTTGGTGTTATACAACCAATTTAAATAATACTTCAAATAATATCATTGAACAAAATATCCTAATAAATTGTTCCATCTCATATGCAATTTATTTAGAAAACCCATTTTCTAAATTTGGTGTAAATATTTAGTTGCATGATCATATCATCAATTAAATATTAATTGGTGTTTGCTAAGCTTGTTATTGGGTATAACCCGACTTGGATCATAACGTACTGACCACATCAATATTCTAAGTGTCTTGGGCACATAGAATCCTACAATCTCCCACTTGCCCAAGATTCATAGAAGATTGATGCAAGCAGTAAATAACGCCTAACAACGGTTTACTACCCTTAATACGCATGATTTATGGCCATTCAATAACATCATCCTATTCAAGTACCCTACTTGAAATGATTTAGGTGAATCAATCATCTATCCTTTTGTTACGGAAGTCATGTTAAATCCAAGGACACAGAATGATCATTCCTTATTGATTTAACTTAATCAGGCCTTAGACATCTAACTCTCAACGAATAAGAGGAACAAATTCCATCTTGACTACATACGTTTCTCACAAACACCTCGTGTTATATCTTAACATACCCTTATGTACTGTCCACTATTTCAGGACAGTGAAAAATTAGCTCAAGGTATAATACTTGGTGAATATCAAAACCCAATATGTATCTCAGGTCGGAGGATACCAAATGATATTCACCATTACTCAAATTTACTTATGATCAATCGATAAGATTCCATGTAGTTAAATTTGAGATGCGGGTTAGTCCAACATTTGTATCCCACAAATATCTATGAACCTTGGTAGCAACCCATTGCTCTATATTCATCCTTATGAATATCAACCAATCCAAGTTCATAATAATCTTACCCTCACACTTGTTCCCATAAGTATGAATGACTACGGACATTTAGAGTAAATAATTTACTCATGGATTAAACATGCTAAATTGGAACATTAATAGAAACATTATAACCAAATAATTTTACTCAAATAATAAAGTGTTCCACATATTCAAATACAAAATTTGATCAAGTCCAATCACTAGAATATCGAAGTCCTAAGGCACAAGTGTGACTTTCATGCTTTGACCTATCTAGGAGCTTCGTCAATGGATCCGCAATGTTTTGATCAAAGTGAACTTTGCGAATACATATCTTTCCCTTTTCAACTTCATCCCTTATGTAGTTGAATCTCCGCTCATTGTGCCTAATCTTTTGATGTGCACGGGGTTCCTTGATTTGAGCAATCACACCCTCGTTATCACAAAAGATTTCTAAGGGGTCTTGAAAGGTAGGGACCATCCTTAGATCGACGATAAACCTTTTATTCATGTAGCTTCCAAAGCTGCTAATGAGGCGGCTATGTATTCCTATTTTGTAGTTGACAGTGTTACCCTATTCATAATGGAGACATACCCGATTGTGATCGAGTCAGTTTGGAAACTCGCATCCGTGTAACCTTTTACAACGAGTTCCTCTTTCTCAGATCCGTATATTAGAAACATATCCTTAGTCCTCCTAAGGTATTTCAATATACTTTTAATAGCCATCCAATGGCTATTACCTGGATTCTGCTGATATCTTCTTGCCATTCTTAACGCGCATGACACGTCCAGTCTTAGTGCATATCATCGCATATATGATGGATCCTATAGCAGACGCATATGGGATGTCCTTCATACAATCTTGCTCATCCTTTGAGCTTGGACATTGAGATGCACTCAATATTGTCCCTCTTTGAATAGGTACCATACCTTTCTTAGAGTCTTCCATCTTGAACCTTTTTCAAGATTTTATCAATATATGCATCTTTGTTTAGACCTATCAACCGCCTCAATCTATCCGTATAGATCTTTATTCCCAAAATATAGGCGGCTTCACCAAGATCTTTCATGGAAAAACAATTTTCAAGCCAGGTTTCAACAACTTCCATGGTTGGAATGTCTTTTCCATATAGTACTACGTCATCAACATACAATACTAAGAATGTGATTACACTCCCACTAGCCTTTTTATACACACAAGCCTTGTCTCATCAACATACAATACTAAGAATGTGATTACACTCCCACTAGCCTTTTTATACACACAAGCCTTGTCAGCGTTCTTGATGAAACCAAATTTCTTGATCTCTTCATCAAAACATTGATTCCAACTTCTCGATGCTTGTTTCAATCCATAGATTGATTTCTTTAACTTGCATACTTTATTAGAATGTTTTGGATCGACAAAACCCTCAGGCTAAACCATATAGACATCTTCCTCAAGATATCCATTTAGGAAAGCGGTTTTGACATCCATTTGCCAAATCTCATAATCATAATGAGCAGCTATGGCAAACAATATCCTTATAGACTTTAGCATCGTAACAGGTGAGAAAATTTCATTATAGTCAACCCCTTGAGTTTGAGTGAAACCTTTTGCTACAAGTCTTGCCTTGTAAGTATCCAAGCTTCCATGCATATTTGTTTTCTTCTCAAAAACCCACTTGCATCCAACCGATTTGGAGTTAAGTGGAGGGTCAACCAATTCCTAAACTTGGTTGTCATACATGGATTGCATCTCTACATTCATGGCTTCCAGCCATTTGTCACAATCCGAATTGGACATATCATCATGGTATGTAGTTGGCTCACCGGAGTCAACCTCATAGCATCCATCCATGAAAAATCCATATATTTCAGGTGGAATGCTAACTCTACCAGATCTATGAATGTTTTGTGTGTATTGATCAACCTCTTGATCATCATCAACAACCACTTGTTGACAGCTAGTGTCAACCAAACGTGTATTGCCTTGTGGATCTTGATCTTCATCAAATTCCATTGTTCTATCCGTCACTCCTTCCATAAGGAACTTGGCTTCCAAGAACTCTGCCCTTTAAGCAATAAACTCCTTTTGCTCTGTTGGATCAAAGAAGTAGTATCCTATACAGTCTTTGGGATATCCAACAAATATACACTTAGTGGATCGACTTTCAAATTTGTTTTGGGTGTTAAGCTTAACATAAGCTTCACTACCCCATACCTTTTAAATATGATAGTGATGGAACTCTTTCATTGCCATATTTCAAAAGGTGTCGAACCCACTTTCTTGCTTTGGGCCATATTCAAAATACGAGCCGTGGAGATTAGTGCGAAAACCTAAGATGATAAAGGTGGTAAGCTCATAGCCTTAATGAATTGAACCATATCCAAATAGGGTTCAGTTTCTCCTTTATCAGAATGAAGAACTTAGATAGTTATGTAGAGTTGATTTTCCACTTCATTATTGAAGATTTTGAACATTTCAAAAGCTTCATTCTTATGTGTCATCAAGTGAACACAGTAATAGTATAATCGTCGGTAACAGTAATGAAGTATCTTTTCACCAATCTTTGTCATTGTCTTGAAAGGACCATATACATCCAAATGTATCATTCCTAATAAGTCTTCTGGTTCACAATTATCAAATGAAACATTTTCATTTGTTTCAAAAGACCATTCTTTTGAAGTGTGTGAATCCAATTCTCGTTTATATGAACAAGATGACAATGTCAAAGATAATAATAACTTAAACCGATTTTAAGTTTCTTGGTGCTTAATTTGTATAATGAGTTATTATAGGACGAATTATCATGAACCAATTCATGAATATCATTAAAAGGCATATCCTTAAAATGAAATGCATCATCCATAAAACTTAATACCATTATATACAAACTTTAAATCATGACCATATTCTTTTAAGAGGAAACTTTAATTATGTTCCTAGTCAAACTAGGTGCATACAAAAGGTTTTAAGAACAACTTCCAAACCATTTGTAAGTCTCAAAATCGAGTTTCCCTCCTTGAAGCACACATTTCTTTTGAACTCCTTTGCAACAATTGCAAGTATGAGTCTCACATCCGGTATCTAATACCCATGTGTTTGAAGAAATGACATTTAATACAATGTGGGTCATGAAACTTGTATTTGAGGTTTGCCTAGCATCCCTCTTATTTTTCAACTCCTTGAGATAGGGGGGACAGTTCCCTTTTATTGTCCTATCTCTCCATACTCAAAGCATGGATCGTTCTCCTTTACTTCAGGCATCATAATCTTAGGTTTTTGAGGTTTCGCTTTAACCTTTTCTTTGATGTATTCCTTTCTTTTGGCAATAATTGCCTTAGGATCTTGATTGGCCATTTTTTTAGTCTCCCTCATTGATCGATAGAATAGGTAGAACCTCTCTACCCATCCCTGCCTCGGTTGCTTTTGAGCATTGCGTGAATTTCACCGATACTCTTGTCCCACCCGTTCATATTATAGTTTATTATGAATGTCTCAAACCTTTAGTTGGGCAATCAAGGATCAAATCCTTGGCCAACTACTTTGAGATAGGACATTTAAGCATCTTGAGGCTATCAATGTGGCTTTTTATCTTAAGAATATATAAGATGATATTGATTGGGTTTCTTCCATGTGACATGCATAAAGTGCTTGAACCGTTTCGAAGCAATCTTACTAATGTTTGTTGAAGGAACATTTCCTTCAACTAGATTATCATGTCATATGCCCTATGATGTTCCAAACCCTTTTGGAGTTCGGGAATCATATTCCCAACATTAGGTAGGAAACTTGCACAGAATCCTTAACGTGCTTAAGCCAATCGTCAAAAGGCCTTAACACCAACAGCGTTGGTTGGTAAGACATGGGATCGTCAAGGACATAGGCCTTTACTCAATTTGATAACGATTCTCAGTGATAGGGTATGGACAGTCGGGGTGGTAGCTTATTATTTGCGGCTATTCTACAAAATTTACAAAGTTCTTATTAGTATTTCTTAAAATTTTATTTTAACTATTAATACCCTTTTATGTGTCATAGACAATTAATAATTAAAATCTAGAATCCAACGTTACATTCAAATAATGGTTAGGTGACCTTTATCCCATTATTTAATTTAACAAGGTAGTCAATATTTGACAATTGCAACCTTTTGCAACTTCTAGCCTTTATGGGATCAGTTAAACATCTTATGTTTGGTTGGCATGTTTAATCCCATCAACACCATTGTACGCCATGCTTCGGTGAACCTATGCACATGGTTTCCAATTCAAGTCGTCCTACTTACACACACGTGTGAGTTTTTCACATACAAGCGGTTAGGTGACCTTTATCCCACAAGTATGTTAGACTCACCTCAAACACACAAGTTCCCTATAAGTGGTTAGGTGACCTTTATCCCACAAATAGTTCTCAAGTGATTCGAGTGTCATGTAAAAGGATGGTGTTAAACTTGTTTCAAAAGGGATTTTTGGTTTTCATTAATTCTAGTTATGAAAACTCTATATACCTTGTATTTGCATGCTTTCAAATGCAAGGTATCCTATGGTTTAATTTTAATAAAACCTCTTTTATTAAATCATTAATCCTTTTAATAACCTTTTATTAACCACTTAATGATTAGAAACCATAAATTTTCAGCTTGTTAAGTTTGCTAATGAGTTTGTTATGCATATCCAAATATCAAACATCAATCATACAACAAACAACCAAACAAGCATAATATAAACAACCACAATGTGCATAACCATAGCTACTATTGTGACCACACTTGTTTGCCATCACAAGTGTGGTCATTTGGTCTTTCCAAAGGGTTGAATACAATACAAAATAGAGGTCTTCATAGACTCCCACTTGAACTTGCATCCATATGCTTCAAGTCCCTTTTTTTGTGTTTTTGATGTCCATCTTTGGGTCTTCATCTTGTGCATCTTCCTTTTACAAAATTATATCCTAATACATTTTTCTAGTAAAAGAAATGCACCTAATCTATTTATTACATAACCATATGAATAAATAATTACAACCCAAATAATAAACACAAATATTACAACCTAATTGAATGAATTAAAACAACCATTAAAACCATCCAAATCAAAAGGCCAAAGGCTAGGTTATGCACACTAACATATGAACAACCATAAATATTATTCAATAAACAAAATAAACCCCACCAAACCCCAAATTTTCAGCCAACATAAACTGAAAATTAGGGTTTGTTTGTCCAAACAAACAACATCCAAATATATCAACCAATTGACATTCCTATCTTTCAAAGTTTAATCATAAGCATGAAGATATAACTTTGAAAGACATGGGGATTATTGAATCAACCAAAATCAGCCTATTATGAGTTTATAATCATCCTCTAAAACTAATTTTTAAAGGACAAGAACAAGCAAGCTATTCACATAACCGGCTCTTGATGCCATTGTTGGGTTTGTTAGAACATAAAATCATAGTTTAACCTCTTAAACTTTCTGAAAACGCAGCAGAAGTAAAGCATTATAACCATGTTTATAAGCTGAAAAATATGTTCATTAGATGACCATATTGATGTATAAAACAAACCCAAAGAACAAAGGATCATTTATGTGAATTAGCAAGCTATGAACATATGTAAAACTACATAAAATCACAGCTTCAGTGAGCTGTGAAACTACCTTACTGCAGCAGCCAAAATTTGACCAAAAGTGATGCTTGATGAAGATGGAGATGCCCAAAAATCAGCCAAGACTTCAAGGATAGAAGTCCTCAAGCTAGTATACCCCAAGCTCCTTGCAAACACACCATCTTGTTAGGTAGATTATCACCAAAACAACTTGAAAACCCTCTTATTTCTTGCTTAAAACCCTCTTTTCAGCTGAAGAAAACCGTAGCCCTTGAGAGAGAATTAGAGGATCTCTTTTGTTGTGTTGCATGAAAATGAGAATCATCATCATGGAGATCAAGAACCTCTCTTGTTTCTTGCTGAATAACCCTCCTTTTCAGCTTCAAAACCCAGCTCAAAACTCTCTTTTCTTGCTGCTGAAAAACCGTAAGGTTTTGAGAAAGGGAGAGAGAGCTATGTCTTGTGTTGCATGCATTAGTTATATGAGAAAAGGAGAGAGCATCTTCTTGTTAATTGAACCTGCATGTGTGTGTCTTCAAGAGAATCTCATAGTGGAGACATGCATGTGTGTTAGTTAATCAAGAGAATAATGTCTTTACACACATGCATGGTGGACGGTCTCTTGTTTTTAAAAAGAAAGGGTTTCTTTTATAAATAATAAACACACACATATGTATTGTCTAGTATTTTAACTAGTTTATACAATTAACCTATTAATTGTATAAGTAGTATACTCTCATTATTATTTGGTGTTATACAACCAATTTAAATAACACTTCAAATAATATCATTGAACAAAACATCCTAATAAATTATTCCATCTCATATGCAATTTATTTAGAATACCCATTTTCTAAATTTGGTGTAAATATTTAGTTGCATGATCATATCATCAATTAAATATTAATTGGTGTTTGCTAAGCTTGTTATTGGGTATAACCCGACTTGGATCATAACGTACTTACCACATCAATATTCTAGGTGTCTTGGGCACATAGAATCCTACAGTAAGTGGCTAATCACCACTGTACACTGTAATTAGGGACTTACAATACTTAACATAAACTAAGCTGTTACCTTGAATGACCGTGTTAGTGTTTAAATCCTATAGTGATTAGAGAATGGCTGGAGGTAGATCATCTAAGACTTCTGGGGGTGGAGTACATGGTGGACATGGTGCTGAACCGCATGTTACGAGGAATAAGGCTAGGACTACTGAAATGACATGCGAAGAGCCCGAGATCCATCACCAGGAAGGTGGTGATAAGAGTGCGAACATAAGGGCCACAGTGAAAGAGGCAGTAGTAGAGGAAGTTCATCAAGTCATGCAGAGGATTCTACTGTCTATGGTGATTGAAGTAACTAAAGTTGCAAGGGAGGATGAAAGGAAGGAAAAGAGGAAGACCAATGGGAGAGAAGAAAGAGAACAACCGGAGACTAAGATGGTTGTCTAGAGTGAGGAGGAGGAGGAAGAAGCTATGCAGAAAAATGCACGAGGCTGTAACTACGGGGCATTTCAAAGATGCAATCCCCCAGCATTCGATGGGAATGGCAATGCTGCTGCATCTCACCAATGGGTGAGGGAGATGGAGGCGGTACTTGATAACAGCAAGTGCCGAGAAGATCAGAAGGTGAAGTTTACTACTCACTCGTTTGTGGATTCGGCCTTATGCTGGTGGCATAATATTGTCCAGGCGAGGGTAGCAGGGCTATCGGCAAGATGAGGTGGCCAGCACTGAAGAAGCTGGTGATTGAGGAATTCTGTCCTTATAAGGAGCTCGACAAGATAGAGAGAGAGTTCCAACAGCTTGAAGCGGGCACCCTGACACACCAGTAATACACCACTAAGTTTAATGAGATAGGGAGGTTGGTGCCGGATCAGGTGACGCCCATGTCAAGGATGATCAAGAAGTATATCCAAGGATTACAGGCTGACATTCGCAGGCATCTGATTGCCGCCCGGCCGGGTACCTTTCGGTCGGTGGTAGACCTGGTGGGTAGATTGTATGATGAAAGAGAGGAGTCTGTGGTGGTTGAGATGAAAAAGAGAGGTGGTGGTGACAGTAACTGGAGTAAGAAACAGTTTGGGCATGGTGGTTTCACCCCAAACAAGAAGAAGGCAAAGGTTGATGATCAACGAGTGGTTGCAGCAGGCTCGGGGACGAAGAGGTGCAGTAAGTGTGGGAGAGAGCATGTTGGCAAGTGCAGGTTGGGATTAAATGTTGGTTTTAAGTGTAGGAAGCCTGGCCACATTGCTAAGGATTGTAGGGTGGTGAGGTGCTATAATTGTGGTGAAGCAGGCCACCTAAGTTGGGAGTGCAACAAGCCAAGGGCCGAGGGTTTCAGAGTGAAGAAGGGAACAGAGGATGGAGGACAAAGGGCAACTGCTACAGTGATTACGTAGGAGGAGGCCAGGGTAGACCCCGACGTCATGTTAGTTATGTTTCTAGTAAACAAAACTTGTGCCTCTGTATTTTTTGATTCTGGTGCTAGTAGGAGTTTCATTTCTACTACTTTCTATGCTAAGTTGGCTGTTAGTAGTAGAAGTATTGATGAATCTTTTGACATAAAAACTGCTATTGGTAAGTCTAATAGAATCACTAATATGATAGGAGACTATGCCATAGAACTAGAAGGCCATAGGTTTTCTGCTAAATTACATATGATGCCCCTAAGCGGATTCGATATAGTATTAGGGATACATTGGTAATCAACCTATGAGCTAAACATCATGTGTCACAAGAAGATGATTCAATTTGTTATGCCTGATATAAGTTTGGTGACGATTTATGGTGATCGCATCACTATGGTTCCTAAGGTGATTTCGATGGTAATGGCAGAGAAGTGCATAAGACGCGGATGTAATGGCTACCTGGCTTATGTAAAGGATATGGACGCGATGGTACCGCAATTATTCGATGAACCAGTGGTGTACGATTTTCCAGACGTGTTCCTAGAAGATTTACCAGGCGTGCCACCAGATCACAGAATTGAGTTTCAGATTGATCTGATACCCGGTGCTCAACCCGTAGCCAAAGCACCGTATCGATTAGCTCCGACCGAGATGAAGGAACTCATGGGTCAACTGCAGGAGTTGATGGATAAAGGGTTTATCCGACCGACTATCTCTCCTTGGGGTGCTCCGGTCTTGTTTGTTAAGAAGAAAGACTGTAGTATGAGAATGTGCATTGACTACCGGGAGTTAAACAAGTTAACGGTGAAGAATCGATATCCTCTACCGAGAATTGACGACTTGTTTGATCAGCTTCAAGGTGCTAGTTGGTTCTTAACGATAGATCTTCGATCTAGCTATCATCATAGAAGGTGAAGGAGCAAGACATTCATAAGACAACTTTCCATACGCGTTATGGACACTACAGGTTTCTCGTTATGCCTTTTGGTTTAACTAACACGCCAGCGCCTTTATGGATTTAATGAACAGAGTGTGTCGGCTATTGTTAGATAAATCAATGATTGTGTTTATTGATAATATCCTAATTTATTCGAGAAGTAAGGAAGAACATGCCGGCCATATAAGTGAAGTATTGGAGACAATTAGAAGAGAGAAGTTGTACGCTAAGTTCTCTAAGTTTACTTTTTGGTTGCGCGAGGTCCAGTTTTTGGGTTATGTTGTTAATCCTGAAGGGATCATGCTGGACCCAACAAAGGTGGAAGCAGTGATGCAATGGAAATCTCCAGAAACACCATCCGAGATCTATAGTTTCTTGGGTCCGGCAAGTTAATACAGGAGATTCATCCAGGACTTCTCCAAGATAGCTCTCCGTTGACTAAGTTGACCCGTAAAGATGTGAAGTTCGTATGGGGTCAAGCGCAAGAGAATGCTTTCGGGGAGTTGAAGACGATATTGAATTAAGCTCCTCTCTTCACGTTACTCGAAGGAAGTGAAGACTTGGTAGTCTATTTGGAAATTTCCTATTAGGGATTAGGTTGCGTGTTGATGTAGCGAGGGACATTCATAGACTACGCGTCCTGACAGTTGAAAGTTCATGAGGCTAACTACCCTACCCACGATTTAGAGTTAGCGGCGGTAGTCTTCGCGTTGAAGATTTGGTGGCACTACGTTTACGGGAATAAAGTGCACCATTTTCACCGACCACAAGAGCTTGAAGTACTTCTTTGAGCAAAAGGATCTCAACATGAGGCAAAGGAGATTGTTAGAGCTTATCAAAGATTATGACTTTGAGATCCATTATCATTCGGGTAAGGCTAACGTAGTGGCCGATGCCCTTAGTCGAAAGAAAAGACCTGAGCTGATTCGGGTGAAGGCCTATCAGTTGGTTATAACTGCTGATATGATGAAACAGGTCAAAGATTTTCATGACGAAGCGCTTAAAGAGGATTGGATTAATTCTGAATGAATGAAGGGTCTAATCATATAATTAGGTGAGAACACTCTCGGTGTTAGAGCCCGAAATGGACGAATGTGGATCCCTTGTTACGGAGACTTACGGGAGCGAATAATTGATGAAGCTCAAAAGCCATACAGGAAGATCCAATGGTTGGATATACCCGAATTGAAGTGGGAGCACATCACCGTGGACTTCATAACGAAGCTACCTCATACGGTAAGGGGGTACGATACCATTTGGGTGACAGTTGATAGTCTGACAAAGAATGCTCACTTCTTACCCATCCACGAGACATACTCATCTGAGAGACTGGCGGACATGTTCATTAAGGAGATTGTAGCTCGTCATGGTATACTAGTGTCTATTGTATCTGATCGCGACACACGATTTACATCCAAGTTTTGGAAAAAATTTCATGATGCGATGGGGATGAGGCTACACATTAGCATGGCTTATCATCCTCAGATAGATGGTCAGTCTGGGAGGATGATTCAGATGCTCGAGGATATGCTTCGAGCATGTGTGATCAACTTTGGAGGAAGTTGGGATGATCACTTACCGTTAGTGGAATTCTCATACAATAACAGTTATCATGCCAGCATTGGCATGCCACCATATGAGATGCTATACGGTAGAAGGTGTAGGACACCTGCATGTTGGGGAGACATTTGGCAGAAAGAGTTGGGAAGTATTGAGGTGATCGAGGCTACAACTGAAAAGTTAGAAAAGATCAAAGCCTTTAT
Organism: Flaveria linearis; assembly: GCA_024085815.1. Classification (NCBI taxonomy): domain Eukaryota; kingdom Viridiplantae; phylum Streptophyta; class Magnoliopsida; order Asterales; family Asteraceae; genus Flaveria; species Flaveria linearis. Next base: position 55,477,280 of record CM044010.1, on the reverse strand, counting down.
GAAGGCGGCAAAGGATAGACAGAAGTCGTATGCCGACAAAAGATATAGACCGATTATTAATGATGCTAATGTGTTAGTTAATGATTGTCTGAATGTTAGAACATATTATGTTTGATTATGGCAAGCATTATCCATTATATGCATTATTCCTTTAATGCACTTGGTGTGTCCAACAATACTCCCCTAAGGATGATGTTGCCATCTATTTAAAATTGCTTGTTATTGTAAAGTTTGTTAGTAATAATATGTGTGTGTTTGTGTTTGTTATTTATTGTTTGAAATGTTTGTGTTTTTGCTTTATGATGTTTGATTGCATGTTTGTATGTCATGCATGATTGTCTGTTTGTCTGATTACATGGTTAATTGTATGTTAGCATGTATGTTTGTATGATAATTTGTATGTTTTGTGTGAAAGCATGTATGTTTGAATAATAACATGTATGTTTTGCTGATTACATATATGTTTTTATGATAATTTGTATATTTTGTGTGATAGCATGTATGTTTGTATAATAACATGTATGTTTTGCTAACTACATATATGTTTGTATGATTACAAGTATGATTGACTAATTACACAAGTGTAACTAGATTTACTTGACTGTTTGCTTAGTATGTTTGCTTGACTAATTTGTCATACTTGTTTGTTATGTTAGACATATTTGTTTGTTTATTTTGTCTGTTTGTATGTTAGAAGCCTCTTAAGAATGAGAAGGTCCAGCTTCTTCTGCATTCTTCTAAATTTCTTCAGATGCTTTCAGAGACTCTTCAACATCCTTTTCTGTTGCTTCATCTTGTTGAGCTTCTTTAACTTGCTCAGACAGAGGAGTGATTTTTAAAGCATTCCTGCAGTTGACTATGTGCTCAATATGATAGTCAACAGCAGCCTTCGGATCATCATATTTGCGATCTATTATCAGATAAACAAGCTGTTCCAGAGTAGATTTGTCGAAGCTTTGCATATCAATGTTGCTAACCAGTGTGGTTACAACATGATTGGCCTTCAAGATCTTAAGATTGTTGTTCTCAGAGATTCTTATGCCTGTAATTCACTTTATGCGTGTTAATGGGTTGTTGATTAGTTTTTAATCTTTGTTTGAGAGCAGCATTTACATACACAGTGCCCAAAATCCCTAGCATGTGTATGAAATAGCAGCAATCTCCCTTGCACAACACATCTTCTATAGCTGGGAATGCCTTGGTCTTAAAAAATGATACATTAGATGAATAGAGCAGCTTTATCTCCATAGGGTCAAAGAGTCTTATATCTGCTGCTACTTTACCTTCAAGATTTCTCTCTAACACCACTTCAAAGTGTGTCTCATCATAATACAATCTGGTGATTGGATGTTGATACTGATTTCCATCTATCGTTTTCATGATCAACTTTATGTCTGATGGCCTCAAAGGGTAACCAACCCTTTCCAGCATGTCTGAATCTATATGTGGAGATGATTCTTTAATGACTTGGTTTTGTTTGCTTGATAGTTGTTGCTCTCTTTTAAGCCTTGCAATGCGCAGCTTATCTTCTCTGTCAGCTTTAGCTTTCATCTCATAATGTTATTTGTTCATGTATACTCTTAAGATATGATGGAAATCTGCTCCCCTGGGATTGTTTGTATGATTGGCTATTCTTAATTGCATCAGGTCCAATCTATTTTCTTAGCTTAAGGATCCTAGTTGAGATATGTATGATAAGTATTGGACAAGTCCAGATACTCTCTTGATCAAGATTTCATCATATTTTCATGCCCCTATCTTTCGTTCATTGGCATCTGCTGTGAGGGTGATTTTGTCATAAAGCTTGACAAAATTTGTCTTCTTATTTATCATCTCTCTCACTTTATTACCTTCAGGCCATAGCCTATGAGGCATGAATTGTCTGGGTTCCTCTATAGCATGATGTTCTAGAGGAGCTTGATGATAAGTAGATAGAGAAGATGCAGGATGAGGTCTAAAGATCTGTGGCTTAAGAGCATTTGCTAGCATGTTCTTGTATATCTCCTTAGCCATTTCGTTCATTTATGACACTGACTCCCTGTATATGACCTGTATGGTATCCTTGTATGACTCAACTAGCTTTTAACCTGGGAGTAGTTTATCTTCTCTATTTGAGGATCTTTTGGAAGATTCTTCTCAAGTTCTTGCTTGTCTTTGACTTCCTTATATCTCTTGTATGTTTGCTCTTTTTCATCTTTCATGACTTCTTGAAAGTCTTTGAGCAAATCATTAACCTCAGATAGGTTAAGATGAATGAATGATTAATAAGGAATTCCTTTTATTGTTAATTCAATCCTTATCAAAGTTTGAGGATAATCTATGAAAAGCTTTTGAATGTTTTGCATCACTTCATCTTCAGCTCTTTCTTCTTTTTCATCATCAGAATCACTCAGGATAATGATGGAAGCATGCTGTTGATTAAGGGTTTGGTCTATCTCACCTTCCTCAAGTGTAGTTGCTTTAGACGTTTGTTGTGGGTCATCTAAGTCAACTAGCTCAGATTTAACTTTCAAAAGCTTAAGAGGAGGAGATCTAGGTTCTTCTTGTTCAACCACTAGTCGTTTTCCTTTGGTGAAAGAGGCTAAATACAACCTCTTTCTCTTTCTCTCATAGGTTCTAAAAGGAGGCTTAGATGATGATGTATCTTGATCCTTGGATGATTCTTTCAAAAATTCAACAAATTGATTGATCAACTCCTTTTGTTTTTTTGACAATGGGTTCATAAGGACAATGCTAGTTTCCATTGTATGTGTGTCAGGTGTATGAAAATGTAATCTTAAAATTGGGGAGTAGTGCATGCTTTCAAATAGATTTGATTCTTCAAAGAGTTGATCCATAGAATAAGGTTCCTCATAAATGATGATTACCTTTTTAGACTTGGTGATTGTTTCTTCCGCTTGAGCCATAATTTGCTCTTCAAACTCATCACTCTAGTCTTGTTCTTAACCTTCTGAATGTTCTTCCTAATTCAGTAGAGTGTTTGTATACTTTAATTCTCTATTTAGCCTTTCAATTTCTTCATTTTGAGCAAAAATTGTGCTTTTAAGCTCATCTATCTCCAAATCCTTTGAATCTTTTTGTTCTCTTAAGTATCAATATCAAGTTTTGCACTACTTAAATCTTGGTCCTTCACATTCAGCTCTTCTTTTGCTTGTTTAAGTTATTGTTCCAGAAATTAAACAATCAACTTTTGAGCTGTTTGATCTGCCTTGAGCTTTTCTATCTCTTCATCTCTACTTTTCAGCTTATCTTTAAGCTTTCTTTCTTTGTTGTTTAACTTTTCAATCAGTTTGTTATACTCAGTGAATAAAACACCATTGAGTATCCAATCTCTTCCTCAGTAGGAATATAACTACCTTGTTCTTCTGTTTCAATATGTTCAATATTAGCGCTTTGTTCTTCTTGGGTATGCTCTTGTTAAGAAGGTATGCTTTGTACTTCTTGATGACTTGTTTGCTCTTGCAATGAAGCATCAATGTCTCTCAAAAGAGAAGATAATGTTTGTTGATCTGATTAGGTTGGGCTACGTGGTGATGAAGGTAAGTGATACTCAAACTGGAATTGTTCCATCTGTTTTGCTTCTTAAATAACATGTTCTTGTTCTTGAATGAATAGGTGTGGTTCAGAACCAATAGGATCATGTATGATAGGTGCAGGTTTAGGAGCAGCTTGTTCTTCTTGTATGATAGGGACAGGTTGAATGATTGGTTCTTGTTGAATAGCATGTTGAAACATCATCGAGGTTAACCTTGGCCTGAATCCTCATAAAGATGTCTGGTACAGGAATGTGATGATCAATCATGTGTGATGGCACATCCACTTCAGCTCCATGATACAAGCTAGACTTGGTCCTTGTGAAAACATTTTCATTAAAGTGAACAGGTTGAAACACAACTTGTAAGGCCCCGTTCCCGGGCACCTCACAGTTGGTCATTCATCGCACATAAAACATACATTTATTTAAAACATCACAGCGGAAATTACATAAAACCATTTCATATGTTAATGACAGCTTTTGCAAAGTAATACAATATAGTTAACTGTTACAAAATATCATAATTTCTATTACATCACCAAAACGTCATTTTTATACGAATGGATGCCATCCCAAAAATGCCAAGTAGCTGCCCCGTGCCATCCTCAGCAACTCTTACCTGCCAACTGGAAAATACATAAATTTCAACGTTGCTTAGTGAGTTCTAGTCTTATAAAAATTTAACATACTTTATTATTGTTAAAACCCTTCTTTGCTTTCATACGTGATCATGCATCATACATATATAATGTCATTATGTATTGCATTAATAGTCGTTATCTTTTATCTCGATATTCATACTTTCATTCCATTCTTTTCATTAGCATTCACTTTCATATACTTGCTTTCATTTGATGCTTTTCATTAACATTCTCTTCCATATACGTTCTTTCGTTTCGTACTACACTATATCTTACTTTCATTCTCAAACTTTAGTATCGTACGTTACATCATTCTTTTATTGTTCTTACTTTCTTTTCGTATGTTACGTCATTCTTTTACTTTCATACGGATCAATGACCAATACCCCGAGTATTGTGCACGAAGCTGATGCTGGCCCTGTGGTAATTAAATCACAAACATCGTGCATGAAGCTGACCCAGTCACCTAGGGCAGGTCATCTCTCCCTCTCATTCAGACCAATTGGCAATACCCCGAACATTGTGCACGAAGCTGATGCTGGGCCTGTGGTAATTAAATCACGAACATTGTGCACGAAGCTGACCTAGTCACCAAGGGCATACCATAAAGGTCTTGTCAATCTCAATGATTGACCCTGCATGCATCCTTCGGGTTATTAAAACCGCACACAGTTGAGCTAACGACAACTTGGTTGTGCACTTCCTTTCTATTTGCTTGCAAGCCACTCTTTCATTTATTATGTTTTACTTCTCATCTTTGTTATCTTTCACTTCGTTACATTATTCATTACGTTCTTTCATACATTTGTCATACTACGTAAATTAATAACATAATATTTAACGTATTTTATAATATAATATACATATGTTTGAATATCATTAAAAGATAACACATTATGCATACCATACCTCAATCATACATACTATAACTCTAGACCATCACATAATCATACTTAAAATGGGTAATCATAGCCCATGGGTCAAACCAGGGTCGAACCCTACAATTTTGGTTTTCCCTAAAAATTCAAAAATAATTCTAAGTGTTTGGGCGCATGAGGACTATTTGGGCGTTTTACCACTATGTAGGCTCCTGAGCTTACACTTATTAACACTTAGGCGTATGGGCCTTATGGCGCATGGGCACTATTCAGGCCCATTGGCCTAACTTAGATGC